>UFQX01000030.1:1448643-1666477 GCA_900497675.1 Arapaima gigas
CCCCCCCCCCCCCCCCAAAAGAACCAGCTTTTCAACTGGGAAAGGGGGCAGTGAACCACCAGAGAGAAGTTATTACCTCAATGCTTTTGGCTTAATTAGCTTGCTAGAACTCTAATGAAGGATTAAAAAACATCTGTATTTCTTGCAGAATGCTTGTTCTAAACATTGTCAGTAGCTAATCGATTTCTCTCTGTGCACTTCCACAGTCTGCATTAAAAAGCAGAAGCAAATGACAGGAATGATTTGTGATGCTCTTATTTTTGGTCTTTACAGTCAGCTAACTGTTTCAGTACGTCTGATTTTTCTTTTCTTGAAGTCTTGCTTTGCTATCAGGGCTGTCATTGAAGAGAACATCTGAGACCTGGAATGTTTCCTTCATTGGTGACAGTGATGAGAATCTCAGGTATTTTCTGTACATGTTAAAATGAGTCAGCTCAGATTTTGAAAACTTTTATGATAATATGAGCACTACAGCGATGAGCACAGATAGCGTTTCAAAACATGATCAAAAATCAAATAATGCTGATATTGAATTATTAGCTTTATAGTGATGGGAAACATTTACAGGTATCTTCCAGTGGCAGACTTTTGGTCATGTAATGAATTATTTATGTTGACAAAGGCTCTGATGTAGCGGTATCACAAAGGGGGGCTGTATTGGACCTGGTGGTCTCAGGGATGAGTGCAGGCCCACAAGGGACCTCTGAAAGCCTGGCTTATCGGACCGCTTCTCTTTTCTGCTGATTGGCATCTCCTTCGTCTTGGACCTGAATGCAGCCTACTGGGTAAGAATATGGAGGAACCTCCTGAGGCCTCAGCCTGCTGTTTCATACTCCAGACTCGCACTGTCCTGTAATGTCCTTGCACATCTGTAGAGCCTTCGAGACTTTTAATTGACCATGTTGTGCACTGATTTAGAATTCATGGCATGTTGTACTTCTACACCACTAATCAGGTACAGTTATATAGGTTACAAAATGAAGTCAGTCATAAATTCAGACACCCATTTCTAAATCTCTTAAATTATTGTGAAAGTGAAAAGGAACTGTTAACATATTATAACCACAAAACACATATAGATGACAAAGGTGATCCCCATACACAGAAACTTGTGCTGGGAGTGTATTTATGGCAGTAAAGCACAGAGATTGTGTGATACTTGGGAGCTTCACAGCATTTTGCAGCATCTGAAGAAATGCTCAATAGGGGGAGCTCCACCCTCCCTCTACAACATCGAGTCGAGCCTCAGTGCTGCTGCTGCAGCAGTTAGAACACACACAAACACACAGGAACACAGGAGCTAAGTGTCACTTAAATTTAACCTCCTTGGTTTGAGGTTGCCTTTTAATTACACAACATAATGTATTTGTGTGTGCGTGTGTGCGTGCACACGCACACGGGCCTGCGCGTGTGTGTCAGAATAAAAGATACAGCAGAGATGCCTAGACAAGGACGAATACCTGCATATATCACAAGTATGTAACCTACAGACGATGCAGCAAAATGAATATCAGGAAGGGCAGTGGACAGTGCTGCTGTCTTACACTCAAAGGTTGCTGGTTCACATCCTATCTCCTCCTGTTATACTCGTGATGAAGGTTCTTACTCTTGGCTGATGCAGTAAAATTTACCAGTTGTGTAAATTGTAAGTATTTTAATACTCTGTTTGGCTTTGGAGAAAAGTATCAACTACACAAATAGCCAGCTAACTAACAGTGTTGTAAAGAAAACCATTAACAAGAGCTTGCAGTTGGTTTAGCAGGATGCCTGAAACGGCTACTTGCAGAATACAGTTTTTATAAGGCATATAAATTGTCATATTACACAAAGTAATTTAAATTCAAATTTTACCTGAACTGTGATAATCTATGATTCTGTTAGCCTAGAAGATACGAGCAGCCAGGCAGTTCAGAGTCCACACATAATGGTTTGATATCCTATCCACACTACAGTCATGTCATGAGGGACCATATTCAGGAAATGATCAAGGGCAGACAGAACTGGAATCATTTTTAAGAAATATGCCCCCCTCTGTAAAGCGCCTCTGTGATCTAAAAGCACACAAAAGAACAGATCTGAGGCTGACTCGCACCCTATCAGATTCAAGTCATCGATAGGGATCCTTTAAATCCTTTCAGCACTCCACCACTATCTGCCTACCAAACCTGTATTCGCAGCAGTTTGCATCACCTGCTTTTCAGCAATATAACAGGTTGGGAATGTATCATTTATCCTTTAACCCTTAAAAGTTACAGAGCTAAACCTTAGGTTAGAGGATTGTATTTGATGAGGGTTTGATGCTCACCTTTTTTTTTTGGCAATGAAATTCAATTTGGTGCAATGCTTTGGTTTACAGTGTGGTCCAGTTGTCCCCTTTTGGTCTTTTTTTCAACTCTAGTTAACACACAAGTGACTAAAAGCTGAAACAAGTAATAGAGAACATATAGCTAAGTCCTCAGCTGAAAGGCTTCTGAATTTGGTGGATTTTCACCTGTGCAATGTGTCGCACAGGTAATATATAAAGCCACCAACAAACAGAGAGGTGTTATGGGCCTCCTCTTGTGCTACATCCCATTGTGACCTCCCTTTGTGCACCATAAGCTGCTGTCATGGGATGAAGATGACGGCGAAGAAAAAACATGTACAGGCTGTCGCCCATCACTTCGCTGCCGGACGTGCAGCAGTTCCTTGGCAGGAACGCAACAGTCGTGCTTCTTAGCACTCCCTTTTACCACTGACTTCTCACAAGCCTTTACACTGTGTAAGAGAGCAGTGCATAATGTTTTTTGGCAGCATAGTGCAGAGTGTGTGCCGTGATGTGTGTGATCATGGTGCTGTCACATAAATTTGGACAACAAACTGTAGCATGAAATCTTAATAGTTTTAAAGGCCTTTACTGCTTTGAAAGGCTCTATCGTCAAGCAAATAATGAATTTTAAAATATACTACACACACCCATATGCTACTAAATTGTTCAAAACTGCATGTAATGAGTCACATAAACAAGATGGGCCAGGTGTCTATTGCATCATTTTCGATGTGAATGGTACTCTTAAATTTTTATTATGCATGACAAAAAAGTAAAAGTGCCTGTACTGTGCATCTTTCCATCACGGGCCACAGATTCTAATGCCACTTGATGCCCTCAACACTACTCTGACTGTTCATATCTTTCTGTCAAAGAATAAAGAAGTAGTATGTTTAATTAGACATTCCTCTGTTTGCGATGTTTCAGCCCATTAGATTCTGATGGAATTCTACATTTGGTGTCCTTGGAATTTTATACATCAAAGGGACTGACAATGGAACCAGGTCTCCTGAACTCAGAGGCAAACATAGTCTGAAAAACTGCGACAGCAGCAAGGTTTACCTTTGCTTTATAGATTCAGCACTAAAGGTAGTTTAAGAAAATTATTTCATGCACATTTTTGTCACAATCCTATAAACTAAAGCAGCTTACAATTTCTTGCTTAATTAGCTGGATAGCTGCTGAAATTACAGAGGTATTGTACAACAGTGTAAGGTACAACCAAGCCTCCAGTCTTCTTGTTTTGAATCTGGAACCTTCTGGTCAAGTCTTTCCCATTAACAACACCACATCACATATCACTACTGTATCATTTCAGACACAGAAAGGTTTTAATTAAATGACACATGAATTCATTTGTTAGTGTTTTTTATTTTCCTCAAATAATGTATCCTCTTAAAATATGATTCTCTTACATTATATATTAGTTTTTTCTCTTTTAGTCAATTGATATTAACACAAACATCTGTTAATAAAAGACCGGATTTCAATATTATTTGATCAACAATGCATTTTTGAAAGTATTTTAATCAATATAAAACCAAGCATTTCAGTGTACTTGATGTTATTGTTGTAGCCCCCCTTGGTAAAGAATAAATTAAAGAAAAACACCACATATATACACTGGAGGATTATTTTGTCCCTCTTCTGTGCTGCCCAGAAATTTTACAGGATGTTATTACTGAAAGATTCCATGTCTTACATCAAGAATGGGGGGTCTTGAAAAGAAACACATTTGGCCTCCCACACAAGTCCTCTAAAACCCTTAGCTTAAAAGCTTGTCAACAATTCACATTTGATTCCTGAACACATATGGCTAGTGTATAGGCCTTGTTCTTTGTGTCTATCTGGTTTTAAAGCTCAGATAAAATCCCAGCTGAAAGCAGTCAGATTTTAAGCATTATTAAGATGCTAACTATGAATTTTGCACATTGATTAAGGCCTCCAGACTCTACACAGCCAATCTCAGCAGTTTGTTTGATTTTATTCTACAGATTAAAGGGGAGTCTTTTGTGCTGACGTGAACTCTCTATGAGGCTCAATTTCAAGAGCAAAGGCATCAGGTGTTCAGAAGACTTAAAAAACCACACGAACAATTGGACAAGACTTCTATATCTTTGCTATGTGTTAATTGACTACAAAAGACAAACAAGTCTTTTGTGAACTTTTATCTTTTACATATATTTATATATATATATTTATATATATATATATATATTATACACACACACACACACACACAGACATAATTATTAATAATATTTTGATATACTAAGGAGCAATGACTTTTATAAATGGTAGCCTTAACATTTAATAATGGTCACATCAAAATATATTTTAGGGCTAAAGTTGCTACCAAATAAAAATGACATGATGTAAAAATGAGTGCTTTAATGACAGTAAATAAAGAGGCACTCATTGTGGCTCATTCTGACTTAACAAGGTTTGTTGTAGATTTGTCATCTTCAGCTTTTTCAGATTTTTTGTTTATAAGAGATTTCACCTTGACTTCCTTATGCTGGCAGATGCTTGTTGTAGGGCATCTGGTGACACAGGGTTTGGATGGATTTGTACAGCTATCTATCCTGATAAGGCCCTTCATTACTCAGACATATAATATATTTTTCATCTAGCCTGCACAATACAGAGGTAAAGTAAACAGCATTACCAATAAAAATACTATATACAATTCTTGCAAATACACTCTGTTTTCAAACAGCATTTTGCTGGCATGGGACACGACGTGTTGTTGCAGTGTGTTTTGTAGTTGAGCTTTGGAAAAGGGTGAAAACATAGATGCATGAAAACCTTAATCTTCACATGAACCAGAAAGTCTTTAAAACAATTCTGTGTTCACTGGTATCACTGGAATGATTTTAATTTAATACGTTGAATCCACTCTTGACATATAATAACCAAATAGTTTAATAGGCACCTACAGTAGGTTTAAAAAGAATAGCACTGCAGCCAATAGAAGATTCAGTTGCCTCCCTTCCATCACTTTATATTTTATTTTATTTCGAAAATGTAATTATTATGCATTTTTAGCATATGTTTTAATTAAAAGTAATAATTAGATTCTGGTTTCATGCAGCCTGGCTGAATCCGGCGAACAGTCAGTACTGTTGAAAGAATCTAGATCATTTATATTCATACAAACTAATAGTTTTTTGTTATTTTAATTTTGATTCTATTGGACTTCTGTACTCCCTCTCTCTTATTTTTAATTGCTCATGATTCTGATACGGGAAGCCATTGGCTCTTAGCTGAGATTTTTTTAAAAATTATTTTATCAAATTAGGCATTTAGCTGTCTCTTAGTAAGTGCACACTAACACTCCTTCATTATTTCTTTACAAAAATAGTGCCATTTCTATTTAAGAAAAAAAAACAAATTAAATCTTCCATTTAAAATATTGTTCCACTATTCAGGGCATTACTGGTATGTCTCTTTTGTGTAATTTAATTATATTCATTATTACATAAACAGGCCACATGATAATTAGTCTGTTTTGGCGTGGCTCTCAGTGGGCTAAGACGGTAATCGCACGGAATAACCTTCAGATGTTTCCATATTTCTCATCTTTCTGTTCCATATATATATATATATATATATACACACACACACACAAACAACAATATTCTTATAATGTTTTATACATTCATTTTGTTATCCAGGACCGGTAGTTACAAGCTCAGAGAAACCGTAATTATTATTTTAAAAGTGTGATGATCAGCTGAAATTTAACGGGATAAAGAGAGAAAACGGGCGCAAAAGAAAAAAGACTAGAAAAAGCTACAGGAAAGCAGAGGTTGTGCCACGGTGACAATTGAGAGAATGGCTGTGATCGGCTCGGCGCGCGGGGACGTTGCCAATGATACCGGAAGATGAGCCGCGCGCAGCACTTACAGCACACCGCCGTCATTGTTATTTTATTGTACTATTGGGTTTGTCGCTCCTGAAATTACGGCGCCAGTGTCTTTGTGTGCTCTGCAATTTCGCCGTTTTTTCACTCTGTGATTGAAGTGAAATGGAAGCCACCGGCTTCCGTTTTCGTGTGCGGCAGCCGGCAGGCCGAGCTGTGCTTCTCTTCCCTGTGTGTTCACTTTCTCGGGCGAGGTACTTCAGCACCGCCTCCATCTCCATTGGTCAAAACGACAAACACACACTGAAAAAACACTAAACACAGTGGACACACACTGAACATACAATGATACACACACACACACACACACTCTCACTCTCTCTAAACATAGGGCAAACACGTTCATTCCATCATCTCCTGACGACTTATGTAACCCAATGTGTTAATTCATAAAAAAGGTGTTTTACTATAAATTGCACATTTTATCATAGTCCATTTTTGCTAGTTGGACACTGTCATTTTGTACTTTATTTGTGGAGTGCTGGGGAGAGCTGTGGCCAGCGTTGTTTCACAGAACCCATCTCTGCTGTTCACTCCTTTTGGACAATGTTCTCCACTTGCTTCTGCGCCTGGTTTAGCTGGTTACAAACTGTGATTATAGTGAAACTGTTAAGGCCTGTTCAAGGTTTGAAAGGGCTGAAACAAATAGCTTTTCTATTTACCATGGAGACTGGGCAGCGTGTTCGGCGTTTCTCTGGTAACCAAAGCCTCTCTCTGTTGCTTTAGCTATTGAACTCCCTGCTAGAGACAAAGAAATTGCCTGTGCTGGTAATTTCTTATCTGGAAAAATCCCATTACGCCCTGGGTTTAACTGTAGCCCACACAACAGTGAGTGAAAATGATTTACATCCAGGCGTTTTGACAAGGGTCTCAATATGAGCCGTGTTTGGAGGGTTGTCCTGGGCCTGCTGCTCCCTGCCGCAAAAGCATCTCAACAAACTAAAGTATAAGGAGACACAATGACACGCAGTGTGTTTAAATCCCTTGCAGGGGAACAGCATGGACACAAGGGCAGGAAAGGGGCCTGTCCCATTTCTACAGGGCTCTGTTCTGGACCAAAAAAAGATCTCAGTTCAGTTACACTTCTTGGGCAGTTCTAGTTCAACAGCTCAGTGGAAACCCGTGGTAGAACTAATAAGCATGGAGAGCAGAAGAAAGGCTGATGTCCTCTGTGAAACATTGACACTTCTCAGGTGTTCCAGAGGTCTGGCTGTAGAAGTAGGGGTGATGCTACATTTACATTAACATTTATTCATTTAGTGCACACTTTTCACCAAAGCAACATACATCTCAGAGTAAAGCTTCAGTAGACTAAATGTTCTCTCATTGGTCCTCTTTAAAAGTGAGGGACATTAAAAAATAACAGAAATTAAACCTCTTAACATCTAGTTATTCGTTTCAGATTTCTGCATGGAAAACAGAAGAGATTCAAAAGGGATGCAGCTTCAGCGGAAGATATTCTTGAGAGGAATCCTGTTGTAGGTCAGTAAAAAGACTGTAGAAAACATGAGCCCTCCATACTATTTTGGAAATATGACATTAGTTGAGAACTACATGCCAGTATGACTGAAAACAACATAGCACAGATGTTAGGGGTTTACAAGGATGCCAAGCTACTGCTGTGGTCCTCAGTGCAAGATATAAAAATAAGCAAACATATGCTAGAGAGTAGAGGAAATGAAAAATCTCTGGCCTCCTTTGCTAATTAGCAGCATCTCCAGGAGTGTTGACCTCTTAGTGTTATGTTACACGTTTTTCTTGTATATCTGCATGCTTCTTCCAAAGATTTGGTTTTTCACAAACCATCATACATGAATCCAGTAGGAAAACTTATAAAATATTCTATTAACACACATGAATTATCCACATATATGGTTGTGCTTAACATTTAATTGAGCAAGGAAACATTTTTCTTTACTTAAAAAGACCTAAGAACATTTTACTTACCTTAAAATTGTAAAAGGGGACAACTTCAATGCTACACTTTGTCAGCCCAGGTGGCAGTTAGTTCAACTTTTTTATCCACTGAAACTTTTAACAGGTGCAGAAGAAATTATAAATTAATATTATGGAATTCACTGATATCAGTGTTGATACTGGTAATGCTGGTTATAATTTATTTTTTTATTATTAAATTCTTTTTATTTTTAATATTAATTTTCATTTTTATTATTTTAATAATTAGATGTATTCTCATCATGTGTCATGAGTAGCTGTTTATATTTCTTGACCATTAAGAGATATCAACATTTGCAGTATAATACATAAGATGCAGTTGCTGTTATGTGATTATGTTTTATTAAATTGATAATTGCCACTTTCCATAAGTTATTTTGCTGATTTAAGGTTGACAGTGGAGCAAATTTGCAGATTTTGATTAATATATTTATTGCAAAAAAGTTGCCAAATTTGATGGCAAAATGGATTAATGACACTTCCAAGAGTTTTGTTTTCTGTTGTTGAATAAGCAATCTGCATTATTTTTAACTGTAGCCCACACAACAGTGAGCGACTGTAGCCCACACAACAGTGAACATTTGTTGAACAACAGGTGAGCTGTAATTTAACTTTCCAGCTGAATACTAAGGTCTATACTGAGAGAAGTCAGGCAACCATGGAAAAGACTCAAAATGGAGTGTTCTCCAGATCTCACAGGAGCCACCATTGCCCCTCCTCCCCCTCGACCTCCAACCCCTGTCCTGAACTGGTGTGACATTTTGACATCATTGTTAGTCCCGTTACTTTTTTGCCTCCTCAAAAAAATCACCAGTGCTTAAAAAACTGAACTCCGCCCTCCAACCCCCCCACCCCTCCCGATCTTTTTCATCAGCTGTAAGTGCATGTAGATTATCCCACTGGTAGCGCATTTACTTCTCTCCAATCAGCTTTTTCGGAGCAAATTGAGACGTATAGAATTTGCCATTGAAATGAGTGATTTGATGTGAATGAAGGAGGCAGTCTGTGTTGTAAATCAGCCCTGACAGGCCAGCGGAGGGGATTGACAGAGCACTGTAATCATGGCCCACATCCACTGGAGTTATTGATCCAGAACCCCCATAATCCCCTTCACATAACACAAGCAATTTCATGTAATACCTATAATAACAGTGCATTCAAACTCAAGTAGCCATCAGGGCCTTCTATCTAATAGGGAGGTGAAGGCCTTAGCAAAATACATCGGCGGCAATTCAAACGTATCCATTGCTTTCTGTTATTTTTTATCATTTTTGATGGGACCCGGTTAAAAAAGATAAACAGCCTTCAAATGTCAAAGAAAATGAGGCATTAATTTGCCACGCTTTTCTGGATATTTCTCATTTTGTGAGCGATGGAGGATGCAGGGCTGATGATCAACAACAACAAAAAACGACAATTCAAAAACAGTATGACTGTTCTTTATTTATTTTTTGTGTGTGCTTGTGTGAAAATGGAAAGCCATGAATGACATACTAGGAAATTATTGAAATGACAAGCTGTGTTGTTACCAAAACATATGACAACATGTAAACATTATTTTTTATTTAAATATTTTCTGCCACTAAACTGTACAACCTTAGGTGCTAATTGTTGTCTTAGAATAAATTGCAACCATTTGCTTTGAGTGGTATTTTGAACAGTATTTTTTTTACATACGATATAGTTTCACTTTCATGCATGTGGTTATATAAATTTCAATGCACAATTTTTTGAAAGAGGTTCAGTTACTGACAGAGAGCAGATGATTTAAAAAAGCATTTGCTGGGATGTCTTGAAGAAAACAACAAAAAAACAAGGACACTCTTCCAAGATGTGCCAGGGGAGCAAGGGGAGCTGCGGCTCAGGGAATTCGTGGGGGGAGTTTTCTCTTTGCTTTCCTCATCCAACTGGGTCCGATTGCCCCAGTGGTAATTACCGACGAGAACTCTGCATTTTGGGTCCCATAGTCGTGCTGTTGCTCCAGTCTAACACGCCCCCCCCCCCCTGTGGATCATTGCACAGGCTTATCAAAGCTGCACCAGCCTGCTCATTAATATATAGTCCAGCCTACTGGCTTCCATACATCATTGTCCTGCCTCAGAGGCGGGCTAATCACTCAACTATTATCAGTCAGCCAGCAGAAGGTGGGCAATCACGCCTGACAGCAGAGAATCATGGGAGATCAGCAGAGGTTAAACGAGGCTGACAGTCACAATAATGACGATTTGGCTATAAATTAAGATGTGACGATAAAAGAAGGGGAATGAAAAACATGCCCCTCAACTGCCCCCCCTTCCCATCACCCTGCCCCTGGGCAGTAGTGGCTTTAACACCTCCTCTTTGGCCCTTTCTCTTCTTGTTAAACGTAACGACAAGGTTCCACAGGCTGGACGAGAGTGAATCAGAAAGCACCTTTTCTGTCTCCCAGATAAAGGACTCGATCTAATGGGACAGCAGAAAAGTTCCGATAGCTGATGGAGACACTTGAGTGAAATGGGGTGGGAAAGGCTGCTTGGGTCTGTTGTGCAGTTTAATCAGCAAGACACCCAAGAACAGTGCGGATGTAAATCTGGTCTGGTCTGGCTAACACTGTTGTCACCATATCTTGGGCTGATAGAGGAAACAGGAAGCAGCGAACAGCCAAGCTTTGCCCCAAGGAAAATGGCCATTTATCATAGTACTCCCAGAAGACTCGACAGTCACATGTGTTTGTTCAGAATGGAAAATAAAAATTGATTGATTTCTTCTCCAGGGCACCAACACCGTACTTGGTTTAATTTTAAAAAATTATAAAGAAATGACGCAACGTTAGCGGCTGACATGAGTGTCTCGCACTGTGAGGCCACATACATGCGTGTTCCTAAGAACCTGTACAAAAAATCCTAATCAAGTAAATCATACACCCAGCATCCCTTGGGGAATTTCTATTAGAGCTTTATTGTATTTCACAGTTATTTAAGCTCTTTCCACAGGCCAGAAAAATCATGCTTTTGATTCTGGTTAATTTTACCTTTTGAAATTCATTTTAATTATGGTGTGCAGATTCAAATACCCGTTATTATCAATATGTGGACTGCTAGCCAGCATTTTTTTCTGTTAAAATTATTTTATCAAGATTTGAGTTGACGATTTTAAATATACCTTTGAGGCTTTCACTGTGTCTTCCAATTTGTTTTATTAGTTTCTTTAACTTTTTTCTTCATAGAAAATTCTCCTAAGTATATGTGCATTCTCTTTTGGAGTGGGGGTCTTGTGGGGGCACCCCTTGGTCTTTGATTGAAGGGTATTGCTAAAGAATTTAATTCTGCCTGTTCCAGAGTAACTGCTTATGGCCTTTCATACAGTACAGTAGAAGATTATGATCAGGCCTTATAACAGGAGAGAATGGACTTGTAGCAAAGACGTTAGAAATCTAGTATTGAATAAACTAAAAAAGCATATGCAATCTTAGCCCCCTTCACTCAAAATTTTACATGTTTTCTGTGTTTGCTCCATGTGCAAAATTGCTGCTTAAGCCACATTTAGATAGTTTGGCACCTCAGTCAAATGAGAGGATGACCCTTTTTAGACAAAGGCAGAGATCAATAATGGTGACTGTTTGTGTATCTAGTATGGGTGTGTTCTGGTGTGTATTGCATTCTGTGTGTTTGTGTGGATCTGCATATACGTGTGAGTCAGTGACATGTGTCTTTGTGTGTGTGAGTATGTAACTGACTGTACATCTTGTGCCAGAGGCTATTTCCATTTCCTGTGCTACTAGCTCACTCATTGGAGGGGGTCAGGGGTTAAAGTGACAAAACGCCAATCCCTTTTCACGCTCCCCCGTCACACAAAAAATGCCTTCAGTCCCATCTTCCGCACCAGCTGATCTTCTGCCTTGCTTGGCCCTGACTGGGACCCCACCTTCCCACATTCCCCCTCTTCCACTCAAGAGGTGCACTGAAACTGCAGTACACACTGAAAACCTGTGGGAAAGACTATAAGTTTGCTTTTGCTTTATTTGTGGACTGGAGAACATTGTGGTTAAACTCAGTACCAGTACCACAAAATAGATTAAAATATACAGGCTTTTGGTCTCTTTTACAACTATGCAAGCTGTTGTTTTAAATTTATAATTTTTTTTTTACTTGATTAAATACTATTTTAGTAGGAAGTCTTTTAACTGTATAAAATATAAATTTTGCTGCATGTAGAACTTCCCCCATTGCAACTGTATAAAGAACCCATCCTAAAAAATCAACTTTATATCAATCTCTGAATTTAACTGAGACAGTTGAGCCAGTTCCATACACATTAATTCAATGGAATAAATATGATACAAAAATATAGCATACATATGTAACAAATGTAAATTATGAATTAATTATTCAATACCTGTAAATATTTGATATAAAAAATTGTATCTGTTCGTTGCGCATAAAAATTCAGTCACCAATGATACAACATAATACACTAAAATCACACAAGAATATATATTGTCTGATTGTGGCGAGATTCACTCAGCCTTTGACAAGGTGATTTTGTAACAGTGAGCATCTGTTGGACAACACAGAACAGCTCACCTCAGCTGCACATCCTCAGCATTGCTGCAGTTATTTTCACCTTATTTTCCTCTGGTGCTCCATTTATTTTTTCCAGGGCTATTTATATGTTATTTTTCTGCAAGTGGTGAGTATGCATTCGGCTTGACATAATCACAGACACACAGGTGGTTCCCAAGGCGGGGGGGGGGGTTATGAGTGTGGGGGGGGCAAGAGGGTCCGCTCCCAATGCCTGATAATCACCCGCCAAAAATGAGAAAGAGTGGAATTCAATGCAAACTAATGCGTTCTATACAATTACTGGATTAATAATTTTATTCTATTACGCCAGCACGGCAAGGGGGAGAGAGGACATCGGGCTAAAGATCTGCCGTTGTAGTATATTTCTAAATGCCTAGTTAAAGGAGTGAGCAGGGGTCAGGAAACTTAATTATACCATAACGAGATAGAAATTGCCAAATGATAAAACGAAACATCCAGAGAGATTCAGCAGGAAATTACAGCTTTAATAATGTCGCAGAATGCCTGTTTTTTTACACAAAATACTGGAGAGACCCAGGGCTGGCCCCAAAAAGATCCAGCATGTGGACCTAATAATAATAATAATAATAATAATAATAATAATAATAATAATAATAATAATGATGATAATATTATATAGGGCAACAGAACATTTTACAGAAGCTTGGCTGCTTCCCATTATGTTTTATGAAACCAGCATACTGGGAATGAAATAAGCATTATAAGATTATCAAAAAATGTTTTTCAAACTTTAAGTGCTGCAGATAGAATGTGTTCTCGGTACCAAGGGGCAATACATCACTGGTGAATCTCTCCTGTCTGTGTCTTTGTCTGTGAAAATAATTTGGTAAGTTAATATGCAGCCAAATCAATGAGGCTTCAGAATAGGTCACATCAGGACTAGACTGCATTTTAGTATTATTTGTGTAGTTATGACTTGCAGATTTTTTTTTTATTCCGTTCCATGGGATTCCTCTGGGTGCTCTGGTTTCCTCCCAGAGTGCAATGACTTGTGTGTTGGGTCATCTGGTGATTCTAAGTTGCCCCTAGTATGTGTATGTCTTGGCATGTGCAAATGTTTTTGTATTCCGTCCAGGGTGGGAATTCTTAGCCTTGTGCCCATTGATTCCGGGATATATCTCTACTGCTGTGACTCTGACCAACAGTCAAGGATAATAGAGGGATGAATGATCTTTTAATTGTTTAATGCCACTTTTTCTTTCGTTCACCAATTCATTCATTTTTATGTCAATATTCCAGTGTGTTCTAAATCCAACTATGATTTAAACTAAAAATCCAAAGCAGTAGAATTGTCTTTCTTGAAATGAAATGAAATCTCCAGAATGTCTTTTTTAATCTTAACAGTCTCTTAATAATGATATTTCATTTTAAATTCATTCTCAGCCTGGATTATATACTATGTGATTTACACTGTTGTCCCACTTATCTCCTACTGACTAGATTGCATGATTGAAGTTTGCAAATTTCAGGTATTTTAAGGACACTAAAATGATGGTGATTCCTCTATTGCTTTTTTGATGATCTGATGCCATAGGACAATGCCATAGCTTTTACTGTGAGACAGAAGAAGGCCTTGGTGGAAGCTGATCTTGTAACATGGTTTAATGTGCACTGCTCTGTCAGCTCAGGGACACCATGCTGGTCGCTGTCTTGCAACAAAGTAGTCATGACCCAAAACAGAAGCACCAAAACCAGGGGGACGCAATTGGTTGTGGGGCCTTTTAAAAGCCATCTCAGCATCTCTTCAACCCATACATCCCCAGTCTCTGGGAAAGTGACATTTCAAGGCGAAAGCCCCGCGAGATGAGGGGGCTTGATTTCGTATTCATGCGATGCAGATTAATCAAGCGGCTTGCTCTACCCAGGGCTAGCTGCCATTCTCACTGCCAATCTGCATATCTGCATATTACTGTCTGGGGCCAGCCTTTAATTTCCTACAGGAGCAGATAATGATCACCTTGTTTAAATGAGGGGGGGGCAGGACCGATACCTCGTACAGGGAGCAGCAGGAATGAATCGCTGATTAATGCCACACTGAGGCGGACGCTGCAAGCGCTTTCATTATGGTGGGGTGAGGCCCACGTGCAATTCACAAATTGATTGATTTATTTGTTGTTTGCGTGGGAATCAATGCGGCCGAAGCCATCTGCAAAATACAATTAATATGGAGGATGGGGCAAGGGTTTCCCCCTGACCCTCTTGCCTGGGTGAAGTTACAGGGACAGTGATGATATGAGGTGATAAGCTCTGGGTTTACTCAGGGACACAGTTGTTTAATCAAAACCTTTGGATAATGCGGATATCCAAACATTTTCTCACTTTGTATTCATCACTTCAGAGAAATTCTTCATAGACCCCCCAGCAGCTTAAAATAATGATGCAATCATATTACAAATGAATGATGGTACGTATAATTTGATATATTTACATTATTTTCTAATGGGATAGTGATAAACACAAAACTCCCTGTAATCTTAATATGCACTTCCGGGAGCTGCAAGCTTGAATCCTGCGCAGTATTTTGAGAAAATTTCCAATGTTGAAAACGCGAGGGGGAGGAGAGAAAATGAAATTGTTGCTGTGGCAGAGCTGCACAATGGGAGTTACATAAGCTTCCCTTTACACGCAGAAACGGCTTTCTTAATTAAATCTCTCCGACAGGAAAATTGTCGTTTATCCACAGGCGGGACTGCAAAAGCCTGCTGTTCCAAAGTCAGCAACGGCAACAGAGAAAAAACTTTTAAAAATCAAATGGTGGATGAGACACCAGAGTGGGTCTAAGGGCTCAGGACTGTTTCCCACTCTGTGGACTCTTGGCTATTTTGGTGTTACAAGAAAAACACTTTTTCTGCAACTCCTCTTGTCTGGATCCTATTAGTAACAAGACATGTAAGCTGATCCTGCTTTCTCTGTGGCTTGAGCCAAATGAGATATATTTCTTTTCAAATCACACTGCTATTTTACTCTGTTATTTAGAATGCTACAATTTGGTATACATTTAAAGTATTTATACCCGTCAGAACTTATTTTGCTCTGAGACACACTGAATTGTCTTATTTTATTTATTTTTAATAGTTAGACACTGTTTAATATGAAGCAACTGAATTTTTTTGCAACAGAACGGAACTGGGTCACAAAAATACGGAGACAGTATCATTATAGTGAGAAAATGAAGATACATAAACAGTTTTAACAGCAGATATGGTCATACAGACCTACCTATCATGATCCACAACATGATTGAATTTTCACGCGTTCATTCATGTTATCCTAAGAATTAAATACAACTTTTTGTTCTGAACCTTGAGTTAGATGCATAGCAACTGACAAATTTTGATGCCTTTTAGCATTTTAGGCTGTTGGGTATTTTACTGAAGTTGAATGGGATGTCAAAAGCTACAACAGACAACTTTCCCACTATTTCTTTAAGCACTATACTAGTTGCTGGTAGTACATGCTACTCTGTAGTCTCCAGGAAGCTAAGAGGTCATTAAATACCCTTTCTCAAACACTCTGGCCCTGGTTGGGAGAAGATGTTTTCATGTTTTGTCTCCTCCACCCCTTTATCAACACCACATCTATAGGCTGTTTAAAAACTGTTAAGATCACAAGCTCTGTGATTACTGACTCTCTTGGAAGGGTCAGTTATTTCATTTACTTCTTCTGCATTGATAATATTCTCTCTGCCTAGTTCTCATTGGTCATAGCAGTGCTTGTGAAATTAAAATTAAAAGTACTTTAAAGGTGGAAAAGATAGACATTAAAGAAGAAACTCCATTATTTGCCCCCTTTCCAACAAGATGTCAAAAAAATGCTTTCTGAGGTTCTCACTGAAACTGATCTCCATTGTTTGGGTGTATTTAAAACAAAATCGACAGGACTTTCCACATTTCTGTCTCAACAAGGACATACACAATTAGCTGGTTTCCCATTCTTACAGTTACTTGGTACACACTGATAATTTTTTCTTTCCATATGGGCAAAAAGGACTAGAGCTGTAAGTGTGTCATGTCAGATTCAGCTGTTGAATACAATGAATGGGGATGAATTCTGGTTTAAACAATCTCTCAGATAACTTCTCCATTTTGTATTAAGTTAAGTAAAATTTACATGGTATCCACTGTTTCCTTTGTTTACCATATTGGTTTTATGATTCTTTGGCAAACTATATGGCAAAACATTTTGCCTAACCATGAGTTAAAAAGACAAATGATTTTAATTTTACTGGAGCCAAGTTTATAATTTTTTTTATTTTGACCTCACATTAAAGTCTAATCCGATTATGGTCTCTCTAAACTTGTTTGCTCATGAGCTGTGATGGGAAGGGGGACTGCTGCATTGAGTGTTTTCTCAAACACATCAAAACCTCATCCATCACAGAAAAGTTTTCATCCTACGTTGTGTTGACCGGACTGTGGCAAATGCTTTGGGCTTGAGGCTTATCTGGCATCTGTGCTACAGATCTGCACAGATGACCTGGTGACAGATCTGAACTGCCACATGACAGGGAAGCCAAGGGGATGGTTGGAATTTACATGTCACAGGCTGATTAAACCCACCCACCTGGCAACTGGATTATCACAGCTAAAAAGAAGGACCTCTTATTGCTTATTGATTTGATTTGGATTTGGGCCAGAGTCACTCTCCCCATGACCCCCGGTGGGAATGTATATAATTATAGCCAAGCCTGCTGTGCAGTTAAAAGACCCATTCGGCCCTCTTGTTGGATTGCACTCCTTGTGAGAGATGGCACAAGGCTCCTTATCAATTGTATTGATCAGAAACCCTAAAGACTGTGGGAACAAACACCAGAGGTGGAGCATCAAGTTGTAGAGGGCAGGCACTTGTGCCAGTGGTGGCAAAAACCTGATGTACTTCTAGCATACAAATTTGTCGCCGCCAATGAATTGCTCATATTAGCAATCCAGACCACATATGTTTAAAGATCTAGAATTAAAATAAGCTGACCTCCTCACACTTCAAAGAAGTCCACCTCATATGTTGATCACCAGCATCTTGTCCATACGCAAATGAGTCTCTTTGCATTATTATCTTGTCAGATGGGTTGTATTTGCGTGCTCTGCGTCTGTATGATAGGGGGAGAAGGAGAGCGGAAAGGAGGGTAATAATCCTGCCAGCATGTGACAGGACCATGCCATTGGCTGCTGCAAGTGTCATAGGGTGAAAGAAGGACAATTTACATTTAGAAAAATTAATAACCATGTACGAGGTGAAAAGGGGACTACCTTTTTTATGTTTTTTGTACGGGGGGGGGCGAGAGGTGGGCACTGATGTGACAAGGCCGGTGGAATTAGTTCAATTAAAAGTGGTAATTGCTTCGCTAATTCTTCCACTAATTTCTCTTCTAGAGTGTCGGGTGGTGATGGCATAATAGCAGACGCTTTGTGTCTTGCATACTCCTCCCCTGTGCTGTGAATAGTTCCACAGTAACTCCCAAAATCCCTCTGTAACGGTTTAAAAACGAGGACTTGGGTTCTTGTTTGCTGGGTCTTCCAGTGGGACGACATGAGGAAATACAACACTCAGAAATACTGAATATCTACTGCACTTTCTTGCCACTGGAAAAAAATTGAATACTGAAACCCATTTTATGTAATGTCTTTGGTCTTTGCTATTGAGCACCTGTGTGAGCTGTTCCACCAAGGACATGTCAGGCTAAATACATGTCATTGGAGTAATATTTCATAGCAGAAATGCCTCACATTCTCTAAAAAATAGTTATGTTTATAGTTTTTATCCTCGGCACTTTCATCCAGATTATTTTTTAATTTCAGTGTATATGTTGCAAAGGAAAGCAGGCTCTGTCTTGAATAAATGAAAAGCATTATTTTTTTCAGCAGTATAAGGGCTAGGAATTTGTGCAGCTGCTCAAATAATTTCAAAATACAGGAAGAGACTTAAAGCCTGTGGAATAACTTCAGGGGGATTGTGGAGCACAGACTTGCTTTGAACAGTAGGAAAATAAAAGTTAAAAATAATATATAATATAGCACATAATGCAAATATTACTGTGCTATTACTATGACTAACAAACCTCTATGTGAAGGTAATCAAGTTTATTTTTGGTGAAGGAGTCTAGTGTCCAGAAAATATCACGTCGCTCCTCACATACACAGGTGAAGGGCTCATATCCACACTGCTTGTGTAAAAGCTAATGGAGAGTTGTCCTTTTTATACTTTCTGCTGTAAAATAAAATTAAAATAATTTTCCGATCAGTAGCTTCTTTTAATTGTGATTTAATATACAAGTATATGTCTCCTTGCAAAAGCAGCTGCGCAAAAGCTAATCATCAAACCCTTGAAAATTCAGTGGAAAGGAATAAAAATGTAACACAACTTTAACCTAATTCAAATATCCACTTTATTCCACCCAAATTAAAAATATTAAAATAAGTGACTCCAAAGTAGTCTACAAATACCTGTGACATACCTTTATATAAACTGAAGGCAGAATTTTTTTTTTCATGTAAAGCATTTGGTGCTGTAATGCCTTTGCTAGGGCTTTGGCCTTGAATCTGTGTTCATTCCCAAAATTACATTTGACTGCGTCATTCCCTTTGCTCAAGCCAGTTTTTCGACCAGTTTAAACCAGCCAATTTATCCTACTAAAAAATTTATGGCATGTCAGTGTAACTCTAATTTTAACTGACCCAAGTTTTTTTTGGTCATGATGTGCAACATATTGAGATAGTAGGGTAAAAATGTCACCTAAAAATTACATTCATAAAATATTAGTACAAGTAGCCTAAGAAATTGACTGCCTAGAAATCAAACTTGTTCACCTGTGTGATAAAATCTTTTTTTCATCTCTTTTATCAAAAATATAAACAGTATATACACCATAACTACCAATAGGGAGTGTGCATGAGTTATAATTGCATAATTACCATTTTAAATGTATTAAGAAATGTTTTAAGCTGTTTTAATTTGTTTTTGAAGGAACAGTATTGCACGTCATATCCGAGTTAGTGAATTTGATACCATTTTTGTGGACTTTACCAACGAAGAGATGAGGTCTCATCATTCACCCATCTGCCAATCAATCATGTTGTAATTAGACATGCCTGGTACTCAGTTGTACTAAGTTTAATGTGACTAGAAGGGTCATTATTCTTTTCTGTTTCATGGCTATTTTTCTGAAGTCCTCTGACACATATACTTCTGCAGATATATTCAGTGTCTTTGTGTCTAGCTCTTTGTAAGCATAACAAAGAAGGTTTACCTTTTACTTACAAGTGTAGTATTTCATATTGCTACTGAAATTAGCAGTGTTGTCATTTTGATTTTCTGTGTTATTATGTAAAGAAATTGAGTATCTGGTTGTAAATCTAGAGTCATAATTCAGTCCTTAATAGCTGCATTTAAGTTAGGATTAAAGCTATTACATTATTCTACATATGTAAAAATGTGCCATTTTTCTGGTAGAGCTATATTTCCGTTGACAAAATTAAAAACCTCTCTGAAATAAAAAATGGGAATCATGTACGTTTTTGAGATGCATACAGCACACCACAAAGGAAAAAGGTCCGTGTTTGGGCTTTTTCAAAAACTAGCATCATGGATGTGTTAATATGGTCATGTGACTGTGGCTCGTATTTTGGAAACTGTAGTCTGACTGCAGTGGCAGCACATCCAAATCTTGTCCATCTTGGTGTGTTTCATACTTGTTACTCAGTTTGTTGCCTTAAGGTGACCTCTAACCCCACTTGTTTGATATGATAAGTTAATCACATACTGAGTGCTCTTCACCACCTTCCTAAGCTGTTAAGACCTCCCTCTGAGCTGATTTTAACTGGGGTGCAGCTGTTCCTCAATCATGAACTCTTTAGTAAATTTCCTAGCAAATAACAAGTACGTTTTAGGAATCAATGGACAACCTGATGTCCTCATTCCACAACTCAAAGTTAATTAATAACTTTTTGGGAGACATGGCTGTGCTGATCATGCTGTTTAGCAGTAATTTTTAATGTGTTGATTTTTTTTCTTTGCAGTCAGCATATGGTCACATGAATAGAAAGGCTCATAGCTAAGCTCTTTGTGACTTCCTTGCTATCTCGTTTGGTCAGATAAAGAATTATGATTCTGGTCCTAACTAGCTGATTATGTGCCTGAAATTTTTTTATTGTTTATTTTTTTGTTCTGATTCTCAAAGCCATGGAAGTGTGAATTAGCTAAGGGACTAGTCTCCAGGGTCATGAGCTTGGTGCTCTGAGCAGAATGTTGTGTTTTGTAATGGCCTTCAGTTCAGCAGATTTTGAGTACTGTCATCATGATGAGCTTAGCTGTCCACATATATGTGAATTTTAGGGGGTAAACATTAAAATATTATTTAAGCAGTGTGAACATGTAACTGATGTGTTCCTATTATATACAAATAATCCTGTCCTATTTGTTTTGATTCAGCCACTGTCACTAGATATTAGTATTCTGGGTGTATCAGTAGTATTTTATATTCCCTGTATTGTATTTTTTTGTGGTATAGGTTAGTTTAAACTGTGCTGCTTGTTATTTTGGAATTTTTATTTGTATCCACAGTGATGCCATCAGGGAAATGCATGCTAAAGGCCAGTGTGCTACCACTGCCGTTATAAGCCCAAGACCTTGGCAGAGAGAACATGGGAATGAAAAGTAGAGAGATGAAGCAAGAGGGCAGCATACAGGGAAGGGAGAAATGAGCAGAGTCTGAATCACACTGTGCTTCCATACTGAGATGCAGGTCCATGGCAGTGCTCAAGGATTTTATCTGTGGCTCTCCTTAGGTTGGGTTGGGTTAAGTTGGATTCATCTATACAACACTTATATTTTGTCATTACCAGAAAACAACCCATTAATATGTCATTAATGTGACCTCACTGTGACCTTTCCATGTTTCCAGGAAATGGAAATGGTTTCACAAGTAGCCAGAAGAAGGAACTGTCTCCTGCAAGATGAGGTATGTTGCTGGGTTTTTTGATCAATGTAAACATCAGACTTGGTAATCAGTGGACCTTGGTTTCTGTTTTGCTGCTATTGTGGTGTGTATTATGTCAGTTTTGGAGAAACAGTAATGTCAGTAGTTTTTTAGTAGTAGGTATAGCATTCATAAGGTATCTTTTTAGTAATATGAGCAACAGGACTAATATGACTGCCAGTGTGATGATTGAGTAGATTGAATGATAACATCACTTCTTTCAACCAAAAAATGTTTATTTCCTTAAACCTGATGGACATCATGAATCCAAATAGATTTCTTAGCAACAAGTTGCCTAAAATGAGTTTGTTGTGCTGTTGAACAAAATTATCTGAAATTACCTGATTTTTTGGCTCTAAATTATACTTACTTTATCCTAAACAGTTGAAGCTGAAGATAAAAGTCATGTTAGGTTCCTTTGAAT
This sequence comes from Arapaima gigas, assembly GCA_900497675.1. Lineage (NCBI taxonomy): Eukaryota > Metazoa > Chordata > Actinopteri > Osteoglossiformes > Osteoglossidae > Arapaima > Arapaima gigas. Next base: position 1,470,811 of record UFQX01000030.1, read on the forward strand.
AAAATGGTAAGGTAAGTTTTTGTGTAAAAACTGTATTTGTTTTAAGTGTGTCAGTGCAAAGCTGCATTTTTCTTGACTCCATCACCCTTTTATGTGATTAAGGATCAAGGGGTGGTTTGAGGGTGGCATGGTTCTCATGGGGGGAGGTGTGGGGGGCTTTGCCTCACCCTCCACCACCCGCTCAGCCCCATCCAACAGCTGTCATTGCACACACACACACACACACACGCACACACAAAAAACACACATAGACACACAAGCGCTCTCAAGCCTTTAGCTCACAGATTGCGGAATTCCCTGCCCAAGGACATTCGCCATTCAAATGCCTTTTCAGAATCACATCAAACTCGCAATTTCTTCAAATGCCAGGGCTTTCAATTAACATTTAGCTCAGTGAAGCACCTTGAGCCTAGCCGGGCTGAAAAGAGCTATAGAATTGGTTTTGTACGGTGCAGAGCTGCACAATAGGTGGAGGAAAGGATTTGCAAAATGATGAGGAGGCCTTCAAAGTTTTTGTCTTCTTTTTTTCCTTAGTTAAAGCCTCAATTTTTCTTTTTTGTTTGTTTGTTTTACACCATTTTTTCCCCATTCGCCCTGTGGTCCTGTGTCAATATGTGCTATTGTATATGTAGTATGCATAAATAATTAATATCTTCAGGACACAAGGAGATTTAGACACATGAAGATGTTTTGTAGCTGTAAGTGCAGCCCTCTGTCAGGCTGTTCTGTGGCTGAAGGCATGTTCATGCTCAAGCTTCCCAATTCAGGTACATCAATATAAAGTGTGGCTGTGACCTGGTCCTTTACTGTTCTGTCTCCATTTTCGTCATTTTCTAAAGCAACTTTCCCGCATTGGGCATTCTGCCAGGACAATTTACGACAACATGACAGCCTGACAAAACAATTGATAATCACAGTGCCACTGAAGTGAGCTGATGGGAAGTGTTTGCTTTCCAGGCTGCATGTTGGATGAAGAGCAGCAACTTTTAAAGCAGATGGTAAAATAAGAGCATTCTTGGAGCATTATGCCTTAAAAAGCAGGATTTCAGAACATCAGCCAGAAACCTTGCCGGTAACAGAACCTTACCGTCTCATTAATTCAGAGGGATGGCTTTTATTCCAATTTTTTACATATTTATAAATCTGTTTCGCAACCCTTGCTTTTTCTTTTCAACTCCAAATTAAAGGCATGGGAATGAGCCAGGTCTTTTATCTCTGGGCTGATAAACATCGAGTAATGCTCGAAATGAGGGCCGGAGAAGCTGGGAGACGGTGGCTGGTAGCCTCCCCATTCACTCCAACACCTGGCAAAATTATTCATTAATTCAACAAGCGCATTTTGAAAGCAGCAGTTCAAAGGCTTGTGAGAATAGTGGAACAAGGTGTTCGAAAAAACTAAAGTGCACTTCAGGCCTGGCTGTGGCAGAGAGAACCATTTCCGGGGAAAGATGAAGAGTTGAGACTGGTCGGGGGGGCTGAGGGTGAGAGTCTCATGTGGGTGAGGTGTAACGGGGGGTGAAGGAGATGGAGGCCTTATGATTTCTTTACTCCTAGCATTTATTTTTCCCTCTCAAGGAGCAGCAGCGCCAGGAGGAGAAGTGGCTTAATCTCCTCTGCATTACCCCTACCTCATTTCAGCTTGGCTTTGCCCCGCTTTGCACATCACGCATTAGCGTCTTTCAAGGTTCAGTTATGCTGATGTTCCACTTTGAAGATAATGTTTTGTAATTGCCACCCTATAGCGCCTGAGAATAATCGGCTCCCCTTTGGCACTGCTGATATGTTTTGGTGGCGGAGTTCAGTGACACTCTCTTTGGAGATCTGACCATGTTTCTTGTTGCTGTCAGTGCTTTGGGAATAGTTCCTCTCCTCTTTTAAGCTTTTGGGAAGGTTTGACACTCGCACCATCTAGGTTTGCCCAATTTCTTCCATCAGACCACAGCGAATCAAAATTTGAAAGAAACTGGAGGAAATTTTATTTTGTTGGTTCGTGTTTTTCTCTTTTAAACCGATCATGGTCAAAACTTCAGATTCACTTGTTTGAGGTAATCTGAGCCTATAAAAATGGTTTTTAGAGTCATGGACCCAGTCACTTTGGTTGTCATTGTGGACCACTTATTTATGGGTGGTCATGGCACCTTGGAGATGGGGAAAAAACTGTGGGCAAAAATGACAGCATTATCAAAACCCCTGCACTTGGTGGTTCTCCTCAGTAGGGCACCACTGTGAACTATGGATCGAATTCCCTGTCACTGTCCCAGTCCCCATGCCTCTGTTATAACACAGGCTAACAATGACTGGAATCATATTTTACTGCCATTAGACTCTATTAAGCACAGTGACCTGGGGGGGTTATATGCCATTAATTCTGCCAACCCCCCCATTGTGGGCCACCCCCCACATGGTCTGCAAGCAGCAGTTCATCAAGGGTCCAGATGGGTGAGTGATCACGGCAATTTGTTCCGCCTGGTAATGTCTGTCGTCAGTACTGATGGCAATGGGGGGTTGGAGGGGGCCTTCCCACAGCCTCCTGCTGCACAAAGACAAACGCTTGTGCTCTTGAGAGCCAACATGGGTCAGATATCGAATTAATACAATCCCAGAGGTTAATGAAGCATCGCCCGCAGATCAGCATGTGCTAATTAGCCCCTGCCGTGGCTCGAACGCCAAATATAATCACTGTGATCATGTGGCCGTAGATCCCGCCAAATTTGGCAGAATTTTTCATTCAGCCATGACTGTCCCATAAATTAGTAAGTACAGGACAAGTACAAATCCTCTCCATGATTACAGTAAGGGCTGTAGGTTGCACCCAGTACAGGTTATAGTCTGTACGTAAATGCTACATTATATAATACATGCAATGAAATTAGATATTTTCGTTTATTTCACAGTGTGTTTATCAGTCAGTGAAGGGTTTTTAATGGTTCAAAGATGGTGTTTATGAAAAATCTTGAGTACCACTTGGTAGCACAATAAATATTTGCACCCTCAAAAGCTATGAATACTCAAGTATATTAACTAAAAAGGAAAAGTTGCCACTGTGAGCAAATGAACTCAACTGATGTAGCCCCAAAAGTAGGTTATAGAGACAAGCAGGGCAAAGAGTGATGATGGTGAGAGATGATATTATTTTTTTCATTTGGTTAATTATATAATGCTATTGTGTTTGTAATTATACAAGCAGAGAGCTTAAATGATTAGGAGCTCAAAAGGAGAACAACCAGTGGGAGACTCCACTTAAACATTTTCCTTGTTAACATCACTGAAATTAATTTTATCTGGGCTTTCAAAATATATTTTTTTCAAAATATATTTATTTTTAATATATTTATATTTAAGAATATATTTTTAATTGTAGCATAATGGTGGAAAATTTCTGAATTTGTACTGAATGTTGCTCCTTTAAACTTTTTTTTGATGGCTAGAGTTTTATTCCGTTATATTTTAATCTTCTTTGAAGTGTTAAAGTGTAATTCTGAGGCTTTTTTCATTTTGTATTTTGAGCATCTATTGCATTGTGGGAAACACACAAAAACACCAAGAACCCTTACATGCTTAGCTGCTGGAGGTTAAAGGTCATTGATAGATAAAAAAAAAAAAAAGTCTGAAGCTTTGTGGAATGACGCTCAAGCCAGCAAGGCACCTGTCTTTAATCTGTAGGAAAAGTAGTGTCAATTCATGGGATTTCAGGAAAGAGTGTTTCTCACAACAAAGCAGTCAAAAGTACAGATACGGATGCAGGCACCTGCTTGGCCCGTTTCAGAGTAAGGCAGTGGGAACAGATGTTTAGTTAATCTGCAAGCAACAAATCACTATTGTGGTTCATTGTTGCTGCTCATAATAATAAAAATAGCAATAATGAATTTATTTTAAGAGAAAACACAAGCAAGTAAAAAAGTCGCCAAATTAAGACTCCAGCCCTCACATAAAATATTTGTTGACTTCACTGAGAATATGCCATCTAATACAGTTATCTTTGCTAACAGTGCCTGATTGCAGTCAATCGACATGGTGATGGAGTAATTTTGGTTTATAATTGTGCTAATTAACATGATCAAATAAATCGCAATGGGATAATTGTAAACAATTGAGCAAATTACATCGAAAGGTTCATTTGATTGGCACCCTGTGGAGGGAAGGGGAAATGCAGTTGAGAATGTGGTGGGGGAAAAATTGGTCTTATTATTTACATGCTTTTGCATGATAGCTGCTGTAGGCGCAATCATGTGATCTGTTCATTTTTGTTAAAATGATGGCTCAAAAAGCTATTACAAATGCTTTTTAAGAAACATTTTCCTCCAAATTCTTCATGGATCTTTGAGGTTTGTGGGAATGTGTACCCATCCTTAACCATAATGTAAAGTGTAATCTGTATTATTTACAATGAATTTTAACTTTTAAACCTTTTTATTTGTCAGCAAATGCACGCTTAGATCTTAAAATATGTCTTAACATGTAAGGTTGCAAAATGAGAATTATAGTGAACCTAACAATAAAGATTAATGAGATTTTGAACTCTATGCACACTCTGTTGTCCAAACTGAAACAATGCATGTGTATAACAGTTCATCCTGGAGATATTTGAACAACCTTTGTCAGAAAAATGCTAACAGGGGTGCAGAGCGCTGTGAATGTGGATGAATCTCAGCACCAAAGGCCTGACTGCTGTTAGACGGGATGTGTGAAATGCAGCACCATGTGATCGGCAAAATGCCAGGTGAGCTCATGTGTAGACATGAAAATGTGGCTTTTAGTTCAGTCCTATCACCCTGGATGGTGATGTATAACAATGCCTTCATAGCCTAAGCTCTGAAGAGGGGCCCAAACACTAAAGTCTCTTAAAGGCAACATTTTTGGTTATTTGAAGACTGTATCTGTAACTTTCCCTGTTTTATTACTTAGAGTTGTATGTTTCTTTAGAAAAGAGCATCTGCTAAATAAATAAATATGTAAATGTTAAACAGCGGGTTTAGTGTATTTCATTATGGGCAAAGAATGTTGATACTTTTTTCTGCTCTTGATGACTCAGTGATGGTATATATCTCATTCCAAAAGTTACTAAATGTTCTGAGAACAAACTTGGAAAAGGGCTCCATTCAGACAGGCCTGAAACCTATCAGATAATGAGCCCTTTCTTCAAATGATGATTATTGCAAGGGGCCTGAATTAATCACTGTCCAGCCCTAAGTCATATTGAACCCATCCTACATACATCCCAGTTTTTATTCTTTTCCTGTGGCAGCAGTGAGGCTGAGCTGCAGAAGCTGCGTCTGGTGATTGTTGCAATTTAGCCAGAAATGAATGTCGCTTTGTGCTGCGGGCCAACTCCATGACAGGCACCTGTTTGAAACTAAAACTGAAAGTCTTGGAAGGCCTGGAGAAACATTCTGATAGCCTGAGCAGGTCAGGATGGAACAAAGAAAATAACTGTCATAGTGGAGAATAGTCTGAGACCCAGTTTTGGCTGATCACTTGCCAGTCATCTTCAGCTAACATTTACCTTCACCTGACCGTGAGTAAACTCCAGGAAAACAAGCTGTTCAGTGCTCAGGTGACTTGGCTGTGATGGGAAGTTAAAAGTGTATTTATGCCATATCTCTTTACTTTTGTACAAATTTGTAGTTATTAAGCTATTGCTAGAGTAGGGCAGTTTTTAACTTTTACATTTATTCATTTTGTATATGCTGTTCTTCCTAACACCTTGCTATAAATATTATATAGTATTTAGCTGACACCTTTAACCAAGGTGGCCTACATTCTTGGATACACTGCACTAAACTGCCTACCCATATGTACACCAGCGCACTGTAATGCACATTCATTGTAGGCAATTTAATGACCAACTAGCCTGAAGCACACATCTCTGCACTGAGGGAAGAAACCAGAGCACTCAGGTGTTACCCTCACAAACATGAGGAGCATGTGCAAACTCCACATAGACTGAATGAGGATGAAATCTATGTTCTGTTGCACCATCCAGGCTCAGTGGGACAACAGCTGTATTTGCAAATACATCCCCAACAATTTACCAAACATTTGCTTAGTTCTATATTTTTACGGGTTAATAAGTGGCAAAGACGTTTTTCCATATTGCTCAGATTTGTAAATGGCTCATAATTGTAATTCCAAGTTTACAAATATTCAGGTACATTTGCACTTTATGCACTTCAGTTATGGTTTGTGACAAATTATAAAAATGTGCTGCACTGAATGAAATTTCTCCCTTTGTTGTAAAGTGCTTATGATTCATTGATGCTCTTAGAATTTGTCTGAAATGTTGTTGATTGTCCTGGAAGGATCCAAACAAACGTGCTTTGCACTGTATCATTAGAGTTACAGTGATTGTATTAGCCCTCAGACACACACTGGTTGTTTGCCTCCAGTTTTGGGGTTCTAATGATTACTGTAATCTCAGCAAATTGGGCATTAATAATCAGTGCTAGGCTTGTAATTATGATACTTAAGGTAAATTAAGCATTGACAATGGTTTGGTTGTATCTGACACCCAGGTGTTTTAATTTACTGCTGTGTCCTGTGGAGTGGAAAGGAATTTTCTGTCAAGATAGTATGAGAAAGCAGACAGATCTCAAGATCAATGGAGCAGTACAGTTTAACCCTAGAATGGATATTACAAAAAAGCAGACACATCAAAGCACAAGTGTTATGGTTTAATTGAGGACCAGGGGTATGCTTTATTTACATAGAACCAGTGGTGCCGTTTAACCCTAGAAAAGACTTTATTGGGAAGCTGACTTATGAGACACACTGAATGGTTTAAACTTAACAGTAGCTTTTTTAACACTATAAAGGTTGTGATGAAGAAGCAGACTTCTCATAGGACTAGTGGCATGGTTTAACTCTAGTGGTGTGGTTTTCAGCTGTAATTAAAGTGGAAATTTAGCAAACAAGATACTGTCAGAACAGACTTTGGTCTCATGAAACACTGAAGTATATACTTTTTTAAACTCGGTGAAAGAAGGTATCTAGGAATAGAACCAGCTTCTGCACTTTTGTCATATATGATGTAACTTTATTTGTATTATTTTATTAATCTATACTTCTATTAATCTAACATTTATCATTAATTGCTTGTCAAAATAAACAGTCACAGTGGTCCAGTGCCTAGACAATGAGGCAGACTGCACCATGATTTGAAATTGAGACAAATTCAAACATTCGGATTGACACGGTTTTAGTTTCATAGATCTTGTTTATTTGTTTAGATTCAATGTCAGCAAATTTTTTCTGAAGTCACAATTCTTTATAGTCTGTAATTACCACTGTCTATATATACTTTCAGTCTCAAATGTTCCTTCCTGTGTCACAGTAGATACATTTCTGAGTTTTTAAACTCAAAATTCATAGTGATATGAGAACCATAAAATTGCTGAATGTTCAGCAGTTATGCAAATGCTTGCATGAGCTATTATCTAAGTGCGAACTGTGTTCCCCCCCTCCCCCCTTCTGCCTCCCACCATTGCTTGAGGGGTAACACTGGGTCTTGCAGGTAAGCACATTACCTGTCAGAGTTAAGTCGCGTGTCACCCTCTCCTTCCCACCCCCACCCTCCTACCCCTGCTTTGTGTTTGTCTATCTGATCCTTTGGCCTTTTGTTGCTTCTTTCAAAGCCTCGATCCGACAGTCATTATTTTCCCCTTTATCTTCCTCCTCCTCCCCCTGATTATGGTCGTCGAGTTTGACAGTCGCCTTTGCGGAGATCCTATCCATTATGCTGTCATCGCTGGGCCGGCACCGCTCACTGGAGGTGTGGTGTCAACAGAAGGTGCTCGGTGAAAATTGGCACCCCCCCCATCTCCAGCTAATTACCCCAGCCTCCAAGTTAATTAAATACGCGTTAGGCGCAACAGGGAGGATGGCTGATTAAATGTGTCTCATAATTGTGTGCTGAAACATAGAATTTTCTATGGGGGACTAAATAAATGTGTAAAGGGTGATACCTACTGACTGTGTCATGCTGACTTCAGCCAGTCTTGGTTTTTTTTTTTTTGTTTTTTTTTTAAACTGCCTGATTTATATTCCACCAAAGGACCATCTGCTTAATCTAAGTGATAGAGTCATTAAAGAAGATGCCACAAATGAATTTCATTTTATTCTGTGCAAAATACAGTTTTCAGAAACTTTAGTTCCGTTCCAGGGGAACCATCTCTGCATAACTGCTTTGACAAGCATGATTACTTTTTTCATGATGTACTGAGGGAGAGATCAAATCATAACCTTGACATGTCTTTCAGTGATGCTGAAGGAGTATCTGTATGTGTGCTGAAGTCTTCTCTATCTGCACCTCCTCCAGCATCCAGAGATGAAAGTTCAAACATGTTTGCAAAATCTACATTACTCCAGTACATTTTCATAAAATATTCCCAGCGACATCTCAGCTGTGTTTTAAATGTAAGGCCATTCTAGGCATGTTTATTGTGAGTAAGTGATATAATACAAACCTACTGGAACACTGTTCATTTAATAAAGTTAGGTTTGTTTTCATTTATATTCCTTTTAAAGCACAATCTGAACTCTTTTTTTTTATGTCTATACATTTGACAAGCAATATATTTTATTTCTATGGTCCTCACCAGAAGTTTCTTCTGTGACTGTTTGTTTGGCTCAGGTGTCTGACTTTCACTGGAAAAAGTAATATTTGATCTTCACGATAAACCAAATGAATTCTAGAATATCTGGACACATATTTTGTGTTGCATATATGCCTGTATTTGCAGTTTTTTGGTAGACTGTTTCTGCCACTTTGTTTCAGTGATCCAGTATTGTGCTCTATGGTTTAACCGTATCAGAATGGTTTTTGTAATAGTTGGCAGATCGGTTGTGTCTGCTTTATAAGGTGATATTCTTCACTCTATGAAGTTAAATTTGACTGTTTGCCTGTTAAAATTCCACCAGGCCCTTTTCAGGACTGAACAGCTTCATTACTGTCATATTGTCACAGTCCAAAAGGTACACAGTGGTTACAGTGTGTAGAATAAGTCCACCTGATGCTGAGTCCACTATTTTACATGTTGCCTGAAATGTGTAAAATGGAGCATGTTACTTCTACAGTACTCAAGTGTAGTCTACAAAATCAACTACTATTTCATAGTGCTGCAATAAACTAACCAGCTTCATATTGTCACTTTAGTGTCACTCTCGAGACCTTAGTGGCCGTTTTGCCATTTACCCACTTGTCCTAAACTGTGAGAATTTATTTGTTATACTAAATAGCCTCTAGTGTCTTGGTATCAGTTAAGTATGTAAAAAAAAGACACTGATGTTAATAAATTCTACGTCTGAATAATTTGAGGTTAATATTAACAAATAATTAGAGGTTAAAATGAAGGAAAAGTAAAATGAGAATCTTTTGGGACTTTTTTGTTTGAAGACATAAACATAACACATTAGGAAGCTGCTGTTTACCTTTTATTCATCTCTTATAAAGATTCAAATATGCCCCAGTTCTCTGCATTTGTTTTCCTGTTATGTATATGGATAACAAGTTCCAAGTTCTTACCTTGTGAACTCAAGATAAGGTGCAGACACACCAAGTTTACACCATGTGTACACCACCAAGGCTTTGGTGAGACATGAGTATAACTTAATGGGTCTTGGAAACAACATGAGACACAGGAACTCTGGGTTCTATCGCTGGATCTGGATCTTGATCTGCTCATCCTGTTGTGGAGAGAGCTTAAACAATAAGTCAATGATGAGGTGATGCAGGTGCAGGTGTACTCTGAGTACTTGGTTCCTCCCTCTGTTGGGTCATTGTGGCTGCATCTGCCATTATGTATGTGTCAAAACTGGTGGCACTCAGGGCCATTTCTGGAAATTTTAATTCTCAAAGTTGTCTGTATGAGAACATTGTATGGAACACTGCCCTCTTTGAAGGTCCTTTTACAGCCACTTAGCGCATACAAAGGGCCTCTGACTTGATGTGACTGGACTTTAGGAATCCTCTAGAGGGGGGAGGACCCCACTCCCACACATGGCAAAAATTTGCCATATTCAGTAATAATCTATATCTTCATAAGCCTTCCTACCTGTCATATTTACCTGTGAGCTTAATGGTACACTAGCTTAATTCTGCTCACTTTTTTAAATATGTTCATCCACATAATAATAATATTGTTAAATAATCTATTTTTTCTGTTTGACACTAGTTTTTATTCCTCAAATTGGACATTTTAAATGGTGCTCCAGCATTTGTCAGGGGTGGGTATTACATTTGTTCACACCAATGGCTTATCGGCAGTGTCTTGTGGAAGACTGAGAACCCCCACCAATATAGGCAGGAACTACAGGGAGGAAGGGGGGCAAATACCCAAGCCTATTGCTCTGGGTGCAAGCTGACACGATGACCAGAGATGGTGTGTGCCTCTCTGCTGACTTGTCACTCTGGGTGAATGGCACGTGATATGTGATACGTGGCACTCTCCCATTACTCCATTGTGCACTTGGCTTTGGGGGAGAAAGACATGATGCCAATGGAAACCAATATAGAACTGCTGATAAAGCCAGTCTGTTCTGGAAAGGCATCCTGGCTTTTATTTGTTTTGGTGTGACCTTGTGTGGCTTTCTTTTGTATGTCGTTGTGTTATGTTCCAGATAGTTGACGATTGTTATATATTTTCTGGAAATAAATTAGAAATAGACTAGATTATACATTTAAATTCCTCTTTTCCTATACATAAAGTTAATAGATCATATATACAGCCAGTATAGAAAATAGAAACATTTTGCACTTTAGGTGCACTTTACAATATAGGTAAAGTAGTGGAGCAACTTCTATTAGCAAGAGTATTGACTGGAATTTTATAGTCTTGCTTGAATATGACTTGCTTGTTATAAATCTAAATAAAGCTTAGACAAAAAAAAATTGAATATTTTGATTCATGAGAGAGAGAGAGAGAGAGAGAGAGAGAGAACTTTAAGTCTTTCCTGACCATAATCAAAGTTAGTTTGTTGTGCTTTTGCTGAAAACTTTAAAATAAACCTGTTGTATAGTGTAACATGATAAGAAGTATGGCTTTATATGAATGCGTATTTTATTTATTTATTTTTTTTATTTTTATTTTTTTGGTGCACTCAAGGCTGCCGTGGTAGAGAGTGGATAATGATAGAGTATTTTATTCCCAGTATAGGGAGCACTGTCTTGTGTAAACAAGGAGTTGGTTTCCCAGGTGGTACCTGAGAGATGAAACAAACTGCTGGCGTTGTCAACAGAGAAGAGGGGAACTGGCACAGGGTTGAGTGAGGGATGCTGGATGGCCTGGTAATGTACACTGGATTGCAGGTTTCCCTTAAGTGTGTGTGTGTTTGTGTTTGTGTGTGTGTCTATGAGTTGTGTGCAAGCACATTTGAAAGTCCCACAGCACATGCACACTTGCCTGACCACCTTTGTGTTGCTTCCTATCTGCCTGGTTGTGGGTGTGTAAACACACTGCCTCTCACATGTGGCTTCTGCTATTACCTTACTGTGTATTAATTTATTAGTTCACTACCTACTGTGAACAAAAAAGTTTTAGACCCCCTTATAGACAAATAGTTAGTCTGTATGTGTAAACAACATGATTACGCAATGTAAATTTTATATAATGATTTATAAAACCTGAATATGAAAAGCAAAGCCTCCTATACATCTCTGGGGTTGAATCTGATTATTTGCTGAGATTATGTGCTTGCTGAATGTGCAGCTTTCTCTGTGATGTATAGATACAAAGCTTGCATTAAAAGCATTGCTCTGTAGCATTTACAGTATATTTCCAGTGCAACATCCTCTGACTACTACTGGTTGGGTCTGGACCAGAGCTAAACCAACAAACTCCTGCACCACCCTCATAATGGTGAAACAGTGGAATAAAGCACCTCTCTGTTCCCACATGCCATCCTGCCCCCAACGGCCTTTTTGTTTACTCTGGGAGGACAATGGGAGCTATAGTCCCTTCCACTACATCTTTTATAGGAGCATTCTGGTCCTGAATGTACATCCCGAGCTGCCACACTGAATAAGCTGTGTGAATATTGCCAAGACCCTCTGCTTTGTTCAGCATTATTCCCCACAATGGATATCACACTTTGGAAGTCATGTTAAAAAGGGAATCAAAATAGTGGTACTTTTGGCCTTTGTTTCCCTTTTCCACTGCCCTGCATTCTCCTCGCCTCACTCAGCAGCCACCATTATACTGACAAATTAAATAAACCACTGCATTGCCTTAGAGGCACAGGCAGTCTGGGAGCAGTTAGTCTGCAGGAGAGGTGGGCCTTGCTGGCAGCACGCAGCCTTCAGCAGCACCTCCACAAAGCCTGCGCCGCGTCCAGGCTCCTGTGCATCCCTGCCAGGCTGGCCTTTGCTCATGGGGAGCTAGGAGGGAAAATGAAATTAAGAGGAACGACGGAGACACTAGGTGGATGGGGAGGGGTTCTCTCCTCCTCTCTCCTCCTGTCGTAGCAAAGAATGGAGGAGCCACCTCCTCTCTCTCCAACCCCATAAAAGGTACATATTTTTTCCCAGCTTTATTTAGGGATAGTTTATTGGATTGTCTGAGCTTTGGTTGCACACCTCTATAGTGTGTTTCTCTGTGTGTGTATATGTGTCTGTGTGTCTACACTCTCACATCATTTAACGGGACATTGACAGCATCTTAAAACACCTTTCTCGCCTTCTGTAAACATATCAGCTCTTTGAGACAAAAAGATTAGCTCCTGTGGATGTGTCTGGTAAAAGTGGAACCAGGGATTGTGGCACAGTGGTTAGATGTGAGGAAATAGTGAAGTGCAGACAGGGAAGACGTTGCTGTTCATCCCTCTCAAACCTGCTGATGTTGTCATGACACAATGAAAACAATCCTGCTTATGTTTAATTTTGGAATTAAATAATTATACTGAGAAGCCATACAAAGTGCACAGGTGTGTATATTTTGGTTTGTCGTTTAGACTTATTTTTTCATATAATTACTTAATAGTTTTATGCATGCTGTTTATGTACAAGAAGTAGCTTGTGCAATAGGATTTACCTGAGTTAATGGAATCTGCATTAAGAGTGAATGAATTTTCTTCGTATATTAAAATTAAATGTATTTCCAAGAGATGCAACAAAACAAATTTCAGCATTTATAGGTTACTTGATTTGCATGAAAATAGCACAGTATTGTTCACAGTCTGAGGTGATATTGGATATTTGTTATCTATACAAACCCTTGAGGTTTAAAGTGATGCAAACCTTCATGGAATAATAACTAGTCTTATCTGTCAGAATTATTAATTTTCTTCTTCTTCCTTAATTTGTATAGCTGTTGCTGTTCTGATTTAGTTTTTTGCAGATGAAAGTATTTGGTGTTGCACTGCAGGTGTAGTAGGTCATACTAAGTGAGAAAAGAAGGTTACATTTGTGTGGTTTTCTTTTGCCTTTCTAGCAACCTTATTAGAAACAACTGAAAGTGATTTATGAAAAATAAAGGAGGTGAGAAAGAAAGGGCAAGCAGGAGGTAATGGGCAGGTAGGTCAAGGTGCTTTGAAGGACTGGGCCTCCCTGGAAGTGTGACCTCATTTAGAATTCCAGAATTTCACAGAAAGGGGGCGGCTCACACCTCCGACCAGGCATTCCCGAAAGTCCAGTGTGTGGCACCATGGGGTGCTGGAGTGAGGTGAGGCTGGTCCTAAACCAGGAGGGTAGGTGACCGCTGCTCTGCCTTTTCTTCTCCCCAACCCCACTCACCTTCATAAGAAGAAAAGGGGAAACGGGGCCACCTAGCTCACATGGCTGAAACTTTTTTCATCTCCTTTGTATGACTGGAGATGGTGGGGCTCTTAGAATAGTGGTGGTGGAGGAGTTACTGAAAAGAGTTTGTCATCACTAATTTGCCCCAGGGGAGAACTTTGCTCCCAATGTCACAGTGGTGGGTGCCCATGGAAACCTCCTGGGAGAAGAGAGTTGCAATGTAGTTCAGCTCTTGAGCCAAAGGGCCTCTTTTTGCTGTTGTTCCTGTGACACATCCCATCAGTTGGAGGTTCTGCTGCATGTCAGGAAGGAGTTAAGTGAGTTAAATGAGATTACAAGCTCTGCTATCACCTGACTGCTGTTAGGCAACATTTTAAAAGCCATGTTTTTTGTTTTGAGCTTTGGTAATAGGCAGAAAATTCACTTATCAGCAAATGTTTGGAATCTGACTTGGACAGCTTTTTCAATAGACATTTTTTTGTTTCTCGTACTAGTCACACCATTTATTTGTATCATTAAGACCCTTCAGTGATGGCTTTCTGCATGGATATCCTGGAGGCAGCAGGTGTCATAGTGGCTGGAGTTACTGTGTCCCATGTACTGCTGCAGTACCCTTGAGCAATGTACTTACTCTAAACTCCTGTAAAAAATAGCCAGCTGTTTTTATGGGTAAATAATTATATGGTGTTAAACATGGAAAGTCACTTTAGAGAGAAGCATCAGCTAAATGAAATGTAAATATCCTCATTTTAACTGATGATTTGAGAGTAAACTAAGGGTCGTTTTCGTGATGCTGGACTGTGAGCAAGAATCTGTAGTATGTTACAAAATAGAGGTTTATTTTCCTATGTCTCTCTGGCCCATGGTGATATGGTTTAGAGAGAGCACAAGTGAAGTCTAAAAAAAAAAAAATCTTATATCACATGGCAAACTAGGATACCAGTAGTATGTTTAGTGGGATCAGTGTAGATTCGAATCCTGAACACAGACTTCCAAATTATGTGTAAGAAGAAGAAATTACTGGTTCAGAAAAAAACTATGCTTCTGAAGTTGAGCTTTTCAAAGAGTAGCCTTGTGTTTGGGTGGAGAGGAAGGAGGAGTTGGTGATGCTGGATGTGCTGCTGAGCAGGTTCTACAGTGTCAGATGCAACATTTTCTCCTTAATTCCCATGCCCATAATGGCTGCATGGAGGGCATGAGGCAAGAAATAACTAATGGCACTACTCACCCCACCCTCCACACACTGCCTCCAGAAATAGGGGTGGCTAATTTACGAAGGAGAGAAATTTGCTTTGCTCACTTGGGAAAAGCTGATTGCTCAATTGTTGTCAATGCACCTGTGCTGTGAATCAACTGTAAATTATGTAAGTGGAAGCACATTACACTGTCTGCTGTGTATTTTACCACACACAAAGCCTGTAGGAATAGTTTAATATAGAACAGTCTCTATACCTACAATGTTTTTTCTTAATGTCGCAGTATTTGTCACATTGGTATGTCAAAGTTAACATAACATGTGAATGTTTTAAAACTATAGTTTGGTTTAAATGACATTTTAATGCCCACCATGGTGTCCTTCATTTTGGTTTCTCTAATGAGTTTTGTATCTGAAGACTTTGCAGTGACTGTGGTTCTTTATTCTCATTTGAACTTATCATATTTATTGAAAAGATATTTCTTTACATCTTTTATTTGGAGCGATATGGCGTTATGTATTTGCTTTGAAAATTATGCTTTTTATTCCAGATTCTCAATAAGTTGACCATATTGTACAGGGATGAAAAACAACCATCAGTCCAGTATGCTGTAATTCATATTAATTATCAACCATAAAAACCATTTCTAATGGAAAACACTGAGCAAACCATCCTTTAAAACACAAAGAATATACAACTAATGCATAACTGCATATTGCATACTGAAAGTAGAGATATGTTCATATATTTTATTTCATGTTTGTGTTCAGAACACATCAAATGATAGGTCAACAAATCTTTTTTGGTGAAATATATGTAGCTGCCATGAATCCCTTCTCAGCAGATGTTTTTTTTTCTCCATAAACAATGAACAAGGATAACTTATTGTTTTCTTTGTGTAGTTACTGATCAGTCGGTGAAATAATTTTAATTAACCTAATGCCACTTGTTATAGGAGGAAGATGCTAGAGTTTTAAGAAAAAAGATCCAATAAATATAAGGTGACTTCAGTGAGAACAGCAAGGCATCACCACATAGTTAGGAAAAAATATTTGTAAAACCATAGAAAATCAGTAAAATTACAATAACCATAATATTTGTTGTTGACTCTCTTGGTATATTCTACAGTATCATTTAAATGGTTTACAACACTTTTTATGGTCATAGAAATTGTAGCAGAGTGGTAGGTAACCACTTCTGGGTGTAATATTTGGCATCACATCCCTATATAGTTTGCCACTGTAGGTTGAGTAATGAGTGTGTCTTCTTGCCTTGATTGAAATGAGTGGTAAACACAATATTTCACTGAGTCCAGCATCTTGCCCAGTGAGGGACCATTAAATAACCTGTCATTGCAACACCTACACTTCAGGTCCACTCGTGAATATTGGCTGTATATCAACCTTCATCCTAGCATCGCACAGTATCACACAGACACACACATATATGTGCACACCTCTCCTGCCTAACTGCTCGTCACACCTAAGCACAGGAGTAAACATTCCCAGTAGTTCCTGTAAGGGTTTTTTTCTGCCTGTGAGTCGGTACGTGGATCTCTGCCTGTGAAAAACCCACACCTCCCCTAGGCGCCTGTCACACTGGTGCATCATGGTACACTGCATCTGAATGAGGCTCTTCACATCAAAACCCAGCAACCATTATGATATCATCTCCCGCACCAAACCGTAATGCTTATTAATTCTGCACCCCTACTCGCCAGGCTGGGACGAGTGTGTTCCTGCAGCCTAGCATTTAATTTAATTAGTCCAGCTGGGCTCTCGTTCCGGCTTGCCTGTGTCAGAGCCATTGTCGGCGTGTGCCAGCGCTAACACAATTACTGATTGCTTTTAGATAGGCAGAAATATGATTAGGGTTTTCGGGCGACTGTATCGTAAGCCTTATTAGTTTCATTTGAAATCTGCAGATAAATAGGAAACTTTTATTTGCTGTGTAATGAGATTATGCTTATTAGGACGGGGGATCGCGACCCTTGTGTGGGGATTAGAGGGACACCGGTGGATAATGAACCGCCGATACAGCGCGGATGAGCCGCCTGTCCAAAATGCACCCTACGGGAGCATTGAGTGCACATCTGAGGTCTTCAGAACCTCAAGGCACTGTGTCTTCCAAAGAGGTCGGCCCTGCTGTTTTTTTGCTAAGCCACTGCTGTTCCCCTGAGCGTTATGCAGTTCCATTCAAGTAGCTGCATATTTACGGAGGTCAGTTTTCGAGTGTGTTATTCATGGATACAAAAACGGCTCCAAACAACTTCTTTCTCATTCAGTTTCTTAAGCAAAGCATAATGGCTTTACACATAACAATATTTACTTCACAATACAGTAGATGTTTAACCTTCACAGATGTGTTACACACCATTATCTTGCTGGCATGACCAGAAGGCAGCTTTATTTAGAATTTTTATTTTTTCCCTCAGGAGTATATTTACTGCCTCTTTAATCAGGTTTTATTTTATTTATTTTTTTGTGAATGCAATGTAAAAGTCCTTTAAATCTTCTCTTAATGCTGAGATTAGGCTATTTTTAAAGAAAACCATGATCATAAAATTTTAGCCCTTTCAGTAATTTGTCATAGTACTTTACCTTTTTTTTTTACATTTGACAACTTTTTAAATGTTATATTTGTTATTCATGAAATATAATGTTTTCTGTGTTTGTTCCCTGTTGTTAAAGATATAACTAATATATTTTGTATTATGTTATACATATTCAGTTTTCAAGTTCCATTTATGCAATACACTAATGACCTCTTGTAGTGCTGTCTCATTAAGCCTCATTACTCAAGAACACATCTAATCCCCAAATTGAAAAATTACTGTATTTTTATGAATGATGAGTGCCCTCAATGTACAGATCTCTGCTTCGTTTTACTTTGTCTCCTTGTTTCCTTTGTACCTGGTAGGTAGTTGGGTAAAATACTGAACAAAACTTGATCCAAGTGAAGCCAAACCTTTAGTTACAGTTTTTTTTGTGTCTGACTGAAACCAAATAGAAGCAGGAGTGTGGGCAATGAAGGGCCACATTCACTTCACAAACTCCCATCAAACCCCTTCTGGTACCTCTGTCTAGACCAGCGAGCGTGGCCACCTGATGGGGGATATGACATTGAGCGAATCCACTAACAAGCGTAAGTGGCGGAGTGATTAATGAAGGATAGCCCCTCTCTCTGTCCAGCACATAGCAACCATTGTACTCCTCTGAGTGGAGAAAGCTTCTTTTACAGCTTCTGACCCTGGGCAACTAAATGACTACATTAAAACCTGCTTTCACACCAGGCCCTCGTCAGATACCCATTAGAGTTAGGGCTTATTACTTCCGTAATGAATGACACGGTGCCTAATTATAAATGTACTCCCAAATGCTGACATTATTAAAGGCAGAGAGCTTGCGGCCCCATTAACAGTGTTCCTCTAAGTGATATGTCTGTGAACTGCTTGAACCATTACATTCATTATATATCAATCAAAATAGGTGTTGCGATTAATTGATGAACAGAACAATGGTTAAAATCTGAGAATAATTGCAGAGCTCTCAGACAAAAAATACTCCTCTACTGACATGAGCATATTTATAAATACATTAGTAAAATCGAAATGAATGGATCACGGGTAATTCTTTTCCATATGCATGACAGCACTATAGCACTGATTTAAACAACACCTTATTTCCCAGTGTATTTAATATATGTAGGTAAGTGTATGTTTTGAGTGTCTTGCTTTAAGGCAAACTCAACAGAGGTGAATTATTCTTGAATAACACACACACATTCATGTAACAATTAATGCATTTTGTACTGTGCATTTGATTCGTTTTACTAGATATGTGTCTTAGAGGTGCAATGGCAGGGACTGGTACAATATGAGGGACTTAATCCTGTGACCAGCAACATTTTTTGAATATAGAAACACAATGAGTTGATGCAATAGGAAGAGCAGAATGTCAACAATTAATCTGCTGTAAAGAATGTGACTTTATGTTGAGTTTAATATGTAGTAACACATTTATAATTGGTAACACCTATTTACTTGGCTTTGATAAGAGGCATTCCAGTGCTTACAAATATTTTACTTTTCTGTCATGTGCAGGAGTTGCCTTCTGGAAATCTTCTCGAAAGTACCTTGAGAACACATGAAGGTGTGTGTGGGAGTGGGTGTTTTCTCCCCACAGTAAGCCATAGTATCAGTTCTAGATGTTACTGATGATGATGAGTGCCTTGGGGCACCTGAAAGTGTCTAGGGGCAGTTGCCCATATTTCAGCACGATGAAGTACTGCCTAACTGCTCTGGTTAAGGACTGGGAAAATTGGAAAATAAGAGGGCTTTGATGACAGGCTGATCACTCTCTTCAGCGTTCCCACATGATTGTGCAGCTTGTTTTTAAGTGGTAACTGTATATAAATAGTGTTAATATTACTTTTATTGTATTTATTGCTTTTCATTTTCATCTTCCAGTGTTTCAGTTCTATATGATGCTGTTTCCCAAAATGTACACAGTATATTACTTAGAAAAATCAATTAATAGTCTTGTGTGCTTGGGGCACTTCTGTATTCTTCCAACATTGTTCTTTTCCCACCAGAGTGGATTTGGCCTTGAAAGTGTTTAGAGACCTCTGTGTCTGATGCCTGTTAACACAGGCATGCATTTGATCCCATCAGCCCTTGGGGAGTGCCGATATGATGCATGGAGGCTGAAAGGGGCTGGAAAGGGGCAGAACTGAATACACCCCATCCTGCCTCTTTAGAGCTGTAAAAGTGCTTTGTTTGATTATGGATTATTATTGCTCTGATGCACAGCTATCAGGAGTCTGCGCTCACAATATGGAATGTTGGACTCATCTCTAAATGTGAGTCCCGGGCTCACACTGACTTGGTGCAAGAATGCTGTTGTAGCTACTTTACTGAGAAAGTGTCAACTTTTTTTAAGAGACAGTAATAATAATGCTGCATGAGGGATTTGACGTGTATTCTGGACTCACATGACTACTGTACAAATGACATCTATGTGCAGTTTTGGAGAAAGGGTCTCTACGAATCTCTGCCCAATCACTGTGACTAATGCAGGATATTAACCTTGTTCAAAATTTAAAAACATAGGAAAATTATTTACTTTCAATGAGTAGATGTTTGTCATCAAGGACATATAGGCAGTGTGCATGTTCCCATACTGTGCTGGCATGAAAAATTTCTATGCAAACCATGAAAAAATGTCTTCATCCATTTGTCATATTTTTGCAGATGCATTAGAAAGTATTAGGCTGGAGTTTTCCCTTCTGCTGTTTGCCTTGAAAGTGCAGTGACTACTTGTTTAATTTGCTTATGTGTAAGAGCAAAAAAATGGCTATTCCTGAGTGCGAATGGAGAAACCTTTCTGCATAAGAGTTATCTTGATTGGATGTCTAAAATGGGTTAAGGAGATGGCATCTAGAAGTGTACTGATACTCAGGCAATGTCATTTGTAAACCAAACAATATATTGCAGCAAGGCAGACTACCAAAGATGTCCGATGTGTGGAAATGTTAACAGAAATCCAAAAAACACACACGCAGTCTTGCTCTTGCTTTAACAGTTGAGCTATGCAATGAAATATGAACTTGTGACATATATCTGACACCCTGGGCACTTTTATAAACATCTTTCTTGTTATCTAGTGCCAGTTATTTAGAAAACAGCACTCTGAATGCAGATAGATTGCAAGCTTTTGGAAGAACAGGTCCCCAGGGCATCGAGCTGCAGGGAAACATTAAATCAAAGCTCAATTGTGCCCCCGGCCCTATGTTTTCTAATGGGCAAGGCGGTGAGCATGTTTGATTTAAGGCCCCCTTGAACTGTTGGTTAAATCACTTGTGGAGGAGGCTCTCTCTCAAAGAGCCTGTGAAGATTTATGCGTGTTTGAATCTAGGCCTGAATCAAATGGAGAGAGTCCCCCCCTTGCTTTTATGTATTTGTCCCACTCCTCTCCTAGTGCTTTCAGGACTGACCTGAAGCTTCCCTACACCCACCCCCCCACCCCCCAAAAAAAGCTTTTGAGCTTCAACAACAGGCCATGGATTCTACCACTGCTGTCGCTGGTGGATCCATCATGTGTTTATGGATGTGTTTATGGAAATGCTGCCCATTGCCGATTTTGATTTTACTAGTTATGGCATGTCGAGACGAGGGCCTAACGTTGCACACAGCATCCTTCATTTCAGTAGCTCCGTTGTACATGTTGCACACAGATGATAATACATTATACCAAACTGCCTTGAAACAAGGCCAGGGAGATTAAACTTTTTAAAGGCCTTTATTTCATTGGTTTATTGGAAAATGCAAGCAGATCTTGATATTGACAGCAGGTTTACAGCAAGAACCACAACTGACATTACTCTGTATGTCCAGCATATTTTTCAGTATGCCATGAATACTCTGTGTCCTTCGACATTAGACAGTATCAGTGTATGTCAGACTATCAGCAGAGCTTGACTGTGTTTAAAACGCACATGGGAGTGAATCGGGATTTGTCGCTTTATAAAGGGCCTCCAGAGAGGGGATATTTATCCAAGTAGCTTGTAATGGCTGGAGCACTCACGAAAAACTACACTATTCAGCCAACTGTTATTGAGATCAAATCACTGAACCAGTCGGATGAAGATATTTTTCTAAGGCTTCAGTTGAAAGATTCAACAATCCTGGAAAACCTTAAAATATATGTTTGAATCTCCTCATCTGAAGAAAGGGCTTTGTGCCAATGTTTTTTTTTTTTATTTTATTCAGTGCTCAGCAAATTCAAAAATCCAGTTAATCCCAATCTAATAATACAGTATGCAACAGAGACTGCTTAAAATGTGCCGTAGTGTAGTGTTTTTCAAGTATGGCCATCTTTCATGCCCAATAATCAGTTATTAGAGCACATTCACCAGAGATAATATGCCAAATAATTTGACCTAATTTGGAATATTAATGTAATACAATGTGAAAACAATTATTTGCATACCAGAACCTCATTACCAGATTTCCCACTTTAATAAATATCAGCGTAAATAGAAACCGATAATATAAAAGCATGTTATAAAATTCCACAGAAAAAGGAATAATATTCACAAAAATGAATGATTAACTGCAATAAAACGGTATCCTCTTATTTATTTTGGTATGGGAATCCAAACAGGTTTGAAATGCAAAATTAATGACAGATTTTTAATTATTTCTGCTTAGGGTTTTTATGCATGAGTTTGAAGACAAAGGGAGCCATGGACCCGTGACTGGGAAGCTGGCATTATCCCACAAATCCGTGTTTGTAAACAGATTGTAGCGATAAGCGGCTGACACGCAGTCAACACCTGCTGGTATTTAAATACATGCAGTGCGACAGAACTTGATTAGATGTGCCACATTAATAAACAGTGAATCAAAACAGAGATGTCGCCGTGAGTAGAAATTGAAAATTAGGCAAGGGCATTTAGGCATGATGGCACTGTTAACAAACATGGTGGGAAACAAACACGTGAGAGTAATAAGGACTGCTGTTAATGAGGTCTCACCTGTTACTCTGCTCAACATTTAGTATTGGAGTAATGGATTATGGGTAAAAATAAACAGGGGAATAAATAAATAAGCTCCCCAATCTACATGCCTCCAACTGAGCTTGTTTCATACAGCAGTGTGTCAGCTGAATGACCCTAGATAATGCACAGCTGCCTTTTCTCACTTCATTTAATGTATGCATTCACACCTGCATTTATTTTTCAAGAGTGCCAAGCAATTAACCAGCTATTTTGGTGCTCATGTGACCGATAATCTGGTTCCCTGCTGGACCTCAGTCAGTACTGTAAGTTGACTGTACTTCACTGGCACCTTAATGGCAGTCGTTGTATCCATATTCTGGAGTTCTCAAGCAGAGCTTCATAACCTTATATTCATGGAGCTCCTGTATTTACGGCCTGGTCTGGCAGATTTCACAAGCAGTACAAAACAAAATGAAATAATCAACAGACAACTTTTCTACTTATGTGATAAAGAAATGTGCCCTGTAGATGGGATGTAATCTGATATCCACCTAACTATGAGAATGAAAACAAGAACAATTTCTTTTAAAAGTCCACTGAAGACACCTGTCTCTAGATGGCCCAGAAGGGGAGCTCCTATATTGTTCTGTGTCCACACTATGATGAGCCATATAATTGTATTTGATATAATTTTACCATGAAATTTTGCTCTGTCACATCCCTGGAGAAAGTTGACTTCATTGCTGTTTTTTTTCTGTAAGTTTCCCAGAATATCCCTGCCTCATCTAACCTCACTTAAGCCTTGCTTATGTCTTGACTTAAGGCATAACGGTGGGGTTACTTTTTATTTTAAACACAACTTGTGAGGTGTTGAATGATGGTGCTTGTAGACATACCACTCCATACACCACTTTGACCACAGTAGTGTTTTAGGTGTACAGGGTGATTCAAAAGGAATTTAACACATTCATGAATTCAGCATCTTCAAATTCAGTATTGTAAAAACATGCAGTACAATTAAGTTTGTACAGCCCATATGTAAGATTAAGAAAAAACTGAGCTGCTTTACAAATTTTTAAATTTTATTTTCCTAGCATGCAATAAGTGTTCATTTCTTTTTGAATTGCCCTGTATAATTGTAGAGGCTATTAAAAGATAATTGAAAGTTTTTAGTTTTGTCTTCTGCTGTCCTGCACCTACTGAGGGGAAACTGCACTGCCTTGTGACCCTTGGATATTCTCATTGGTTCAGTCCAGCAGCATTAACAATGTCTATTAAAGCAGCACTGCTATTTGAGTCCTTTTTAGAGGATTTTTTAGAGAAGTTCAACTTCAGTCCTTGAATCCGAGGACTTGGGAAAGACAGACTCCTTTTGAACAACTTTAAATCGGAACAGTCTAATTTGTCTAGATGTGAGAGCTCAGTAAAAGGGATGCACAGGAGTAATTTTTGCTCAGGGTCGCTTTCTATACCCTGTTCTCGATTGAACACGTGTAGATAGAATTAATCTTCTTCACAGTTCCACCCAGTTCTTAAATATCAGTCTACCTCCTTTATGTGGGATCTAGGATTGTTGTTACTCTTAGGTCATGTACTGTGTGCACGTGATGTTTACAAAACGCCTATACGTTAGCAGTTTAGCAATAGCCCATACATATATAGTGCCATATGAAAAGGCTGTCACAACAACTGCTCCTGTGAAAGAGACAGGGCTGCATTTTAGATCCCCGAAGAGCAGACAGTATAGTTACTCGCAGTGTAAGAGCCACACGCGAACGCGCAAAGACCCTGTGTGTGACATGTGATTTGCACAACTCCCTTTGCTGGCGCTGCTCTGTGTCGCTGTGTGACAGGCTGTCAGGTCCATGTGGGTGACAGCTGTGTGCACCTCGAGGATGGCGATGCACGAGCACAGCCCCGCTCTTGCGCACGTTAATTCATGAATAACACAGATCCACGTTGTGCTTTACTATGGCATAATATACTACGGACGTCTATTCACTATTATTATTATTATTATTATTATTATTATTATCAATTGTCTGTATGCATACATTTAATTTCTTTAAAGTTTAAGCTTGATGGAGAAATAAAAAAAAAACTTCGCACACCTCAACTGTGGGCATTAAAATTGAGTGCTTTTAATTAAGAGTTTATTACATGCCTTAATACTTCTCGAGACAAACTGTGATCGCTTTTGAAACAGGCGCATTGATATTTAGATGGGATGGATTCACATGATCGATTAATATAATTTGATAAATATGACGGGCGGATTGTTTTTTAGCTGATTGTCCTTTCGTGATGAATTAGGAGTGAATTCTCCCAAGTTCTTCCCTCGCGCATTTGCATTGTCTTCATAATGGATATGGAAATTGCATGCCATCACGGGTTAGATATTGTAATAAAATCAACGTCATTATTTATACTACTATTTTTGGTTTTAATTAATTGTGATTTCTTCCGAACCCATATCTTTGCAATGCTAACCGAAAACAGATAGCGACGAGTTTTGTTTGTGAAGGAGGAGCGCGTTAAGTGTAAGCTAGTGGGGCCGTACAAACTTAAGCGGCTAAAAAGCGCACATAAACGGTTATTAACGGTATTTTAACGTTAACCGACCCGCAGCAGAGAGCGATAGAACGCGGCTGTGCGGCGGACGCAGCGCGCGAAGGCAGCTCGCGAAGACGATGGAAACGCACTGGCGGGGAGACCGGGGCTGGGAGCGAGGGGGGGCGGAGGCTCCACCTCCCTCTCCTGAAAGCGAAGCAGCCGCTTTCAAACCCAACTGTTCAATTCCATTCATCGTGGAGAGCGAACAAAAAAAGTGGCTATTTATTAGAATACTTGTTTTGTATTGTTCCTGCGTCACACAAAAGGCGCTTCATTATGTAAGAAGGAGCCCTTTTGCCGAGAGAAACAATAACTTGAAATTGTCTTTAAAGTCTATCAATAATAAATTTCATTTTCTTTTCTCTCCCTTTCAGTGTGTATTGAGTGAGTGGTGGGTTTGGGAGCTGGGCAGGGCCGGCCTTGGCACACTCAGGCGGTAGAATTTGGTGTGGATGGCGGGTTTACTTGGGGGGCTTTAAGGCATATGGCACTTTGTTAGGAAAGGACATAGCAATACGAATAAGTGTGAATGAAGATGTACTTTTGCAGCATCGCTGTCTGCGATTGATGGACAAGGGAACGCGCGTAAGTCTGCATGAGCTTAAAAAACAGCGAATACCCTTTTAGATTAAATATACCTTCACTTTCTAATTTATCGGAAAAATCGGAGACTTTGCAGGTATGGGCGCTTAATTTTATTGTCAATAAACATTGCAGTTTGCATCTTGGTGGCTTTCTGATAGATTCTGCATCAGTACTGTGATTATTCAAAGTGGACGTCGAGAAATAAGCGACGAAACGGGACATGTTTTTTTAACCTTATGACACGGGTGTCTATTTTTAATGTAATATGAATCAAATGTGTGCATGCTGGAGCGCGTACGCAACATGTGTTTGGAGATGAGGTAAGAGTGGGAGGCATTAATCCCGTTCCAGCTCGGGTTGCTGCAGGGCTACAGTCGTCTTTGGAATCTGGAAAGAAAAGCACGTTGCGCGAATTGGATGATTAACCAAGTCTGCAATGTTGTTTTTGTCTGTTCTCCATTTGACTTTATATAGTAAATTTTCAAGTTAAATCTTAGATTTTATTTTAAATGATCAATGGTTAGGAAGTATTTAAAGCCGGACGCATCAGTGGCACATTTGTATCTGTAAATGTAGGTTTTTTTCAATGAAGACCTTAATTATCCCTCCTAAAATTGAATTTAGACGGTGGAGGTGATGTTCAGCTACTAGTTAATGAAGCAAACAGAGCCCATATCGACTGCTTAGCCGATTCTATTGACCGATGCTGAAAATACCTAACCGTTTCCAGTTTTTCCACAATAATTAAACATACAATGCAGTTGTAACGTCCATCATAAATATAAACGTGTCTGCGGGAAGACTAAATTTTACGAACAGTTTGTTTTGAACTAAGAAATTCTGCTCTTGTCTGCATTTTCGCGCCCCTCCCGCAGCAAGTACAACTAGTTAAGCATTTGTAAAAGAACCCTTTGTGTTCATTGTTAGTTCGTCTGTTTACTCTGCACATATAGATTATAGCTGGTCAGGGGCATGTATTAGTTGGGAATCCGATCACTGAATGAGAGAGTTTGTCCGCCGAGAGGCGGAAAAGAGTGAAATGAGGTATGGAGAAACTGACAAACGGATAGAAACAGGTGTTTTGCACGTTGGCTGGGTTAGTCACTTAACCCAGTAAAACTTCACTGTTCTGTACGGCCAGGTCGGGTTTACAGCGTGGAGGAAAGTGAGTTAAAGATGGGATTACAGTTGCAGAACAAAACAGTCTTTTAGGTGATTGTCGTGAGTTTCTCAATACAATAACTAATGCCAAAATAAATACTGTAGAATGAACCAGAGCACAATATATCCGTCATATAACAATTATTGGAACTAAACAAAATGGAAAAAATACGCAAATAATTAAAATGCATTCTGGTATTTGACTTCCTCAAATGCTTCCCAATTTTGTTAAATAAATTCAGTTATACTTGCGAATAGTAGTTCATGCAGATAACGGGTTTAACTCATAGATCAAACTGCATAATATGTACGCACACACACGCACACACACAAGCCGGCAATAGCACCTCCATTACCACATCCATCAGAACCCCCCACCCAAAAACCCAATTGTGTTTACTAAACGTACTTGGGAGCGCGTGGCAGCACCTGACAGGTGCTGACCATTTTAAACTAGTCCTTCTCACAAGTTCAAGAGACACTCTACCTTCACTTTTAGAAGAGGGTGGGAAAGAACGGAGGAGGGCTGCTGCTTCAAATTGCGGGTTTCAAGCAAGAAGCCCGTGTTCAGTGGCTGAATACTGACATTTTGAACGTAATGGAAACAAACTCCCAGTTAACGAACTACTGACTCTAAAGCCTTTTTTTGTAGGGAAAAGATGGGGCATTTTGAGAAATTACTTAAGACACTGCTTATATTTCTACATAACAATATGCGTCAATATTTAAGCACCATTTAAAAAATCCTATTCAAAGTGCTTTTGAATTGTCAATGTAAGTATATAAATCACAAAGTAAAATTTCAATTTTCCCTAAATATATTATTGCCTAAATGTGCATAATCAGCATCGCGTGTTGTTTGTATTTAACTATTGAATTTAAATAATCCTTCGAGAGAGTCTATGTAGGGCAAGTGGGCACACCTGCATGTTATGTCATGAGGTGAAGGAAGTGAAAGTGGCCGAATCACGCGTGGCAGGAGTGACATGCTATTTTAAATAAAGATGAAAAGATTGTCCAAGGTATTGTTTGAAGAAGGGAGGGAGGGAGGGTGGGACCTTCCACCCGCCGTGTGCGCCAACAGCACATGTATTATAGGTTTCACCACACTGAGGCACAAAGACATTTGTAAAGCCCCCGTGACCGACACAGGGATAAGGAAAAAAGTAAATACCACCCCCCCCCCCCCCCTACCCGACAGTCATAATGCAGTGTATGATGAATTTGTGTTTTTTCTTCAGAGATCCCATTTTCTGAAATTTATTATAAACGCANCCACTACCCGAGAGTCATAATGCAGTGTATGATGAATTTGTGTTTTTTCTTCAGAGATCCCATTTTCTGAAATTTATTATAAACGCAAACTTTTCAAATATGCATTAAATTTAACTGATTTGTAAAATAGTTAATAAAATTAGTATTTTATTCTGCATATCATATTTATCACTTTTCTTTATAGTGCATATATTACTGTATAAACAATTTTTGAAAAATAAGATGCTACACCTTTTTTAATTATTCAGGTGCTGAATCCTTGGTAGTCCAAGTATGCAGCAATTTTATCTTGAGTAAATAACACAGGAAAGTATGGCTAAGCTATGGATATGACTTCAAGAACTTATTCAAAATTAATTTAAAAATTAAACAATTTACAAGCAATTTTTAACAAGAAAATGTGGTCGTGTATCTAATCTGGTTTAAAAATGCAGTGCAGAGTCCTCGTTTGTGACGTTGGAAGTGTGCGTGCAATTAATCATTCCCGGACGTCCTCTTATTAATCATAGTGCCAGAAAATACCACATTAATATGCTAAAATATATAATTATTTTAAAGCAACAAAAAAATTCCTTGCCAGGAATAAGTGACTTGCCTACCGTATCTCAGTGTGTAAGGCATTGCAGCGCTGGACGGTTTTCTTTTTTACTTGAAATCAAGAGTTAGGGGGAAAAAAACACTATTTTCCCATTATATATGTGGCCTATTTCCGATTTATCACAGAATTGACTGTTTTTACATACACCTACAACGGATAACTCAGTATGAGCAATATTTCATGTTGTCTGGAATATAGCTTCTTAAATATGCTGTCTATGCAGAATGGATATAAAAAGTTTAAGCCTCACAGCAGTGCCGAAAACGAGGATGATTTTAATGCACTTGAGGTTACTGTCGGAAAAGAAAAAGCGATTATTTTTTATTTCAATTATTGTCAGTTGCTGTCGAGGCGTTTCTTGTCGATGTTTTTGTTCTTCTTAGTAGCAGCTGTTTTGACAATTTTATTTTAGGGTTATTAACACAGCTATCTTCAGGGATTAAAAAATACCTTCACATAAGTGCTATACAGAGAATTCATCTAGTGATGTGTTTATGAACTGCAAATGACCATCACAAAATGGATTTAAATCTTTTGCGTTGTCTGCGAAGCTGCGAAGGAAATATATCATCTGACGTTATAGTATTATTCTAAACGTTATTATACAAAATATCCTGCGCGTGTAAGTTACATATAATATGTCAAATTAAATCACACCAAATGTGGGTCTAACTGTACAGATTTGAATACATGCCTATTATGTTAGACCAAAGAACCATATATATCCTCTGTGTTTCTGCAGAAAACAAGAGTAATTACGCAAATAAACGACATCAGTGTTCTTTTTAACATCAACGTTGGCCCAATTAAGACATAATGTCTGATATTGCTATTAAATCGTTAGCTGTGTCGCAAGGAAGCAATATTTTGTATCCCCTTTAATTAGTAGTTGATTGGGGTTTTCATAGTAGGTCAGCTGTGAAATTTGAATTATATGTGTGAATGTTGCTCACAAGTTGAAACCCCTATTCCCTATAGTCGCTCCTCTCCAGTTTCTATAGAAAAACTAGCTCAGTGTTTGGAAAGTTCCGAATTTTGCTGTAGATAAATGGTTTTTGAATATCACACACACGCAGTAACGCCACCGCTTTTGAGAAGTGCAGTTTAGTTATCCGCCGTGACTTAAAAAATCGGTTTTTGTAAGTTTTGTCAAACATTTAAAACAAGCAGCTTTGTTTCGTTTACAATGCTACTATTATTTGCTTATGTATTTTTTAACCTTATTCTGGAGCTGTTTCCTTAACGAAGTAGTTAAGGTGGTGTTGGGTTTGTGGTTCTGCGGGTCGCTGTCTTTCAGCACCACCCTACCTACTTCACCACCAGCAGACGGCGGTCAAACGCTGCGGTGCTGCTGAACAACCTGCTGCGGTGTTTCTATTGTGTGTGTGCGCGCGTGTGTAGCGCGCGATGTATATGGCTCGAAAATTCTGCGTGTCTGTGTACACAATATTAAAAGCAGTCACTAAGTTAAACTGCAAGAAAATACCCAAAACGTCTTTCACGTCACCGTTCAGTACAATATCAGAGCGCTTAGATGTTTATTCTAATTAGCAATGAAACGCACTTATAACACACAGTATCACACAAGATATGCGCATATGTCTTCATATGTCTTTGTGCCATTGTAAGCCCTCCGTCCCTTTCTGTGAACGACGGCGTTTTTAGCCTTCCATTCAAAGGCTGCCTGTAGTACCGGCCTATTGGGGAAAGTGGCTCGGCTGGCACGTGCTGCGGGCGTCAGTCACCTGTTTCTTAGCAACCGTCACAACAAGAGAGCACCTGTGGCTCTAATTAAAAAAAGGCTTTCACGGATTTAAAGTTCCTTTAAAACGGCAAGATACGTAAGTACGCTAAAACGAAACTGTTTTAAATTCAGGACTGGGATTTCACCAGTCCATCAAATGACATGTATGTATGTATGTATTTATTTATTTATTTAACGTTTAGGTCACTTTCAAGACATTAGTAACGGCTAGGACATTTTTTCAAAGGCAGAGCTGCTATCTCTGGTTTTAGGATTTTTTTGTCTGAATTTGCATATTTGCATGTTGCATAATATTCTAGTCGCTTATCAATTTATCAGGATCATGATGGGCCCGGGGCGACAATATGTGATTTCCATGCCGGCCATTCTGAAAGTGTCGCCTTGGAACCTGCTGTGCTACTTTTGAGTGAGCAGCAACAACCTGAAACTGCTACACAAATATACAAGAAGGCTGAGGTTAAATTCTCAGTC
Organism: Arapaima gigas; assembly: GCA_900497675.1. Classification (NCBI taxonomy): domain Eukaryota; kingdom Metazoa; phylum Chordata; class Actinopteri; order Osteoglossiformes; family Osteoglossidae; genus Arapaima; species Arapaima gigas. The sequence continues at coordinate 1,501,701 of UFQX01000030.1, forward strand.
TGTATCCGTTTACTGAGAGAAATTCGGCATATAAAAAGATTTTTCTGAAAATTCACGTGGATAAAACGAAGCAGTAATAGTATTATCCGCAAGTAAACTTGTTCAGCGTGCATTCTATTTACAACAAGGATGCTGTATTGCTAAATTCACATGTGAAACAAACGTATCAGACATTAAGGCTTTACAGAGTTTGACAACAGCATGAATACATCGATATTAGGTTATTAGATTGAAATTCATATGAATACGGTGCAGTTTTATTGGGTCTATAAAATATGCATTTTTTTCGGTGTATTAATGTTACTGGAAACTGAAGTAATTCTAAATATGTGCACAGGTGTTCGATAATAAAATAATTTCATCTCATAAATGTTACAGGTTACGATTTACAGTGATAGGTCGCAAGTGACTTTTTACAGTATAGCGGTACAGTTGTCAGATAAATATAACAGTCTGAGAAGGATAGGAGAGGTAATTATTATCTCACTTACATCTGATGTTAACAAATGTCATGCTTTTACTCGGACCAGATAATCCGTCCCTAACTGGTTTATTACTATTTACCTTCCGCGTGAGAGGCGGTGGTGACCCCCCGTTACACCCCGCCTACCAGTTAGTTCTCACCTCTCTACGTCACCTGACCGACTGCCATGCAAATCAAATCATTTCTGGATCCCCATTGGCCGCCTTCAGCTCATTTAACAGTCGTCCGCGCGCCTCGTATGGCTGCTCCTCCATTAACTTGCCGACACAGTTGAGAGAAAGTAGCTTAAAGACACTTTTCATCGCCGTGGATCTGAAAAGCGAAGTGGAGAGAGGGGGGGAAACGTCCTGTAAAGTCCAGCGAAGTATCAGCACCGTCCTGGATTACACTGCGCTGCGCTGTTCCTTTTTTCCAGAGGAGGTTTACTCGTTCGCGGACTTTAGCGCCCGAACTGAATGTTCTTCTGTGTTGGTTGACTAGTCAAAGCCACGTGAATGTATAGCATGATGATGGAGACGGACCTGCATTCCCCCGGACCCCAGACTAACACAAATTCGGGTCAAACGGGGCCGACCAGCGGGAGCAAAGCTAACCAGGATCGGGTAAAGCGACCGATGAATGCGTTTATGGTTTGGTCCCGGGGCCAGAGGAGGAAGATGGCTCAGGAGAACCCCAAAATGCATAACTCCGAAATCAGCAAGAGGCTGGGCGCTGAGTGGAAGGTCATGTCCGAGGCGGAGAAGAGACCCTTCATCGATGAAGCGAAGAGATTGCGGGCGATGCACATGAAGGAGCACCCGGATTACAAGTACCGACCCAGGAGGAAGACCAAGACTCTGCTCAAGAAGGACAAGTACTCCTTAGCAGGGGGTCTTCTTGCCGGCGCTGGCAGCGGTGGTGGAGTTGGGGGTCTTGGGGTCGGGATGAATCCAGCCGGGGTCGGACAGAGGTTAGAGAGCCCCGGGGGTCACGGAGGCACCGCCAGCGCGGGGTACGCGCACATGAACGGCTGGGCGAACGGCACCTATTCGGGACAGGTTGCCGCAGCGGCTGCAGCTGCAGCGATGATGCAGGAGGCGCAGCTCGCATATAGCCAACACCCGGGCAGCGGGGCGCACCACCACCACCCGCACCACCACCACCCGCACAACCCTCAGCCAATGCACCGCTACGACATGACCGGTCTGCAGTACAGCCCTATCTCGAACTCGCAGAGCTACATGAGCGCCTCTCCCTCGGGGTACGGGGGCATCTCCTACGCGCAGCACCAGAACTCCAGTGTGGCTTCTTCCGGCACCATCGGCACCTTGGGGTCGCTGGTAAAATCGGAGCCAAGTGTAAGCCCTCCTGTTACCACTCAGTCCAGAGCTCCGTGTCCGGGGGATTTGAGGGAAATGATAAGCATGTATTTACCCACGGGCGAAGTAGGTGACCCGTCAGTGCAGAGTAGACTTCACACACTGCCTCAACACTATCAGAGTCCGGCAGCTGGGGTGAACGGAACAGTTCCTCTGACACACATCTAAACGTACACAAAACGAACGCAAACTGCGAGGAGCGTACAGAAACTCTTAACCAAATATTTACCTCTTTTATAGATCGTCACTTAACTACCTTTTGTACAGAATGTTTTTGATGTTCTTGTAAAATTGGAAGTAAATATTGTTTTGGCAGCCTTTTAGGAAAACGAAACACGTGGTACAAGAGCAGACAAGGTTTGACATTGGTTATTGTTTAATTATTTTGTTCACAGAAGACCGTTTATTCCGTTTTTGCTTTACTTAACTGACGAGTTTTAAAACGAATGCGGTACTTCTGTAAATTATTGATTCTGAATTCACCCATACTTTTCTGTGCAAACTGACAATAGAGTTTATCAATAAGGAAATTAACAAATAGTAACAATGTAAGTTGATCAAAATCTGAAATGTTCTTAAAAGTTTATAGATTTTTTTTCTCTCCATTTGACATTTACCCAGACGTTTGTACAACATGTGCGTTTCTGTATCTGAATGATTTATTTTTTGTTGTAATATTTCTTGTAAATTGTGAATATTTTTCAATATTCTAGGCAACTTGACAAGATACTACAACTGTAAATAGTTTACTAAATGCATTTCTCCTAAAGAAAAAAGAGAATCTTGACATTGCGTTGAATTATGAGTTAAATAAATTTTACAGATATGTTGGCCTGGTTCTGGAAAAGTGTCTCAAGTTTCATTACTTTTGTGTTTTTATTATTATTATTATTATTATTATTATTATTATTATTACTACTACTACTACTACTGTTGTTGTTGTTATTTATTCACGTGCCAAGTATTTGTTGAAAACAATTTCTGAAAGGGAAACCTTTGACTCCGTTTTGATTTAATATATGTATGTCTAATTTGTATATGGGTAATTTAACGAAGGCAACTTATTCAGTGCAGATGTATTTGATACAGTATTTATTTCCAAAACCCCCCCGCAAATGGAAAATACTTGTATGACTGGATTAATGACTAATGAACGGGTTATTTACTTTTTGCAAATCCATGACAGCTTTATGTTTAGGCTTAGCATGAATAGACAGGCCATTTGTGAGAGAAGTGACGCCGAAAAATCTCCTTGGGGAGAATAATATTATTTTAGACTGTAAATTAATGGTATTAATGTTTATTCAGCAGCCAGTGTTAAATAATACTGTACATCAGTTCAGTTTATAATTCCAGTAAATTTAAATGCACTTAAACGCTATCCATTAGGTATTTGCAAGGACAAATTATAGAATTTTGAAGGTAGAAGTAACAGCTTTTGAACTACGTATTTTAAAAAATCGGTAGCCTCTGTATCTTCTGTTTTGGGATGATAATTCACATAAATGTATGACAACTTTTACACATATAATTACTTTTTCTGCAATCACTATTTCAATGTATACCTTTTAAACATCATACAAATTAAATATATATGTATTTTGATTTTGAAATTTACATATTTTCTAGCAAATCATGCAAACAATACGGCATTATTATAATCGCAGAACTTACAGTTAGAAGTAATTCATACTTTAATATGTGGACATTGCCTACTCATATTTGACTGCTTTATATTTTATTTATGTACTTATATAAAGCACACCTCTACGCAAACAGTGAAAAGGTGCAAGGCGGACTAGATCACCTGTTGAGTTAGTTTTATTATCCGAGATAATAGTGATGTTAGAGCTTATTAAAGGGGGTTTTTCATTATAAATAGTGCAGATGAAGAGAACTCGGAAATTAGGTAGGATTCTCCAGTCCTCATTTGCACGTCCCAGGCCTGAATAATTATCACAATTCTGTTTAAATCAACTGCTTTTCGAACTTTAAAAGCTATACTTTTTGACAAATCAATTAATTTTTTTGGATTGAATTAATATAAAGTAGCTGCTGTTTACAATGTGTTTACTGAAATATAGACAGTTTGAGAAATTTTACTTTGTGGGTTTAAATTTCAAATCACTATTGTTTCACTGAAGAGTTGTTAAAATAATTGATTGTACTGTTAACTTAGAAGTTCGCAACTTAATAGCCGAGGAAGATTCAAGGAAGGCCTAAAATACAGGCATTTAACAACTTTAACATTCAAGTAAAGAGAATAAACAATCAACCACACTTAATCAATTAACTATGACATTTTAAATATGACGTGCAAATTCTGGCAAGCAGATGCTGGTTTTATGGTTGTTAGATTTTTAAGCATTTTTATTTCTCTATTAATTTATTTAATTCTTTTGGAATTTGGCACTTTTACCGGAAGCCTCTTTGCTGGAGCTGTACATGCGCAACTAAAAACCCTGATTCTCCTTTTGCGTTACACAAATGGTAACCAGTAATGTTTAGATAGTTCAGGACCATTTACCATTTATTTCCTTAATTATTTGTTGTCTTCGGATATTTAAAGAAAAGAGACTTTAAGTAAAGAGACGTGAAATTAATGTACAAAAATCTGTATTTTACTAGGTTGTTTGAAATGGAAAAAAGCGGTCTGGCTGTTTGCTTGTTTGGGATCCAGAGGTCAAAGTTCAAGCCTTCTTCCTTGATCTCTGAACAAAGAGTGTCCATTTGAATGCGAAGTGATGCGGATGAAAAGAAATCACAAATTCATTGGTGGATGGAGGCTCGGGTTGATGTATTCCGACACACGTTCCTAAACCCTTTTCCACTTCAGATAAATCCGTCTTCTAACCAATGGAGCCATTGAATTATTTATTTTCTTTGTGCAAAATAATGAAGTACTTAAATGTAAAAAATATTGAAAAGGGTGTTATTAGATACCTAATCGCGTATACAGGGGCTATTAGGAGATTTAATATTAATACACTGAGACAGGACCTTTTACCATGTGTTTCCTTTAAAAATAATAACAGTGTAAATTCGATGACTGAATTATGAAGCCGTCAAAAAATTCGCTGTTACTCAGTTAGGTGTCAGATGGGATTAAGATGGATGAGACGAGTAGTGGAGTTTTTTGTGTGTCGGGGAGAATAGGATTAGTCAGCAGAGGGACTAACCTCGGGGTCAGCGGCAAGTCAAAGTGTCTCACAATTACCACCGGAACAGTGACGTCAGCGAGCGCGAGAGCTCTCCGGCAACAAGTGGCGGCGCCTCCGGATCCCAACTCCTGCGCAGCCCAGTGCTCCACTATCTCTCCACCTGACACTCCTTAATGAAGGCATTCAACAAACAGCCTGAAATAATAGCTCGATTGTTCATCTTCGTAACCATCGAGTCGGAAAATGAGCAAAAATGACATGTATTAATGTTGTTAACATTCAAGATTTATTATTTAATATATAGTGCAGTTACATAATTGGAGTAAAATATATTTTAGATCCCGTAAATTCAAGAGAGAATTAACGTTACCAGGTCTGCGCCTTTGCTTTCATTCATAAATTGACCAGTGTTAAAATGTGCCCATGCGATTAAACGGAATATGGGCGCAATGTGATCCTTAAAACCATTATTACATTCAAGTCACTGTACTTTTATCCTAAGGTTAGTAGTTTATTGTCTTCTTATACAGCGTTATTCTCAGTGAATGAAACATTTTATTTTAATTGCTTCAGCATAAAATTGCCCCTTCAGTTTAATTCAACTCGAATGCGTTATAGGTAATGAACAAAGTCTTATATAATCCTGAAGGAGAACACTTCATCTGATATCCACCCCTGAAGGAGAAGTCCGAGAAGCAAACGGTGCAAAACATTTTGCACCGAAACTTTTCGGACGTGTACATATAACTTGCAATTTCTAACGCGTGGAAGATACTCTATTTTCCCTTTAATGTAGAATTTAATAACTTTGCCGAAGTGATTATTCATTCTCAATTAAAACGTTGACATTAATTATTCCCTAACGTAAAATTTAGTTCTTTTACTAGATTTGGCTGTAACAGTTATACGGAAGCAGAGAATGTTGATACTACATCCTTATTTCTGAGCAATAAGATTACATTAGTGCGCCCTTGTAAATCTTTATAAAATAAAACTGTTGGAGGCAGAGTGTACGTTAAAATGAAAACAATTTAGACAAACTTACTGGCACAGTTAATTGAAATAACGCAGTACACAAGTTCCAGGACTGCAGCCAGGTGAAGTCATTATGAATCGTGTGTTATCACTCAAGATTTCACCCCGTACTTTACTATACACCGGCGTAAAACTGCTTGCCAGTCGTGCGGCTATTCGTGCCCTATCTTCAGATGCAGCAGCGCCACACGGATTTGCATTCAAAAAACACGACGACGGAATAATTCGTGGCATATTGCCAAAATAAGAGATTTTTTTTTGCAAAAATTTCACCAAAATAATATATTACTCCATAAAGGGGGAAAGTAGGAGGAGACACTCTGACCAGTAAATCTCTTCAGGATGTGATACCCTTATCTTGTAGGCACCGATATATTCTGCACTAGGAAGCCGCTGCTGTTGGCTCGCGCGCGCTGTTTGTAAAGCCCGATCTCTTGCACTTGCTGTCCTAAATGTGGATAATTAGCATCAGTTTATCACGCCTCTGCATATTTTCTCCCCTCTCCGAAAAACGCGAGCGCTGCTATTGGGTGCCATTCTGTCACAGAAGATTACGGAGACAGATTGCACAGAACGAATGTGCTGAACGAGATTAGAGAGGAATAGAAATAGCAACTGGGCCAATAAATTCCTCGCGAGGGCCTTATCGTGCAATTACACGTTGACATGTTTAACAATCTTGCAGCCTCTTAATCCTCCGCCCTTCCAAGAGTAGAAATGCTGCGACGTAGTATCTGCTGTACACCCTTACAGTCAGTTAAACACCACAACGTTGTTGCAAATTATAAATTGCCCCCCTCAAAAAACCAAAAAAAAAACAGACCGACAAAACTTCATTTACAAAAAAAACTTTTCTGCTCCAATGTTTTCCTTTCCCTTATTTCAGCTGAAACAGTTTACTGCTTAGCACTGAGTATATGTCGCTGTAATTTAACTTAAATGTAATGGAATTTAAAAGAAATCACAGTTAAACGAGCATGCTTTTAAATGTGCGTTTTTTAGACCATGGTCCGACCCTTTCCAGATGTTCTGTTTACACCGCTACATTGTCTAACTTCCACGCCTGACATAAATGACCAGCATCACTGATGAGAATAACGAGAATTCTGGTGCACGACGAGGAATATTCCAGCAACATCGATCGACTTTTCACTCAGCATCTTTAAAAAAATGTGAGCGATTCCTGCTGAGTTTGTTCGGGACGTTAAGGTGACCTTGAGTGAATAGGAAATGTTGAAAACTTTTTTTTTATTTTTCAGGCCGCCCTTTCCATGAGTTATGAAGAACATGTTGGTGTAACATGATCATTTATTAGTGTTGGTCCCGACCCCCCTCCACTCTGGTCCCATCCCGGAGCCGCTCCCCTCCCCCAGCAGCGGGTGCGCGGCCGCGAGGCCTGTGTGGGAGTGATTGTGAGTGACTCTGCTGGAATTTGGCAGGCCCCGCGTTTGGAGAGGCGCCCCACGCGGACTGCCATTCAGCGGGCCAGCTCGCTGTGAGGTTGGGAAGTTTCACTGAGCCGCGCACTCAATGGCTCCACAAAGCTGATTACAAGCCTCAGCGAATTCCTGAAGGGACCGAGAAGCGACGCAGGTGCAAGGGAGCCGAGGGACCCTTTAGAACAGTGACAAAGTGGGACAAGCCGGCAAAAGGGCCGGACCACACAAAACCGAGCGCGCGGCGGGACGCGCGGGGGCCTTGGCAGGAAAAAAAATGAAGTAGAATAAGAGCGAGAGCGCGAGAGAGAGGGACACTTCGGACTTTAAAATAACCTGCGCAGCAAATAAACAAGATAATGTGGTCAGCATAAAATCCGAGGCAAGTAGTAAAGTGCTCTTACATTTTTCTTATTGTTGCCACTGGCAGCACGAGCACTTGTCAGTCTAACACCCATCCCGCCCATAAGGGTTCACGAGGAAAAGCAGAGTAATTTTTGGTTCCCGCTTGAGTGGAACTAAAACACAATTTTTTTATGTCACGAATCTTGCAACTCTGCTTTGCAGGACCAGCGATCTGACATTAAAAACCACCGCGGAAAATAATATGGTAGATAACAGTTTCATCAACTATTTCTTCATCTATATAGGCTACCCGTTTCTTTTAGAAGCCATTTGCCATATTTCAGTTTCGACATGCGTCTTAGTGGATGCTGCGAAAAAAATAAAATTCAAATGTAAATAAATTATTTAGAGTTTCATTTTTTATTTATTTGCTTAAATACAGATGTACAATAATGTAGGCAAAACTTAATTCATATTTCTAATAGTTTTTCCAACTAGTTTGAGCGGAGTAAAGCTAAGCATTATATTATTGTAAATATAAAAAATTAATATTAACAGGCGCGCGTACTGTCTGTGCTGTTGGTCTCATTTCCTTGGTTGTGTCCAGCTTTTCTGTCCGTTTATAACTATCAGTTTCTGAGTGAAAACAGAGCATCCCCGAGGACTGGTAATCGGCCCACCAGCGGTCCGCACATTCCGCATTTATCCAACAGTGAATATTAATTGGGGTGCAGGAACGCATAAAGAATTCATTGTGCCTCGTATTGTGCCCCCCCTCCACTCCCCGTTTGCTCGTCGACAGGCTGATTTTATTAACCTGCGTACCGATGCCTCGTTTTTAAGGTTTGGCACAAATATTGTTTTGCGCTATTGTTGGTCTATCATCACTGGATGCATTGAAACCAGTGAGCTTTTCTGTGTGAAACATACTTTAAGAATAGCTACAATGTTGCTGTAACCCTCCTTTTTTGACATTTCCCTTTAAGAACCTCAAATAACCGAACTATAAAATAATCCTGTGCCTATACGATATTTAATCATTTTATTTTATTTTTATCCACTCATATTATACAGTTTGGACTTATGTCATTATGACGAGTGTTTTCACATGTGTTTCGCGGATGGCGAACAGAAAAGGACGTAACACTAATTTTCTTTTGTCTGCTAACTAATTCAAGTTAATTTGATATGTCTGCGAAGCTAACAGCGGATAATTGTCCATTTTATTCGCCAGTACCCACAATCACTATCAGTTATCTTAAAACCAGCCATAGGGGTCCAATCCGACCCCCAGTCCGCTCATTGTGACTTCTGTCCCTACATAAACCTTTCAAAATGTATGTAATGTCAGTTTTCTAATACCTTCTTTTATATGTCGTTTGGATTAACTCTGGCTGTCATATATCACTTACTGACTTCGCATTAGTTTTTGATAGTTAAACTAAGCCAAGTTTAATTCTACTGCCGGCCTTTTAATTTACTTTACGTAGTTTAATTTTGGTTTATATATAGTAGATAAACTCATTGTATTAAAAATCCGTCAAAATTTTTTTGCAGTGTAGTTAATCCATCTGTAATGTTTTGACAGTTAAATCGTACAAGAGACGAACTGGGGTTCGAATCCCAGAAAGAGATACTGCTGACAATCCACGATGTTTTGTTAAAGTTAATATTTGCGCTGGCATATTCTTGTTTTCCACGTATAAATTCGTGCTTCAAACAAATTCAAACCCCCCGCCCTCACCTGTCCTGTCAACACGCCGTCTCCGGGTGACTGTGGAACAAAGGCGGTCTCCCGGACCGGCTATGGTGGTCAATCAACCAGAACGGACTATACAAATGGAGGAGAAAGGCCAGAAGATGGTGAACAGTGGGCCCGATTGTTGAGCCAATTTCACAGCCTCACGCAGCTGCAGCCCCGCTCGTCTGGAACACACACTTAAATTATGGATTGACGTTTCTGGTGTGAATCGGGGAAAGTGCCATAAACAAGCTAAGTCCAAGCCAAAATGTTATTTTTGGACATTTAATAGAGCGCCGATAGTAGTTACCAGCCGTTTGAAATAACTTCATGATAACTCTCTTCTTTGAAGAAGTTTGAAAAAGTTAATTTTTCCAGCTCAGTGTGATTAACAGTCCTGACAAACATTCAGCTGGGAACCGTTTTAATGGACTTGCAGTTAAAGTCTGTTCCCAAAAGTGATTCTCCACCACAGGGAGGCGGGAAGCCTGGTGGTTTGGCAGGGTTTTACTGGTTCGAATCCCTCTTTTGCGGTTGTATCCTTGATAAAGGTTTTTTACCCTGAACTGTTCCAGTAAATGTATCCTGCTGTATAAATGTTCAAATAATTGCAAAATTACTTTTCGCAAAGGAGTCACGTAGCTAAATAAGAAAATAAGTAATTGAATAAATAACGTTGTTCATTCCGTAGGACACGACGGTAGAATTATTACAATGTTCCAAGGGGTAGCAGCTTGACAGTATTTTTTGGGGGAAAAATATTAGCCCTAGTACTCAATGGAGTTATACAGAAGTACTGCCCCCCCCCCCCCAGTAAATTGACTGTCACCCTCTCTACTTCTGCTGCTCATAATTCTTATCCAATGAGAAAAATTATAGAACTTTGCTTCTAAATCTTTGTCTACTTTGTGGCATGTAGACCGCAATTATTCGACGATATTTGGAAATGTACACACATTAGGTGCACATTTGTAAGAGTAAGTGTGTCTGAATAAACGCTCTTTATTGTTCAGTCAGAAATACTACACTGGAGTTTAATGAGGAGCTGTCCAGGTGCTGAACCGCTAGAACCTGCAGGACGCCGTCGACCACCTTGGTGCCCAGTTGCTATATTTGTCCACCAGATCATTTTGTCACCGCTTAATATGCCAGAATATGATCCGAATAAACAACAGTTAATCTTTATTAGAGGAGCACGGAAAATTTAGTGGAGAAGATACTGGAAACATTTTATTTATATGCTACCTTTTGACTTTGCCTTAACTGAATTGCGCACTTTTTGCTTAAACTGTTTTTTCTGAGAAACTGAAACACGGGATATTACTAAAAGGTTCCCGAAAACAGAATTTAGAGTAAAATTTAGCTTTTTTGTTTTTGGTCATTACCACTATTTAAATCTGTTGGTCTTTTCTGAATAGTGATGCTATTTATTTGAACTCATTTTATTCTTAACGATGTGAAGAGGTAGTTCTGCCTTATTTGTCGGTGTGTTGTTTTGTTTTGTTTTACTGAAATAAATCTCACTAGTCTGAGACTGGAGTCCTGGTAAATGCACTGGCCATGATCCTCACAGCTTTCATGTCTTGGTTTAGTCTTATTCAAAAAGTTAATTTCAAAATTTTCCGTGCTTTTTTTTAAACAAACATGACACCCCCTCTCTCTACATATTATCAAATATTCCATATTTTTATTCCTCTGTTCAAATGACATGTTAAATGTTGTAATTCTGCTTTTCATATTTAGTGTAGTAAAAAACAGCCATCAGACCTTTTCAAAGAGAAAATCATACAGTTTTTGTTACAGATTTTTAAAATCAAGAAATCCATGGTTGTTGTTGTCTGGCATGCAAATTGAAATATCATTTTCTCAAAAATATAAATTAATCGTGTTAAGTTGTGACATTAAATGTAAGAATAAAGGAAGATTTAAGCTGTGGGAAAATAATGCTGAAGGATAATTCCAGTTCAGTAATGGTTCACAACAAAGAACAGGCACGTTCCTCTGTGAACAGTGCTGCTGTATAACCTACTTATCACAGCAGAGTACCCCTGTTCAATAGTGCTAGAGCAAAGAGAATGAAAATAATTAGAGATGAAGTTATTGTTTATTCATTTAATACAATGTTTTACCGCTGGAATGACTGCAGTTACGTAAATAAATAATTATCCAATATCCAATGATGGCTGTCAGCATGGTTGCAATAACTTCAAATAGGTTTCTAATAAGTCATATTTATGGAACATACCAACTCCATGCCATAAGCAAGATGAAACTGACAAATAATTGAGGAATTCAATGCAATTATGTCATATTGCACACAAACATACCGATACACACGGTCTGTGGATGTTGTCTGAGTCTTTAAAGAATACAACTCACATTAGACTTCATACTAATGCATTTCAGAAATTGCTATTGAAAGTTGAAATTTCCCATCTTAGCAGAGCCATTTCTGAGTTCACCTTTGTATCAAAGAGGGAAAAATTTACCTCTGTATTGTGTGTCTTGTTGGCATCCCACTGGGTGTAGTTGAAACAAACGTTAACTGTGTTTGTGTTGTATAAGGCCTCTCCAGTTAGTGAAAAAATTATATGTAATACAGGCATTTCATGGTGATGTACTGATCATTGATTTTTTTTCAGTGTCTTTGTTATTTTAGTGTGAAAACAAAGTCTTCTGAAGAACACATTATAATACAGTCATACACACTGATGTGCACAGTCATACAAACACACATACACAGACAGAGTGAGAGAGCCATTGTTAAGACCGCAGCTCCCTGGGCGATCGATGGCAGCAGGTGTAGAACACCTCCTTGGGTCCTGGGGTGTTTGTGGAATAATCAGGCACCCTGTGGAGCATTATTACTTAAAGACCATGCCACAGAGAAATTGCAGCTTAATGGGAGGGTTCTTTTTAGACTTCTGTGGCCCAGAGAGTAGGTGACCTGGTCCTTACTTTATACCTCTGTGTTCGGCTTTGTTTTCAGAACAACATCTGCGCTCCCTCCATTGCCCCTCCCTCTCTGTGATTATACAGAAAAAGACTCTGCTGTGTGCTTATGTATGCAGCTGGTATGTGAAAGAGATAGTTGTGCACATTTTTTCTGCTGTGGAGCTTTAAGATAACAGTCATAAGTGTGATTCCAAATGGATCAACACACAATGTGTTACAGCACAGCTATCAGTCTGTCAGTACTTATTTTTGTTTTGGAAACTTTTCCAGAATTGTTTAAACTAAATACATTTGCTTGTGTGGAAACTTGCCAGGTAGAAGGAAGTGGGTAAAACTCACCTCCCCATTGCTCTTGCTGTGGTTCCTGCTGCGTGGTGCCATACTTTGCCCCAAAGGAGCAACACGTGAAAATCTGTCTCTCCACCCCTGTGGCCTTCTCTGCCTCTTCAGAGAAATGCCAGAAAAGTGAAATGGCAGAAATTAACATGAATTATAACTCACGCTGTGTCATTCAGTGGCATTTGATGTGAGTGCAGAGGTCAGCTTGGCCCTCTTCCCCAGGGAGGGTTAATTAGGGTAGAAGGACCACGGTGGCAGGGGATGCCACTGAGCTCATTGGTCCCACTTAGGCCCGTGCGGTGCTGATTAGCTCCCATGGTGCTGGCTTCAGCTGTAGAAATCGGTGTGACACCTTGTGTGACCAGGCCAACCTCGGAACATGGATGGGTTCAGGGGAACATGGCTCAGGTAAGAGACCACCAGGTGTTTTAAAACACAGCCTCTCAGTTCTCCAAGCCCTCTGGTTTTGGACTGTGAAGTAGGACCAGAATGTAGAGTACAACTGACCCAATCCTCTGTTAGGCAGTGATGCGTTCTACCTCCCACTTCACTTGTATTTGTAAAATATCTGATATTTTTCTTGAGGACTCCAACAATTTGAGTTCATAGTTAAGTTTCAAACAATTGATGGACAAAAATGATGTAGGATGTTGTCTGTGAGAGAGTGGCCGTCCATGTAGAAACCTGCTGTTAGCTCATAGTTGCTACATTAAAGGGAGAATTTCAGCCATACACTATATAGCATTTAATTTTAATAATTTAAGTAGTATGGGCAACCCTGGAGATACAGTTTTAGTGTGTATAAGTGAAACTATTAAATACTCTTTATCAAGTTACAGCTAAATACGGTTTGATTCTTTACGTTTACAGGTGACAAGAGCTGAGTGTGGGGGGCTTTTCAAAGTATGCGCTGGCAGTCACTGTAATACACAGTTGAGTGCACATCTGTAATTGATTAGTTATCTATAGTTTTGTCCTGGCTGGACATATTGACACCTGTTCTCTGGTACTTGAGCTCTGGGTTTTCTAAGTTGTGATAGAATAAGTGGTATATATTAATACTCTTAACTCGGTATCCAAGTGGAGAAGTTCTGGTACAATGAGTGCCATCCAAGTGAAGCCAACATGCTTGAGAGAAATATTAAAAATTGGCGCAAGGACAAGGGTGAAGCTAGGTGGCAGCACTACACAGAGCATTGCGTTCAGTCTCTGACTCTTGTGGCCCGTGTTTAAATGCAGTTTGTGCTGTTGTTCTTTATATTTCTGAATATTGTATGAATTCATCATCATAAGACCAAAGAAGGTTGAAAAGCTTAAGGAAATAGAGAAGAAAGTCACCTGGAACAAATTATAATTTTCCTCAAAAGAAATTATAATATCTTCCTGATATTCAAGTTTGCTGTATTTTAAGCCATTTCTTGAAACCAGTTACACTCAGATAGCAGAGTATAACTGTGCGTATATACTATCTGAGCCCTTTTTAATGTTTGTTGGAAACAACATCTACATTTAGTTCAATGGTGGTGTTGCCTCCATTCTTGTTCACTGTTTCTGTGTCCATTATTTTTTTGTGCTGTGATTCCTGTCTACAACCTTGTGATCTCACCTCAGTTAATCTAGTGCATTTATATTATTATTACTATGACATTGCTGTAAATCATTAATGGAAATAGCAGTCTTTTTATATAAATGTTATTAATTATTTGCATTTTCATAGGATACTTAGCATTACTTGAACAAACATGGGGTATCTTTGTGGGCTCATAAATGCTTAAAATAATTTTGTCATTGAAATTATTGGTAATTGTGTTACTGACTTATAAGATTTCATATTAAGAGCCAATATCCAGGAGCACATTATGCTGGTACTTGTTTTGGTCTGGATTGAGGGACATGCACCAATTTATGTTTGCTTTGCTGTCTAGGTCTGCTTATAGAACAAGACCACTAGACAGTACAGCTGAACTATTTGTGAATGTTCATCAACCAGTGCCATTTAAACTGGTTTTAAACTGGTGAAGTTTGATGGAGAAAATATATATGCAATGAAAGCTATTCTAACGCACTCACCAGCATGATTTTATTAGCATTCTGGTTCAGTGTAGCTGAGGCTGTGTAAGGGTACCGGGCTAAATTGAAAGAAGTCTGGAGAAACCTGGTGAACTAGTTGGTTGCAACTGATGCCACTCTGGATGTAAGTAATAGCTCTCAGCTGCCCTTTTGACCTTTGACCCTGTGTTTGTGAGTGCACAGCATCATTGTCCAGGAACATTTAGATGGCCCAGATAGTGACATGCAAGGGCCTTGTATCTATTCACCTCTGTCTCAGGCTGCCTGATATTTTCCAAGGTTCGATGGATTCAAATATTACATATAGGGTTGCAGTGAGAGCATACTACTGTACTTTACAAACTATGTTCTGAAATGTATGTGTACATTTGTATGAAAATATATTATTATGTTTATCTATTTGTTACTCATTCAGTCAATGAAGAGCACAAGATATTCTAAATGGAGGTACACACAGAGATTGAATGTTGTGCAATCAGTTGTTTCATTATTCATTACATAGTGTCTTTACATTTTTCTAGTTTTCCTGACAAAAAAAATAAAATGGTACAAACAAGTCATAATGCAAAATTTTCAGAGGGGGACAGTTTTCTTTAGAGGGATTCAGCCAGTTCCTCTGCTGGCTCTGTAAAGACTAGTAGAAAAAAAAGAAAAACTGTTGGATTTCCTGTGTTTGCTGGATGCCAGACCTGAAATGTTTAGAACCTCACTCTTGTATTAGCTGTTTGATGATGATGAAGAAGAAGGTTTCTCCAAATAGAGGGTATTAGTGTGTGGGTTTGTGTGTTAGAAGAGGGTGTGTGTGGTGGTGGGTGCTTTTGGAGCCCAGGCAGACCCTGGATTTGCTCGAGCAGGGCATGCTCATTAGCAGTCCTCTGGTTGTGGATTTCCAGCGACACCCACCTCCTCCCGCGGCCTACCTTGATCCCCTTTCATAGAGATTATTACACTGTCCACAGTGAGGGAATTTCAGCTTCGCAGAATGTGCCATGAATCCAGGATTAAAACTCGGCGTGAGGAGACGTCAGGAGGTGTTTGTGATTTCTCTTTATTGCCTCATAATCGGGCTACATTCACGCTGCGGCTCTTGTTCTGTGAAGGCAGTCCTTTCAGAGCCCACCATCATGTTGTTGTATTCTCATTTTCCCATTTCCCCCAGGTCAGTTATTACCTGTCCACAGCTCTTCCTGGGTATCTTGTACAGAGATGAACAAAGCAATGAAAAATATTCAATTTAACTGGAATTTAGACGTTATACTTCACAAAAGAATAAAACAAAATACTGTGCTGCTGTACTTGTCCTTTATTGCAATACTGGTGTGCAGAGCCCATTATTAATCTTAGCTGTATTGTTTTTACCTGTAAATAATCAATACAAGGTCTATATTGCTGATATTTATTTGAGTATGTGTTTAATTTTCAAAATTAATATATCAATATAACTATAAGAAAGTTGTAAACATGGAGCTGCTTCTATCATAAATGCAGAATTTCTCTTTAGTTGACAAAAATTATAGGATGATAAATTGTTGGGTGATGAAGGAGACTGGTGGCAAGCTGCATGTTTTTGTCATTTTCCCACCTGACTGTCCCACCTGACTTGGGCAGAGTCAACACTGTCCCAGGTAATATGAGAGTGTTGAGTATTTACCATTTCTCCAAGCCGGCTACCTATTATTGTAAAGGGTCTACTTTTCAAATGAGTGTCTTCGTACATGCTTATGTTTGAATAATCATGCTTAAAGCAAGCCTAGATTTCTCTGGTGTAAGCAATTTAGAACAAACACCATGGACACAAAGCAACATTGTGTCCACCTTGGATCATTCCCAGTAATTCAAGGCTGAACTGAACCCGCCTGCAACACTTTTTAGATTCGAGCTTTGAAATTAAATTAATTTTCAGTCTTTTTTAAACAATTTTTAAATAATCATCCTGGGTGATACAGTGGACCATAGGGCCTGGGCTATTCAGACATGTGTTTAAATCCTACTCAGTCCATGTAGCGTTTGCATGTTCTCCATTTGCCTGTGTGGGTTTTCTTCAAGTGCTCTAGTCCAAAGACACATGTTTCATATTAAATGGCTTTGATACCATGACACAGGTAGGTGTGCTACCATATTGTCCCTTAAATAATCATATTATTTAAAAAAATATATATATCATACCCTGCAGACCATCATTCTAGGGAAGAAGCTTCCCAGTCTTTCATCCAGGAACCATATTCTCTTACTTTTGTTTGAGTGCAACTACCTAGTGAACATTGATTAGTTTTTGCCTTCTCTACTTTTGATGTTCAATCAATCTTCTCACCCTACAGAAAGGCAACACGGGAAAAAGAATATAAAACAATAATTATAGAATTTATTTTGAAAAACATCTCTTTTGTATCACATCAGTACTATAGAAGGTATGGATGATGCCACTGAAACAACAGACTAACAGTACATCTGGTCAAATTCACTTTAAAAAATATGCATTGCATTTCACTTTCAAGTGGGAAGAAAATGAAGGGATGTATATACTGTATGTTTTGAAATTGGTGCAGGGGTGTATTGAGTGGAATTACTGAAAGAAGGAAATCAATATAAAATTTCATATCTCCAATCTGGGTCTATTAAAATAAAAGCTTCAACAGTACCCAAAAGTTGTCATTGTGTTTCTCTATTGGATTTTATAGCATGGAATTTATTGTTGTATTTGTGTTTTTACAGTCTTCAAAGTACCATATTAATTTTTTTCAAACAGGTCATTGGAGTTTTCAGGTTTCTCTCCAAGAAACAGTTTTTGGTCAAGTGATTTCTGAGAAATTTCAACTCGGCCTGCAGTTTTCCCCCTTAGATATTCACACTGTAAAATGCTACATTTGTCCTCAGGCATCCTATGGAGAAGAAATGACACATGGCTCAAGAGGTAAAGTAACACATTAAACAACATAAGCAAACAAAGTATTATTTTTCTAAAGAAGAGGTGGTGGTGTAAGGACAACATTGTCTTAAATTAGTCCCTGATGCTAAATGATGCAATTTTTATGGCATTCTGTCATACACTGTGTTGAAGTTTTATCTATCAAAAATACGCAATAAAGTCAACACAAAAAAATAGGCATCTGGGCACCAATCCAGGACCGTCAGAGTCAAAAACAATGAGTTATTGTCTTAAAAATGTCGTGAGACTCGGATGCCCACCCCCACCTCTCTCCAGCACTGACGAGTTTCCTCTTACAGTTTCACCTGGATCCCAGGGGATGGTGTCAGAAGGAATGCCCAGAGGTGGGCAGGTAAATGATGCTGCCCTCATTCCTTCTGGATGCATGGAGGTCACCAGGGCTGATCGGAGCCTCTGGAAATTAGCTTTCCCTTTCTTGGCTTGATAGGGACAAACAAATGCACAAGCTTTTCTCGTTCCTAAAATTATATTTTCTCATCGCATAATCTCTTCTTTAGGAGTTTTGCATGTCCTCTCATAAGGTACAAATAGATAATATGAACACATGTGGAAGTGGACTAAATCTGAGTACTCACTAACTTTCAAAGAAAATGCAGATCAAATTACTTGAATTTTCTCTAATGTTACACAAGCACTGATACCCTATGACTCCAGTAAGGTTTTGACATGGAACTAGTGAAAAATTTCAGCTTAAAACCTCTGATTTTGGGTCTCACAGCCCAGCCTGGATTGTAACCATTCTCCTGTCCAAGTAAATGCCTAAGGTGGTGGAGCCGTGTTTCAGATTGACAGGGTATTTCTGAATCCTGATGAAGGGGAACCACTGGAAGATAGTGGCAACATCATTTTTTCACTTGCAGATAAGACGCGGTACAGGTGAAAAGCTTGATTCGATTACAGGGATATTCATTGCGAATGGCATGGTGCACCTTCCCTTTCACAGCTGAAACACAGAGAGTTATCACACAACACCAGAGTGTTTTGAAATGTAGGGGAAAACACATTTGAAGATGTATTAGTGTGCCTTCCACTCTTGTCTTCAGGAGCCAATGTGAAGTACATGGTTGTTTTTTTACCATCTCCAAATTCCCAGCGTTGCTAAGATGCTTTGGGAGAGGATTAGCCATTGCTGGCGCTGACGAGCAAGACTCGCAGATTTCCTACCAGCAAAGAAAGACAAAGAAAGGGGAAGGGAGGAAGAAAAGAGCGAAGAGGGAAAATGGAAAAAACAAGTTGTGTAAACATGGTCAGAGAGAGACTCGCCAGGTAGCGCTAAACAATAATTATCCCTGGAGGGGAAGGTTTTTGAGTTTCACTCCACAACTTGCACAATGACTGTCACCTTACCAGACACTAAAACATCCACAAACACACTTTCTTGCTTCTCTCTGATCATTTCAGTCCCCAGTGGGAACCATTCTGAACCTCCATTTTCCACCACTTCGTCACAACTTAAAAAAGAAGCCTATGTCATTGTGATGCAAGCTGCACTCCTGAACTAAGTTTCTCACTGTTTCCTTGGTGACACCTGCTCTCCGACCCTGACCTCAAAGGTTCCTTGCTTTTAAATGTCTTTGGAGGCATTTCAGTCCAAAGTGAATTTGTGAATTTATGCCAGTACCAGAGTGATTCTTTGGAATGTAAAATATTATGATTTTATTGACACGAAGGTCTGAAGTTTAATAGCTTTGCTTACCTCTTACCTCATGGCAGAACTTTTCCAGGTGTGTAAATAGAGCTGTTTTTATATCTGATATTTGTGAACCAAGCAGACATTTTGTCAGATAAGGGTGAGGGTTAAGATAAACTTTGAAGTAGAAAAAGATTTTGTCTAGAATGATATACAAATAAACTGATTTTTTTCAGCAATTTTACTATTAACACTTTTTAAATGTACTACTACTTCATTAACACTGCTGCTTTTTAAATATGATTTCAAAATATGTATTTATCTCAGTCTGGTAAAATAGTATCATTTCTTTTGTTGAAAAAAAATATTAGTATATACCTAACTGTCAGAAAATAAAAGGTACAGAGGTGTAAAGCAAAAGGGCAGGTTGTATTACATCTTATCTTTCTATGCATTGATTTTCACACACTTGTGTTCAGTCTTGAGACACTTGAAGACATTTGGAAAATATCTCCAGACCACTGTATTATTTTCTTCATTGCCATCATACCTCACAGAATTGCCCCTGTCATCAGAGCTGTCAGGACAGTTTGTGTTATTACAGTTACTAGTAGCTTGTAAACAGCATGGCTCGGAGTTTGCCTGGGATTCGGGTCAGGACCAAGGCTTCTCTCACGTGGCGTCTTGGGCGTCCTGTTTCAAGTCGGGAGGAACTGGATCTGTGCTGTTTGCAGGACTCTGCACAATGGACCTGACAGACAGCCAGATTTCTGCTCCCGGCCAGTTTAGGGTTACAATAATCTCATTATTATGCTTGAAAGACGACAAGTAATCGAATCTCAGGTGGCCGCTGTGTTGCTGTGCAGGGCTGGCCCCCTCTTTTATTCCGATTTGCCTTGATTACCTGAACCGCACCGGCTCCATTTCAGCCACTTATCTCCCAGAAATAATCATCTGATCGGCCCCTCAGTGCCCCGGCGACGGGCCGCCGCCTCTGCTGGGTCTAACACGTTCCCCCAGGGACCCTGTCCCCAACTGGAGCTCACAGTGGGTGTGACTCAGTCCAACCCTGTTACAGGCTGACTTATATGAAGGCATGTCCTGACTCAGGTTAATACTGGTCAGGAAGTCCTACTCACTGTAGGCCAGACATCTTTGTACCTTTTCAATTTTAAGTGCAAGACTTGACTAAATATATTTCTCACTGCAGTAAGTGAACCCTCTGTCCTATTGCAACTGTTGTTAGCATTTTATAAGCCTACAAAACCTGCTTATAGGCTGGTTTACCAGGACCATGACTGGTCCATATGCTGTCATGGTCCAGCTGCAGGCTTTCAAGGCAGACTGGGGAACCCCACTGTGGTAGAGTGGCGAGATGACTGCTTGGCAGTAAACTCGGCTGGGGGAAAGGGGTGGCACACCATTAATTGAAGAGGAAGAAGACCAGCTGCAGGATGGAGTTGTGGCAGTTCTGGCTTTGCTGAACATCACGTGTTTGGAAGGGAGGGAAAGCAGCTGGTGAGACATGGCTGAACCTGGATTTTTAGGTACCACTTTTTAGGGGTCAGCATGTGGTCCTTGGTGACTTGGCAGGAGCCAGTCTTGGATGTGAAAAGGGCAAATGAGGCATACCTGCCCAGACAAGATTACATTAAGCTAGGGGCTAGCATCTCACCAGGTTAGACGTCAGCCCAGTATATCTGGTTAGACCACAATATCAGAAGGAGGAAACCGACCTGGTTAAGGATCATGTCCTAGACAAAGAGATGCATGGAAATGTGCCTCAGGTATTGATACTGATGAGACTTTTCCATAGCTAAGTTGCTAAGAGTCAAATAAGTGTTTTTTTTTTAACTTGGATCACAAGGTTATCTATACCCAAACTGAGCCAGTCATGTCTCCAAACCTGAAGATGATTCAGCCAGGTTATGACTCACTACATAATTCCATTCTGAGCTAGAAAGAGAGCATATTTTACACCTTGTGTGTTACAGCTACCTGTGCACAGACTTGTACCTATCAGTACATACTATGTATCTGTAGATCAATCTTAATAAGATCATATACATTTGTTGCAAACACAGAATCATATAAATACATTTTCAATTTTATTTAGTCACAAATAGACATGTAAACAGATATCCTCCTATTGATTCTCCTGAGGTAAAGTGCACAGGGGAACTCAATCAGTGCGGTGCAATTTTACAGTAACAATTTAGCCAGGCACCCTGCCCTCCTGGCTGCTGACAGGAAAATAAGAAAACTATTACACATGCAGGCCTACAATGGCCTCCAGCAGGGTGGCTCTGCCCGGCTCTCCATGGCCAGGAGAAATGGAGGCCGCAACGGCAGGAGGTGTATTATTCTCTCCCCACTGTGTCTGCGGTCTGGTTAGCCCCTCCACCCACCCTGCCTGGCTGCCCCGCCCGGCCCCTAAGTGCAGAGTGAGGAACAAGTGACATTTCCAAGTTCTGACCTTTGTTTTTACATTGACTGAGGCAAGTGTTTAGAAAATAAATAAATAAATAAGCAAATAAAAAAGGCAGGAATATGAAATGAGAGCAATGTGAACTGGACTGTGTAGTGGTATAGTGGTGTGGTGTAGTATAAATACTCCTGACAGGGATTACTGGTCCAGTGGGACTGGTCACTGTACTACATGTTGAGTGCCGGAAATGTTTACTGCCTGGTTGGGCAGAGGGTGAGTATATGGTTTTGCTCGGTCATGCACCTCTTACTGGCCTGTGCTTCAGAATTAGCCTCTATGCTATTTGTTTGTATCATGACCAAGACACATGATGGAACATTTCTTCTCATCTCCAGTATGAGGGAGGGCCTCTAGAGACCCACTGCACACAAACACATATAAAATCACCTCCTTTTATCCCAAAACAATCTTCAAAAGGAGTCAGAACAACTGAGTTCCTGGTCTGTAAGACGCATTTTAAAATTAGCAGCTTAAAGTAATTCTAATAATTATGTTGCACCAATCTAAGGTACTGAGAAATGGCTACCATGAAATGCTCTCGCTGCAGTGCGGTTTTGTTGTACAGTGTCTCTTCGCTGTGGCACATCTCCCCCTGGCCAGGGGAGGGACTGCCGGGAAAATGTGGAAATTGCAGTAAATAGCGGAGTAGTTAGCTGCGCTGTGCCGTCACACAGCACGCCATAGGCTCTCCACTCCCACAGCCCACATTAAGCCCCCGATTCTAGAACCGCTTAATGACGTTCTGACCGCCGCCAAAGTTCACTAAATCAACCTTCTGCTGTTCCCCCCTGAGACTGCTCCCTTTCAGTGCCGGCTTGGCATGTGGTGCCAGCCTCGTTTAGACTGCAGCTAATTGGCCTCCTAATTGAAGGCAGTGCTGGGCACGGCTCTGAGCTCCGCAATCAACATGCGTCGCAGGTCATTTCTTGCACTCTGGCATTTTGATATGACCTCATATTGCTTCTTCTCTTCACTTCTACCTCTTTTCATTTGCTGAGCAAAGGCATTCAAGGTGGCATGTTGTATTTTGCATATGTTTAACCATGTATTCTATGTAAGTGACCATTGGTGAATAAACACCTTTGTGTGCTGCTCCACCATGTGGTGTCATCACCCAGCTTTTTCCTGTACTAAAAATTATAATAGAAATCATGCTTTTTGGATAAAAGCTTGATCATTTTGGTGAAAGCGATGTGGTTAGTACATAAGGGCTGGTGTGTGTGTGTGTGTGTGTGTGTGTGTGTATATACATGAATTGTAGAGTATCTGTTTCACTCTGTTTCAGATAAACACACATTACTGTGTTAAGACCCTGAGATCTGCTCAGGCTCATGTTGCTGCTAAGCAGATTAGTTAAGGTATGTTTACTGCACCTAAAGATGTTACCTGCTGCTCTCTGCTGACCAGAGGCTGCAGAGGTCAGCCCCTCACACAAACACATGCATACACACACACTTGCTTTGTCTGCAAAGGCTAAGGAATTTTACAGGCAGTGAGCTGCTCTCACTGGGGCTTCCCAGCACACTGCACCCTGGGCCAGGTGTGCTGCAAGTACACTGCACCATGGTGCTGCTTTTCAGTGTGCTATCAGGCCTCAATACTCAAAGCTGTAACATAAAAATAATGATTACAGGTTGGCAGGAAAGGGTTACCTTGTCAAACCGTAAAAAATATTAACAAGCAAATATCGATAAGAAGCATTTGATTATATTACACTACATTCTACATGTTAAGTTATCTGCATGATTCCTTCACAACTATTGTGTTTTTCTGATTTTTTTCCACGTTCTTGCAAATGAAGGTAGCATTACAGTTAGTTCATACCCATTTAAAACTAATTCACTCCACTTCTTAATATGCTCCTCAGGAGTAGTTATAAAAGGGAGCAACCTTTGTGCTGGTACACAGAGCACTGTGATTGTCCCATGGTTCTTCTTCACGGGCCTTTCCCAGTCCTGTCATCTGGAAAATGCCTCCTACCCCACCCCAGATTAAAGGTGAAGCAGTGAAGCTGCGATGATGGTGGCCCTCCGCACTGTGGGGGGAGTGGGGGGTAAGAAGGGTCCCCTTCAGCCCCTGGGGAATGTACGGGAATGAGCCCCAAGAACCCTGGGAAATATAGTAGGGGTAAGAAGCTTAGGGGCCAAGGAAAGCCCTGCTGCAGTGGATTTACCCAGACATTAACACAAATTCAGTACCTCCCACATCCATTATTATTTATTTATTATTCCCACAATGGGAGAAGAGTATTAAGGAGGGGCATGAGCCATGCATTCCTCCACACACACACAAGAAGAGGAATTTCTCTTGGCTTGTTGATGAAGTCAGCTGCGCTGGGCTGTGCCTTACCTTGGCCCTTCCCATGATTGCTTGTCCAACACAAAGAGCCCCTCTGGATGGGGAGCCACATTAAAGCCATCTCTATAGCTGTTGTCAGTGTCTGCTGAAGCCCCATCAGAACCTGCCTTCTTTCTTCCCATTTCCTGGTAAACCTTGCTTAGGAAACATAAGTGTTACAAACACAGGAATGTCTTTCAAAAAACTTTGCTGGTGGACTTCTATATGTGACATTGTGTGTTTCAACACAGTATCCTACTATACTATAATAAATTACGCTATGTCATATTACTCATTGTATCTTTGATGTATAATAGAAACATTTTAAAGGTTTGTATAGCCTAAACTAAAAATAGACCCCAAGATGATTTAACTCAGTCTCTACTATAGTTAACATTAACAAACATGAGATTACAGACAAAACAACAAATGAATGCACTCGTACAGGAGGCAGCTATTAAACAGGTACAGAGCAGACAGCCTGGGGCATGGAATGAGCAGATAAAAACGGGAAATGTAGATTCGTGTCCATTTCAGATATTCCCAAAGACTGGAAAAGGAGGATCATTACATGCGACTATTTTTCTTCATTTGATAGGTGGCAATCAGCCCAAACAGTCAGACACTTTTAGTTTGGGCTCATTTGGTACCTTTTAACCTCAAAGCACTCTCCAGCCCTGGCTTTTAGCGTGACAGGTGCACAGAGGCCAGAGAGGGGCTGTAATAGTCTGCTCCCAGCAGGGCAGAGCGACTCCTGCTGAAGGGCTCCCGCATAATGTCATCCGAACAGGAATATGGAGAGGAGAGCATTGATCTGAAACCATGCCGACCCTGACTGACTGCTGTTAACTCTGTGAGACCCCATCTTGGCTTGGGAAGGTAACGGGGGGGAGGCATTGTTCCTCCCGGCCTGGTGCACAGGAAAAGCCTCACAGGGGAGTGTGGGTTCTGATCTCGGGGGGTACATCTACTTCCCGCCCCCACTCCCAATGGCAGCCCCAAAGGTCGTCCATCCTTAGCCCAAAGAAGGGGGGAACAGTGGCTACACTGGGGCAGGGCTGGACACTCAGGCTCAAACTCCAAATGTAACCTGTTGACATGTTTACTGTAATTTACTGAAGAATGAATCAAGTTGAGGAACTTTCACATTCAGTATTTTATAGTTTAATTCCAGATTGTCCCTCTATTTTTCCTTTGAAATTGAAACATTTACACACTAATTTTAAAACTGTAGCTGGCTTCAGATAAAAACAAATCATTGACTCCTGGGATGGGGTGAGGTCACCTGCCCTCCTTCCCAAATGTACCACCCCCTCCCACAGCATCTATACGTCTCTGGTAGCAGACACATCAGGCCTGAGAGGAGGAAGACTTGCAGTGCAGTAACACTGCCCCCTTTTGAGTGCACACCTTGAGCAGCCACAGAAGCCCTGTGCCATGCCACCATCCCTTTCCTTTGCATACAAGCTGAGCTAGGGCCAGGTGTTCATTATGGCTTCACATCTGAGGTACCACAGTGGCCCTTTCTCGAGACCCTGTAATGTGAATGTGGTCAGAAAACACTAGTAACTTTACCCATTCTCTTTCTTTCTCCTTTCATTAGGTTCTGGTTTAGAGGTTGGTATGGCAGTAGTTACTTTGCTGGCCTTTTTTCTGTAATCCGCAACCCTAGCTGAGTGGAAAATTATGTTTTGGATTCTCTCGCCACTATTCTCCAATGTCCAGGCTCACACTAATGCATGTATTAAAACAAAGGTGTCTGTTGACCTTCTCTTTGTTCAATTCTCTTTATCCCTTCTCTTTATCTAAAGCACCTGATTTAGACTCCATAGAACCTGCTGCAGTTCTGTGCCTTCTGAAGGTGTACCCTCATGCAAAACTAATATATGCTGACCTGCAGTACACAAAGCCTGTATATAGGTAATATACAATATAATATTTCACACTTAGATTTCAGCAAAAGAGAGCACTGAACTGTTCAGCAGGTAAAACTATGACACTGGACTTTTGACCTGAAAAGTACAAACTGAAGGACCACAGTTATTTTACCTATGAACATAATGATTAACTTGAGGTTTCCTTGTTGAAAGAAGTCACTTGGCTGTGTTAATTTACTCGTTGTTGAGAGAAGGATTTTAGTTTTTTCTTAAGATATACCCCTCTTGAGGTCATGCAGAATAAGGATCCTTTGAAAGACATTTCTAGTTTCTTTGGAAAATCAAATCATTGAATTCCAGATGAGTTCTATGTGGATGAAATCTAAAAATGATATAAAATATATTGTAAAATTATTCATAATTTAGAACCCAGGAAGATACACCATTTAGACACAGTAAACAAAGTGTTCTCAGAGCTAAGAGTTCTCAGTTTTCACTGGTGAGAGTCTCTGCTTCCCCATATTCTTTAGTGGTTAAATGCGTACTGACACACTTAAATGAAACCATAATCTGGCCTCAACATTACTGACGTAGGAAGGTTTGGAAGCTGTTCCTGTACCTCTGCTGTTATTTTTTTCCTCGGACCTCCTGTGACTCATTCCTTCATTTCTACAGCAGCACAATATCACATGACTATAAACAACACTGCCTGCAGCATTCCAGAGTAAAAGTCCTTGTGATCTAATCATTTAATAATTTTTCTCCCTCTTTTGCGACCTATTATTTCATGTAATGTATAAATAAGTAGATATATTCAGTAATATTCAGTGCTTTACTTACTAAAGTAGATGGAAATGGATTTATGAAATGTTTTATGCTGAGCTATAGAGTGTTTTTCTCATGCTGCACTTGTGCAGAGAGGTAACAAAGCTTAGAATAACAGTCTTCATACAGTATTCGACCTACTGGCCATTGTTCACCCCAGCAGCTTTAATCCATTTCCATTTAATTGGGTTCAAGACAAAAGGACAGATTATTAGTTGATAGCATTTAAGTCAATGGGTCATTAAAACCTATCGAGTCACTGAATGTGCCCTCGGTCAGCAATGTGGCAAACAGAAGACTGGCCATCATTTGTACCTTGATTGTGATGTTTTGGAGTAAAAAAGAGGTACGTAACTGCTGATGCCTCTATTGCACTGGGGTCAGATTTAATCAGTTTGATTGGTTTGTGTTGCTACTACTGATAGAGGCTGCATTCAGAGTGCTAACGGTGTACTATGACCTAATAGTGTGATTGACTGCTAAGGTAAACCTGTTTCAGGTATCAGTACTGGACAGGGGCAAAACCATCATTAGCAAAGCTTAGCGGGAGAAGTCTAACCATCAGGGTTTTATTTGAAGTAAA
Source organism: Arapaima gigas (assembly GCA_900497675.1). Lineage (NCBI taxonomy): Eukaryota > Metazoa > Chordata > Actinopteri > Osteoglossiformes > Osteoglossidae > Arapaima > Arapaima gigas. The sequence continues at coordinate 1,529,312 of UFQX01000030.1, forward strand.
AGGCACGAGTTTTAACAAATATGAGCCTTGATAGTCTTCCTAATTCGTTTATAAAGATTAAAACCAACGTATATATTTATGCACTTATTCTACATCCACACGTACTGTTAAGCCTTTCCTGCAGCAGGCCATTTAGTTGTGCTTCACAGGTTTGTATAAAAAGAAAGCATGTTGGTTTCAAGCAACTTCTGCTTGCTCATTTTCTCTCAAAGCCCACAGAAGTGTCTGCCCCACCCCTGCACCTGAAGCAATGAGCTTATTTGTCCAGGTATGCCAGTCTCCCAGCTGCTGTGGGGTTTGGCTAAGCCACGTCGATTAGCAGTAAGCCTATCCAGTGCCTGGGGACGTCGTGGGGATCATGTTCATTACCGTGAAAAACTGTGCCGCAGCACGGCACTAAACTGCCCACACTATTTACCGCATACGTCCCTTCTTTGGCGATTTTATTATGTAGCGATTTCTACTTTGTTTTGCAAAGGATCATTGGGATTACTGAATCAAAAGGCTGCTTCACTGAAGATAAATAACAATGTTTATGTCAGGAGTTTACATTGGGTTATATCAAATAAAAAGCCTTCGAATGCCAGTTACAGTAGTGGTTTCCAGCAGAAAATTCTGTAAATATTCCATAGAAATATAGTTACGCTTCATATAATTATGACCAGATCAGTGCTCTCATTTTTATTACTATAATGTAAAAAGAGCACATGTAACACTGATTTATTTTTATCAAAAAAATTATTTTTATCATTGCCTACTTGCTCCATGGTAACAAGGCATGAATTTGAATGGTACTTGTAGCATGACAGTCAAACATCATTAGCAGCAGCGGGCTATTTTCACTGAAGAAAAGGTACTACTAATCCTGTAATAAGCATATAGAAGATCCTTCCACTAGTTCCTCTACATTGCAAAACCACCTTAGGAGACTTATAATGGAGGGATAGGCACAGCACAGGAAAGAAAAAGGCCCTGTATTATCATTTTCATTCCAGTATTTTGATCTTACGTAGCTGTCAGTAATGACCCCCCACCTCAGGATGGTTTTATGGCCACTTTAAGATTGCTTCACATCAGGGATCTTTAAGATGGGAGGGTTAATCCGAGGGAATGGTGTGTGTGTGTGGGGGGGGGGGGGGGTGTCCCGCATCCGGTAAATATTACTACGTCTGCAGGAGTCACACCCTGCTGAGTCCCCTCACCCCCCCAAGGGGTCCCGGTTTAACGAAACACTTCCACAGGTCAGGGACACCTGCAGAGACTTTACCGCGNTGTCCACCCTCATGCCATAGTAAGTGTTTCTTTTCTTATTCGTCTGTTATTGAGGCAGGACACCGACTTTCATCCTGGATCATGTGACATGTAGGGAGCTCAGATAGTCCAGGTACAGGGCTGTCCTGGTCCTGGTGATCACCCCACACCCCGTGATCTTTCCCTTGTGCAGACCTCCACTCGGACTGAAAGAAAACATCAATAAGATTCTCCACTTGACCATCTTGTTTTGATGGGTCAGGGATTAATTTTTTTTTTTGTGCTGGAAGATTACATTTTCTGTTTTTCGATTCACTCTGGGAAATTGCCTCCACAACAATTAGTGCCAGGTGGTTCCTAAAAATGCTGCACACTGTATAAAATTGCTAGATAAAATCAGATTGATTAATTTGGGTAATCAGTGAAACAGGGTTTCAGTGATGGTAGTCAACATGGCAGTCTAAACCCTTGCATAAATGGTAAAAATTGAAAGTAAAAACCATGGTGAAAAAAAGGTGAATGGAGAGGGAAACTATGTCCACAAAATGACTGTGAGCATCTGGGGTGTTTTGTGCTATGTGGTTATTGGAAAGTTCTGGAATTGAGGTTCTTGAAGGTAGATACTCTATGGTGCCCCCCCGCCCATTTTTTTTGCATCACCTGCCATCTTACTGTGAGAACTTCTGGAGAGACATACTTCATTATGCATGTCTACAGTACTGCTGTCTGAAGGTGAAACTTAACGTTCACTTTCTATATTGACCAAAGAGTGAGTTTGGATTTTGGGCATGGAAAAATGTGCCAGGACTGCACCATCTTGCTGGACACTCTTCTAATATGCCACTCAGGTGATGGAAGTATTCATGGCACAGACCTTTCTGCAGAGGGGGCGTGACCTGCTCGTTAACTAACTGTATCTCTTGTCATCCTTTCTGCCGAGGGCTGTCATTCCAAATTTGGATACAAAAGCGCTCCTTGGGAAGTCATTTGTTCTTTGGATTTGGGGGTTCTTTTGTGAGGCTAACGGAAGATTTTGTTAAGCACTGTAAAAAAAAAATCTTGATCAGCAGGGGGTTGCTCTCGTCAATAGATGTCACACATGTTAACGAGCAGCTCCACTGGGGTTCGAGACACAAAACATGGCCGTCACAAAGGTGCCTTTTGTGTCATGCTCCTCACTGTGTATGCTAATGAGCTTCTTTCCCAGAATGCAGTGTGGGGCACCTGCAGTGGGACAGGGAAGCGGGCTTCTTTCTTTTTCTGGACACATAGGATGCCTACACCTGTGATGTCACCTTTCATAATCTTCCAAACTCTCAGTGGATGTTTCATGGAATTTTAAAGGCTATAAATGACCACAGAAAGTGAATAAAATTAGTGTAAAAAAGCAACAGCTGTGTGCTTTTGTGATCAGAGCCCTTTAATTTAACATTGGTACAGTACTGAAGCTTGAGGGTCCTTTTACTAATGATTTCATAGTGTATGTGCTGCTGTTACTTCCCATCTTTGCTGCTTCAGGAATGCAGTGACCTTAAATCACTCACATGTCAACTTTAAATATCAGGGCCTTTCTCTGAAGGCACAACTGAGGAGCTGTCTGGGGAAACTTCTGCAAAAGTAACATATTTCTTTCTATTATTTTATAGGTCTTTTAACATACTAGAGCTAAGAGGAATGCATGTTTAACACAGAAAATCAGTGGAGCCAAAAACATGAACTGTTTAAATGACTAAATTATACATCTGAGGGATTTACAGCTCAGAAAGGTTCACACCATGTTTGTAATTAACTTTCTGACACAATGGCTGTTTTCTAGACCAAATGCCCCTAAAAAATTGTGCCATTTATTTTTAATTTTCCAACTGAAATATGAAGCATCCTTCACTAGGTGCAGGTTGTAGATAAATGTAGTAAATAGTCTCATCAAGGAGCAAAGATTACATTTTGAAATTAAGTAGTGATACAATTAATCATACGATAAGCAGGTTTTGTGAGTGTGAGACCCACAGTTTTCCGGTATACAGGGGCTTTATAACCTCTACTTTGGCCTGTCTGTGTTGAAGGTGGAAGTGGATCATTTTAAAACTTGCTTTTCAATGATGAATGAACTCTGTCTCACGCAAATGCTGAACTCCAGGATAAATGACTGAACACACTGCCCAAGGCTGTTTACGGTTCGAGAGCGCACTGATTGACAGGAACCAAGTACAAATATGTTCCGCGGTTTTGTTTTCTTTTAGAAAAAGGAAGGCTTTGATTCACCTGGACACGAGTGGAGCAGACCTTGGGCAAACCACGTGGACAGCTTCACCCCTCAGCAGAATTCAGCTCATTCCTTTGTTTGGTAGCTTGGAAAAGGAAAAAATATTGCACTGAAGAAATCACCCATGCTTCCTGCTAAAACAAAACAAGCACAAGGCTGCACAAGGCTAAAGGATAGACTCATGGTGCATTACACTTAGAACTTCTCCCTATTCATGCTTTATTGTGCTTATTGTCATCCATCAGAAAGAGAAGGGGACTTGAACCTTTTTCTCAAAAATGCAGACCAAGCAGTACTAAAAGAAGTGCCCACAGCCTTGTAGACCTGCGTATGTCTGCATATTCCTGCACAAGAGGGCGAAGGAGAGGGGAGCACCACCTTTCCACATTCTGCTTCTCCCTGCTTCCTCCTTGGGAGCCACGTTTGTGTGCAGTTTTTAATTTATTTTCTACAACATGGCTTCTTCAATGAAATGACTTCTCCTAAAGATGACAGGGGGTGAAGGGAACACATTGCAGCGGCTGAGTGGATCCTGACCACAGCCCGCCACAATGTGAGGTGAGGAGAGGGAGTGAGTGCCAGGGGATGGCAGGGGTCTGCTAGGCATGACCCGCAAGCACCTGGTAATTAAAATTGCTAATGGCGGGCAATTACGCAGCCAGGCTTCCTCTGGCAGGCTGAGGGGTTTGACCCTTTCCTGTGCGAGGGGAAGAAAAGAGAAGAAGGCCAGCTATCTGTGGAGGAGCACAGTGCTGAGGAAACCCCCGCCCCCCGCGCTGAAGAGGGGCTGCTGAGAGGAAGCTCACAAAAGCTGGGAACATCTGCTGGAGGGCGCTGCAGTGAGCCAAGGCCAGCAGGGCAGGTGCAGGGACGCCCCCAGGGTCGCGGCCCTCCAGCACAAGGTGCTCGGCCTGTGCGGTGCACCTGCTCCCCTGTGTGCGCTCATAAACTTGTTTTACACCTACATTTGCTATAAACAAATATTAAACAAATAACGATTCTAATTAGACATTTTTAAACCGCCGTCTCCCACGTGCTGACACACTAATGCGTTTCCCTAGCAGGAACTCAGTGTTTAGCTTTTTAATAAGACAATATCGAGCTGTTTTGCGGACAGTTGCCCCGCGCGCCCCGGAGTTCGATGACCTGGGCGTAATTAGCCGTGTAACGAGCTCCAGCCCAGAGGCGCGCGGAAGCCGAGGGACACGGACTGGAGGTGAGCGCGCGCACCACGGCTCCGATACACAAGAGCTGTTTCCACAGGGACCGTATGTCCAAATTTCATAGCAGGAACAAAACAAAAAAAAAAGAGGAAACTTACTAAAGTCGAAGATTCGCGTTTGGTTACTCCGTTGTATTCCTGCTTTTATTACCATTTCAACGTTGTACACGTTTCAGGTAAAGGCGTATTACTATAACACAAATAAAAATGATTGTATCATATCATAGTATGAGCTGTTTCATGCATCGAATGGCGCAAACCAGAACTTTTCCTTTGAAAACAAGGTGTCAGTTTAACATTAAAAAGATGCACAAAACACATGTAATCAGAGGTTGCAGTGATGCGTTTCATTCAGTCCGATTGCTGATTTAAATTTTTTAAAATAAGGTAATGGATAAATAAAGTTATTTTTTATAAATTCGGGGAACGCAGTTGTGCGGGGTGTGAATCTGCTACTCGTAAAAAAAAAGTGCCGTTTCGCTCCTCCGCAGACCAAATTAGTAACATAAACTCAACACATTTTCCGCATTTATATATTAATCCAGTTTGGTGATCAGAATCTTTACGAACAGAACGACTTTGTGACGGTGTGTCAGGGAAACAAATTTGTGTCGAAGCGGGAATGATGTCACTTCGTTTTTTTTTAATTTTTAAATTGTACGCTTGTGAAGAAGTGGTTGTCTGCAGGGGGTGAAGTTCAGATGCGCTAGAAGGCTGGCGGGAAACGGGGGACCCTGATATAACTGGCTAGAGACCTCTGTTGAATCGTCTGTACTTCAATAGTCATATTACTGTAATGCATTATGATAAAACAAATTGCCCATTAGTTTAGGAGAAAAACTGTTCCAAACTGATTTCTGCCGAGCCATAACTGACTGTGCTGAACAGAGTCTCTGGTTGTGTTTTAACCAGATGGTGCTTTGCCAACTTACTGCAATTAATGCATTAATTTTATTAACACGGTGACAAGTGCAACTTGTAGTCAACAAAATCTGAGAGGTCATTTATTTCCTGAATTGTTCCCATTTAGTGTACCTTCACAAGTGTGGTGTTGTGGAGAGCTTCATGGCTGAATTTTCTAGGTACAGCAAAAATGCCAAAACAATTTGCCAATATATAGAAAAACCAGTTGCCCCCAGAGCAGTGAGGTGACTGCAGCAAACCTCATGAACAGTAAATATAGGTTCCATATCAGATCTTTTGTGAACCAGGATGACATTTGCACAATTCTGCATAACCACACCAAGAATGAACTCAAGTAGTACAGCAAGGAATAAGCAGATCAGGGTGAGAGTATTTTCTCCTCTTGCACACCCTTGGCTGTCAGGGTGATGTGTTGCTCACTCTGGCAGGACATTGCCCTCCGCCGGCTGAAAAGAGCGGTCGCCAGTCATCCGTCATCAGCCACAGAGGGATGTGGCTTTGGGCAGGGAGGCAGGCAGAGCAGGGCAATTACCTGTGATCGATAGCAGTAAATATGAAACCACACGCTGCTCTTCCACAAACCACGGAACCGGGGCAGCATTGTTAGCACAGGAGAAGAATGGAACTTGAGATAACCCTGGCAAATTAGACAGATGTTAACATTAAACCATGTCAGCAAGCAGGGCTATATATTACAGACATATTAGAGGCCCATAAAGTCCCCTAATGAATTGTGCAGGCCAGGAATAAGCAGGGTGAGGAAACCCCTTTGTTGGCTGGCTTAACCCTTTCAGTGGGCCTGTAGTGGTTTAATCGTTTCAACAAAAACACACAGGACGTGTAGCTTCGCCCTACTCTGGTATTGTTATTCTGTATATATGTCTGTTAGATGTTTACTCATTCAATGCAACTCTTTTTCATACCATTTTCAAGTCACACTCAGCTGCTATAAACTATTTTTAATTGAATTTGTCCACCTGCTTATTTAACAACATCTAAATGATGGAAATGTGTCTGCTGGTCACCCAGGATTGCAAAGGCTTACAGCGGTCTGTTTCCTTAAAGATGAACATCTGAATGACAATGGGGGGTGGGGTAGGTGGTGGGGTGTACATAGTCATCCGTATCCTGTCACACATGTCGCCCACATCCCCTCAGTGTGTCCTTCAGAAGTCAACTTGGCGTCTGGAAAAGTTTGTCATGCCTGAGTTTGTCATGATCCATTTTCCATTCTTTCACTCAAAGTGGCAAGTAATTTCTGTAAATGCAGCTATGCTAGTATGGCATATGCAAATGTTCACCACCTGTACTATCCAATTTCTGAGGGAGTATTGTGCAAAATATCTGAATTTGCAGTTATGAAAAGGGAAGTACAAAATGGCTAAATTGCTCAGCAGGAAATTGATGAAGGAAAGCTGTCGAGACAGGGTGTTCAATTAAACTGAGGCCTCTTTTAGTTGCCTCACCTTTTCTAAGAGATAGTAAATTCAATCTGTGCTGCGGCTCCCCATTCAGAGCGGCGCACGCACTTGTTTAAGAGTGCTAGAACATGGATATGGACGTAATCCCACACTAATTTCCTCAAGATCAGAGTCAGCTGCTTTTAATAGCTTTTCTACCAAAGGCTGTCCTGAACTGACATGAAGAAATATATGGTTTCCAATACCTGTTGTATTAAAATAATTTGGCACGTTGCGTGGGGGGGGGGTCAAGCCAAACATCTGTCCTGTTTTACTGTTAGTGTGAACAGAAAGAAAAAACCTTTACTAGAGGGAAAAAAATCCTCTTCATCAACCCATTCAGGAGAGATTTTATGAATTCTAACTCTTTGTGGCCTCAGACATTGAAAAGGAAGCTATTTTCCACTTTCACACAACTGTAATTGATGACGGCTGTTACCCTTGATAAGGGAGTGTGTAAAATCAATCACCTTGATTGGGATCCTTTATGACCGAGGGGAGGGCTGTGACTGGCAACCCTGTGTTCCTGCCATATCTCCAATATGGAGTGCCTGGGATCAGAACATCAACCTTGTGGTTTTTTGTTACACTTAAAAACACCCTTTCATGTCATCAGTCAAGTTAAAGGGTATATTGCTGGAGAGGACTGTACATATTTTTTTGCTGTACAGAAGAGACGAATTGCATGAATCAACGTTTTATGTCCCCTGGATTCACCATTTGAATAATAACAGATGTTATTCCATTTAGAATACTCTCATAAAATTATATGTATCTCACTAATTGCTTTCAAGTCTTTTAAAAACGTGTGCTTCATTTTATCTTTTTGAAAATAATGGTTAATGGTAATGGTTAGATGTAAAATAATCTTCAGACATAATATACCATTAAATTAATAGATCTTTTTTCCAAAATTACAAGAATAAATAAGAGTGATTTGGCTCCCCAGTCTTGGAACCCATTCAAAAAGATTTTAAATGAGGAAGCTTAATTAGATTAAGAGAGTTAAGGTTTTTAAATAGAGTATTTAATAACTGATGAACCCCCTCCTTACTGGAGAGGGGGCAACAGAACTACATGATTATATATTAACATTCTCTGTTACAGAAGGGCTGGATTCTGTCCATCGTGAAAATATTATAACTTTGTTATTGTCACAAAAGCCCCCTGATTTGTCATCATGTCCCCTGTAGCACAGCTCCCTCTGAGGTGTCATTTTATAATGCCTATTAAGGGATTTTCAAAGCAATTTATTTCTGATTTTTTGGCTCTAAACTAGACATGATGTTGTTGTTTTTCTGTTGTTGTTTTGTGTAGGATCTTTTTTTGGCTTCAGCAGAAAGAAGCATGATTGAACCTCCTGAAAGTAAATATCATCAGTAAAATATCCCAAATGTATTAACAGGCCTACCAGTAAATATCTAGATCTATGAATTGCAATATTCCTGTATGCAGAACATCTACTAAGTAAAATGGTTGATCAAATACAGTGGAGTTTACCACTTACTGCTTACTTTCCACTGCTGCTTTAATGAAATTTGTCTTGACAAGCTGTGCACTAGGTGCTTCCCCAGTGTTTCTGTGCCTTGTGTGAGAAACAGTAGGAATTGGACGCACGTTCATTGACGTGGCCGATCCTCCTCAATGTGTAAATTCAACGTTATAGTAGCTACAACTGGTAATGGCACTGTGACAGATCAGCCTGTACTGGGGGAGGGGGGGTACCCGAACATTGAGATGATTGACGAATTGTAACTCAAGATAAGCCCAGACCCATTAGTTATAATATTAGTTGTGCCATAATTTCACATTACATTCACTTGTTAAGTATGAGCAATATAAGTTGACACAGCTCAAGGGTCAACTGTTGTGCAATAAGGAGCGGTGCCCCAGACAACACTGGTTCCAAGAATGGAAATGGTTTGATCTTCATTCAGGGCCCACATTAGCCCAGCGGGTAATTGGAGATTCAAGAAAAACTGGCAGCAGACAGGGGAAGTAGAATTTTGAACGGTCAGCTTAAAAATTACACACAGTATTAACCAAATCCCTTTACATTGCAGACAAGCACTTCTTCAATTCTGCTGCTCCACCTACAAGTGTCAATGCAGAGCTTTGCCACCCCGAACCACTGGCCTGTGTGTTTACTGGTGCCTGCACTCCTCGTTCCTGGTCGATAATGGGTGAACGCAAAGAAAAGGTGTTCTGATTCAAAAACAATCTCAGCAAATGACAGAGCTGTTTCAGGGCTAATGGAAACACTTCACAGCCGGCTGACTCCACGCAGTCCATTAAACACGCTCAATAGCTGCCCCTCTCCAATATCACAACTTCTTCAAGTCCAGGACGAGGCTCCTATTTAGACATGGTTTATTACCATTAATTACTTTAATTTGTCAAAATCATAATATTCTGTGGCACTGAGAAGCGCAGCAACCTGTGTTTCACAACAGGACATCCCAGTTTGCTGTTCCTTGAGCCGTCAGTTTGTTATCCTTGCATCGCTAACAATACCAGCATGTTCATCAGCCCATTACGCCCTGTGGCACTTTTTTTTCCTTAGTGCTGTGATTTCTTAATCAGAGGTTGGGATGTCTGACATGGTTATGGCCCTTTAGACTGACATGGCTAAAGAACCCTGTGCAATATAATGAACTCTCCCAAGTGTTCAAAAGAGCAGGAAGTTCACTTCGACTAGTGAGCAGCTATCATTTAGAAAATGTTAAAGTTGTGCCACCATTCACTGTGATGAGCTCTTGAACATGTGCCCTTTATTTTACTGTCTACATCATCATCCGTCTCCCCATTCTCTAGTAGTTCACAGTGAGGAAAACAGTAGTTTGTTACAGCCAGTCTGTTTACTCCATCACTCTGTATGAATCAACATTGTGACCCTTCTGTTGCAGTGGAATTCCCTCTCTGTGATGTTTGAAAGTAAACACATCCTTGGCCCAGGATTCTACTTCAGACAAGCCGCTGGCTGGTTGCTATGAATTCTAATTAATTGTTAGATAAATGCCATTCCAGTGTAATGCAACACTGAGGATCTGGGCTGGAATGTAGCTGTGAGTATGGGAGTATTGTTCAAATCAAGTTTTGGACATAAGCTTTTGTGTTTGTCATAATAAGGAGAACACTGGCAAATACTGCTCAAACTGTATTTATAAAAGGCTGCAATTCTCTGCATGTAATTCGCACAGTGCCAGCAGTAAAATGACATATTCAGAACCACCAGAAACACTTTTACCACTTTATGTGAAACATGCACATCATTTTGGTTGGAGGTCAAGATTAGGTCTTGGCCCCATGGTTTTGGCGCACCTGTTCCTTCTCCTCATCGGTCAGAAGCCTCCAGAGTAAACCCTCCGGTGAATTCAGAGGGGGTGTTACAAAAGAGGAGCCTTCAACACGACTAAGCAGCTCCTCCCCCTCCCTCCCCCAGACTCCCATTTCATCCTATTTCATGGTGCCAGGCTGGTTCCTACTTTAGAATAGTGTTTTAGCTGTGCTGCTCCTGAACAGAACACTAAACCCATGTGCTGCACTTTCAGGTTATTTTAAAGCAGCAGCCTTTCAGGGCAGCTCAGGTTTGCTGTGTGCTGGTTGGTGACTCCATCTCTGAGTCAAAGGAGGTTACAAATCGCCGGTGTAACACGCGGGCCACCTAATTGAGACAATTGGATTACTTGTGATTTCGGTGTGGGGAGCCACAGCTGCTCGGACAAGCGATGCTGATGCTGGCACGTCTCAGTCAGTGCAACGGATGTTGTTCCATAGCTGCGCTCTCCCTTCCTGAAAAACGCATCCCACTTCCATCAATCAATGGAGATTCGCGACCTAACAGAGTAGCGGAGTGGCGCTGTGCGCTTACTTCACATCACTGCAGAAATGGTGCGTAATGGCTTCTTCCAAATAAAAACATGTCAACAGAAATTTAGATTGTGCTTATGACGACGGAGGACTAGTTTACTGAAGTTAGGAGCGTAGTGCAACTGGCTGCAGTGGCGAAAGGGAAATGTAATGTAATGGTGGCCCCTAGTGGGGGTGATGCGGAAATGAAGGCACTTTTTTTTTGGGCCACTTGACCGAGATCTCATGTGACCCTGTGTTGGAAACATCCATTATTAGTTTAATTCCCTTTCCTGTTTAACTTTCAGAAATACAACATTTAAACAAATGTATTCTCCGCCACCAAATAGCGCAAATATAAATGCAAAAACAGCTGAATGTGAAGGGAGCCGGTTAGGTACAAATTGATCCCAATTGTGGCGTAAATGACAATAGTGCCACCTTGTGGCCGATCTGTGGAATTATCAGCATGCATTAATTTTATTTCTTCTGCAAGCGCTCGGGACGCAGTTTTTCGCTAAACAGTTAGAGCTGTTTTATCTGTGTGAGGTGACATGAAATGCGATACGTTCAGAAATCAAACCCATATTTTCTTTCTTTATTACTGGCAAAATGTAGGTTTTCACTCAAGTTGCATAAATTCTAGCAAAATAAACAAATGTCTGATTCTCACGCCATCAAAACTGTATACAAAAAATATTCCTCAAGTTTAGATAATACACTGTATATATAAACTCTATACCCTAGAATATATACTAGTTTACAGTGTTTGTTTATATTCTAAGAGCCACATTTTTTACATCTTAGAAAGCATTGCACACATTCTGTGCAAAAGAAAAGGCTGTCAGCTTGTGCCTCAGTAAACTCACATACTCACACGTATCATCAAATATGTTTATTTGGTCACACTTGCCCAAAGTATTTTTTTTTTAAAGAAAATGGGATACAAATACCCCTGTTCAGTGTGAGAAATATGGATATACTTTTGAAAACAATTTTATTTGAGAACTATACAGAACAATAGCAGCATTTTAAAGCTATCATTTGTGTTTGACTTTTGCCTCATTTTTGTTTAGTGAGCATCTAATTTGGTTATAAAACCAAAACAGATAAATGTTAAATAAAAGTAAAATAACAGTTCTTTCCTGGATATAAAAGTAGCAAAACAAAGTTATTTTAAAATTTTCAAAAGACCTATACTGGTTTAAACTAGATCAACATTAGTTAAATTGTCAGGGACAGCAGTAGTGAGACAAGCATTGATGTCCATACACAACTAGCAAGCATTTGGTGATTTTGCAGTAATGCTGTTTGCAGGTGTCCATCCAAAACATTACAAATACAAAAGTGATGCTGTTAAGTGTTAAAAGGAATTATTTGTTCAAAATGACATCATGTTGCAATTGTTACTTGACAGACCAACAGGATAGTACATTCAGAATTACAGTTTGTGTTCTGCAACACCTAAAGACAGTGCACATCATCTAATTTATCTGTCAGACCAGGTTGTAGTTTCATCCAGGGAAGCTTCAGGATATGGAATATAGAACTAGGAGGATCAAATGAATGTTACAACTCTTTTAGGGAGAGTTCTTTATTTGAATGGAATATCAATGCTTTTCTTTATAGTAAAAATGTTGAAAACATCTAAAATGTTGGACTCTTTGGTTTTGGGTCCATATCCTGCTGACTTCCCCAAATAAAATGTACCTAAACAACTTCTGTAAATTAGAGGATATAATGTGTTTCATGTTATATATGAAACAAGAAAGCACCTGAGGTAGCCCAAAATAAATGTTTTTTTTTCCTTTGTGCCCAAAACAATGTTCTTTCCAAAGAAAATGGATTTAGCTCAGTGACTACACTTTAGCACAGAAATAAAGGGCAACCACTCAGTAACAACCTCACAAAGTTTGGCCAAACCAGCAGCCTGGACACATTCAGACAAAGAAACAGCAGCAGCTTTGAACCTATGTGACCTCAGTGTGAAATACTTGGTTGTTTTAAAATTATATACATTTCATTTTTGTTATCCTCACAAATGAAATATACTTTTTAATTAATAAACACAAGTGTTGTGATTTTGAATGAGTGCCTTTTGACTGAAAAAGTTCTGTCAAAAGATCCCATTCCTTATCCTCACAATTAAGATGCAAACTGAATTTACACTTAACCTACTAATATAATATTATATTTATGCATTAAACACGTTCAAGTTCATGAAGGCTTAAAATAATTAGTTGAATACATTTTCATAGTTTACCCCCACCCTTCTAGATGACTGTTTTTTTTTTTTTTTACACAATCACTTAAATATAGCAAAATTAAAATTTAACCAGAAGGCAACTGCTATAAAGCAACTAACAGTTTCTACAGAAACCAAAACTTGGTCTTCAGTGTTGCCGCCCGTCTGCTTTTGACCCTGCAATACATTCTGTTTCTTATGTGCTGGAACAGCGCCTTACAGTGTCTGGTCACCAGGGGGAGCAGGTGAGCAGTACAGTAGTACAGAGCCTGGCCACAAGGGGGAGCGGGGAAGCAGTACAGTAGTTACAGGGCCTGGCCACAAGGGGCAGCGGGGGAGCAATACAGTAGTTACAGGGTCTGGCCACAAGGGGGAGCGGGGAGGCACAGTACAGTAGTACAGGGCCTGGCCACAAGGGGCAGCGGGGGAGCAGTACAGTAGTTACAGGGTCTGGCCACAAGGGGCAGCGGGGAGGCGCAGTACAGTAGTACAGGGCCTGGCCACAAGGGGCAGCGGGGGCGCAGTACAGTAGTACAGGGCCTGGCCACAAGGGGCAGCGGGGGAGCAGTACAGTAGTTACAGGGCCTGGCCACAAGGGGCAGCGGGGGCGCAGTACAGTAGTTACAGGGTCTGGCCACAAGGGGGAGCGCGGAGGCGCAGTACAGTAGTACAGGGCCTGGCCACAAGGGGCAGCGGGGAGGCGCAGTACAGTAGTTACAGGATCTGGCCACAAGGGGCAGCGGGGAGGCGCAGTACAGTAGTACAGGGCCTGGCCACAAGGGGCAGCGGGGGAGCAGTACAGTAGTACAGGGCCTGGCCACAAGGGGCAGCGGGGGAGCAGTACAGTAGTTACAGGGTCTGGCCACAAGGGGCAGCGGGGAGGCGCAGTACAGTAGTACAGGGCCTGGCCACAAGGGGCAGCGGGGGCGCAGTACAGTAGTTACAGGGCCTGGCCACAAGGGGGAGTGGGGAACAGTACAGGGCCTCGCCACGAGTGTGCATCAGTGGGCGGGAGGCAGATTGTGAACAGACATGACAGGATGGCTGACCACAAACGGACCGCACACGGATTCCCAAGACACAGCTACACAAGGACAACGAGAAAGAGAAAAATTAAAATAAACCATCAGAAGGAATGGAGATGAACTGAAAGGAGAGAAAAAAGCTCATATCACAAGTCATACTTAGAAGCCAATCAGAGCATGTTGCAGAGAAGGTGTACAAAGTAAATATTTACTGTTAAAATAGCATTTATATCATGATTCACCCCCACAACTAGTCTGTTACACACAAAATATAACAATAACATAGTAACATGATAAGGTTGCATTGGAAAAAATGAGCAGTAAAGAAAAATGTTGACAAATGAAGTGTTCAACATGGTAACAGGTGAAACTTTCAGGTGCAAAAAACTTAGCAGCAATGGGAGAATGAGATGAAGCTGTGAATGATGGTAAGTAGTGTTGAGCTTAAATGCCACAAGAACACCAACATGGAAATGGAGTAGTCTGTGGCCCTCACCTTGTCCACTGTACAGCACACCCCAATGCACACAAACCCCACCCACTGATGGAGGTGCACATTTTAAGGCAGGATGGCTAGAGTGTACAATTCTTCAAAATGCCTGTTCCTCACTGCTATTCCCAGCATAAGGCATGAATACAAAACATGTGTGTACTTTTCCTCACCCTTTGGCTGAGGAACTACTGTGTAACAGAAAGGAAACACTGTAGTATTAAGGCAGAGTAATAGTTTTCAGACACCAGTACTAAGTTTCTATGACACCACACGGCTGGACGACACATATGACATTAAGCTTGATGTTGACAAGGGGACAACACAAGATCAGCAGCACAGAGCAACATGTTACACACAGACAATGTCAACTGACTGCCATGGCTACAGGTGACAAACGGCTGTAGAACGTCAAAATATAGAACTGTGTCTAAATAGCAACCTTCTGACACATATGAGATAGTAGTTAGGAGAACTATTATAAGATTGCTTGCACAATATATGTCAGGTGTCCTTAAAGAAAAAGTGGCAAACAGTGTCATGACTTTCTTTTACATCCACTTAATCTCATAGTTGTACATGAATTTCTTGACAAATGTGAGTCCAGAATGGATGTTAAGGTGACATAATGAATGGTTATAGTTTAGTTGGTGCTAACAAGAGCAGTTTAAACATAAATGTATTAGTGCTACAGAGGATGGGTGACCAGAGACAAGTGACACTGACAGTGTGACATTCCTCTTACAGCAGGTTTCTAGGTAGAGGCTCCCTATCTATTTCTCTCTTTCTTACACACATAAACACACACTGGAATCTACAAGGACGAGTCTAATTTGGTCTACGGACTTACAATGAAAGAGGACAAGACACAGTCCTACGAAGTGTTTCTTGACAAAAGATTTGCACAAAGGCAACACCAGTTTGTTCTACAAGCAGCAGAAAAAAGAAAGGAAAAGAGAAAGACAAAAAGGTCAGTCAAATGGACTCAGAGCTCCTCAGTCAGTGCAAATACAGAGAGATGGCAGCTCCCCTTTTATGCTCGACATGGAAATCAGACAGTTGATCAGAATGCTCCTAATGCCAGATTTTCATTCAAGTAATTTCATCTGGAGAGAGGTGGGGAGGCTACAGAGCGAGACGAGATGGGAGTCACAAGGGGCTCACATTCTGACTACAGCATGACAGGGGTCAGAAGTCACGCAGTCCTGGACCACATGGCAGGGCTCACATACAACAAGCACACCACAGGGTTGAAGGGAGAGGGCTATGAGCCCACAGTCCTCACTGTGAGTAGATGTGGGTGTTGACAGCTTGCAGACTAAGGTCACTGACATCTGCAGAGCTGTCACCTGCACAGGGTTAGCCTGCTTACGTTTGTTTTTCTAAAGGGTAAGCAAAACCTGGGCTACACTGAGGTTTCGTGCCCCACCCAGCTGTAAGGAGACTGAGGACCAAAGTGCCTAAGGGAGGAGGTAAAGGTGCAGTAGTCAGCACTGCCTCCCCAGTGGGTGTACATCAGCTTTTTGGAAGGGTGTTCAGACCTTCTGGGATTAAGGGGGTGGACATCGGTGGCTTTGTGGCGGGACACGTGCAGCGAGGACAATGGTGTGAACTCCGACAGGTGGCCCTGGTACAGCTTGTCTGCGTTCTGCAGGGGGACATAACACCGGACTGTCAGTGGTACTGCACACAGATTCCAGTCACAAGCACAGGCCACAGGCAATCACAAGCATGTGACACAGCTAATGTTTAAAAAAAAAAAAAAAAAAAAAAAAACATTCAGATGTGTAGCTAGGGGGTTGTGAATGCATTGTCATTCATGTTCAAGACATGCAGGTACTCTGACACAACAAGCTGTCCTTTCCCAGGGAGTGTAGCATTCAACATCCCTCTGATGTCACATGGCAAGATCTAAAGGTACATTTTAAGGCAACATTTATCTGATGTTTTGTAGATGCTGTTGAAACTTCCAAACCCAGTAAAACCCTGCAATAACAAATTTGGTTTTAACACAGTTGGTGCTTGTCTTCCATTGTCCCAAAAAGGGGATGGGGGGGGTTTCAGACATGACTCATCATTTGGGACTTAGAGTACAAGTTTTGCTGTGTTTACTTGTGTGCTTTTTGTGACAGTACAATGTTATGTTGGGGGTTATGGCGCTTCCATAATGTATTGCTACTGCACATTTGTAAATAGCTGATTTTTGTGGGGCACATTTTGTTTGTATTTCCTATACATCCAAAAAAAATTAAAACATCCATTCCTCTGTTATCATTAACTGCTTTAGTCTGGTCAGGGTACCAGTGGTCCGAAGCCTATCAAACAATTATAGGGCTTAATGTTACTGAAACAAATCCTGGATGGAATTTAAATGATTGGGATTCTGTGAAGGCAGCTGCTGTGTCTGCATGTCCAGGCTGCTGGGAGTGGTGTAAAAGCTGGCCTGTTTTAGGTCATCTCCAGGGAATCCCAGCCAGAGTGCATCAATTCAACACTCTGCCCAGGAAGGCAGGCTGTGTCTCCGTCACGTTCCGTTATGCTCTGGGAGAAACTCCTTGGAAATGAAGGTAAGGGCCGTGTATGTTGTGATGTGTTATATTATAGCCCTTTCCCTAAAAGCTAATCGTCCATCTACCTCATGGTGTCCATGTAACACGTCAATGTTTAATAAAGACTGAGAGACCCATCTTTGACAAACAGCAGTAACAGGAAGGACCATTTACTTTTTCGTTGCACTTGGATCTGACTTACTTCCAACATACTTCTCACTGCCTGCGACATCATTCCAAACACTAGGGGGCAGCAGCTGCTGCTCTTTGACTATTGAGCTCTCAGCGGGGGAATAACTGAAGCAAACCAATGGTTTGTAATTTGTGATGTGATTTAACTGTCTTATTTTAGCTTTAACTTCCCTGTTGTTCTTGTTTTAACTGTTCACAAGATGAATTACTGTTGTTAGTTCTGCAAGGTATTTGTTGTTCTGTGGGGATGAACCATCTGGGAAGGAACAGCCATTGAGATGTGAGGTTATCCTATCAATGCATGCATGTGTATGAGTGTTGAAGGGAGAACAAGGCCTCAAGACCACCCAACCTGAAAGAAGACCAACCAAGCCAACTTATCAGCCAGCCACTCTTCCTCCCTCCCCATGAAGAGAAGCCCACGGCACACAGCAAACCCCTTGTCCCTGTGGTTACCATGGTACTGCTAGGCCTCAGTGGTGGATTGAGGCCCATCTAGGAGTGAGTCCTGGCTGCGTGTGTGCACCCGCTCAAAGGGTCTATTTGCCTTCACTCTCTGTGAACAGCAGGGAACAGAGACACTTAAGCAACGGGTGCTGAGACTGCAGCGCCTCACACAGGACCCGCAGGCATCTTCTCTATTGCAGAGATGCCTGTAAACACACTGGGAGGATTGAGCCCACTGCCGACTTCGAGGTTGACAGACCTGGATTTGGGCTGTTTAAAGTTAACTGTAAAATTGCAACCAGTGAAAAAGTCTCTGTGAGCTTAAAACATGATTCACTTGTTTTTTTAACCAGTGAAGCCAGATGCAGAGCCGCTGAAAGCTCAGACTTGCATAAACAGGCACACACTCTATATGTCTCAGTCTCACACCCCCTGCAGCTAACTCCTGTCTCAGGCCTCCATTTGTCTTTGTCCTTAGCTGTTCTCACAGCATGAGGATAACCTTTTGTGCTAAACCTTGCATGTAAACAGATCACTAAAAGAAGGATTTCCTACAGGTGGGTTTTCTTTGTACACAGAGGTATTTGAAAAGGGGTTTGTGATGAACCTTTGGACCATAGCATGAATTTATGCAAAAAACATCTAGTGTGATTTAGTATCATGCAGCCACTGAGAAACCTGATGGTCAAATAATTGCCACTGTTCTTCTCAAATCTGAAGGAGAATATATTGCTCCATCCATTTTTCTCCTCTCACTTTCATTGATCTTTTTCTGCAAGAGGCTTTGCAGCAAGTCTGACATGAATAGACCTCTCACAGGAAACCACCCACATGGACAGAAAAACAAACAGTGCAAAAATCACCCAGCATGCAACCAATGGGACAGAACCAGGACAAAAATGAATTGTGAGGTAGGACACATGCATGTGACTTCAGGTCACCGTGACGATGTCTCAGGACTACTGCACAATTTGAATAAACCATTTCAATGTCACATTTATTCCCCTTATAAGAGTAAAGTTTTATTTTTTTATTCACTGAATTTCTCTCCTTGTCACTCAGACATTGTGCAACCTGTAGTCAGTTGCATTAGTTCACTAGTTTTAAGAAATTAAAGTTTCATCTTAGCTAATTCTCATCACAGCTTGTTAGGGTTATTAAGAATTTTACCATATCTTGAGGTACTTTGTGGCCTCAACATGACAAACTGGAGGTATTTTGGAGAGAAGAGACTGAACTACTCGATATAAAGCAGATCTGCAATTAGTGAGATCTGCAGGGGACTGGGTCCAATGGGAAATATGTGCGGGAATGAAATGCTTACATCCTGAGTCCCGACATGATGAGCTGGGAATACAAACATGGTGTCATGCAGAAAGGCTTTGACAGTCACCTCCGGTCCCATTAGAAACTTATACTACTGGAGGTCTGGGACAGCATAAAAATGGTGGATTGCTCGACATTAAGGCACTTTCGCTTTGTCTGCCATTTCCCAGGAGACAGAGCAGGATGTAGATATCAAAGGTCAGAGGTTACAGATGCACAGAGAAGTAGCAGGGCGGAGTCAGCAAGTGAGGGCCAGGATGAAGGAAACAAGGGGTAAAAATCATTAATACAGTTACCAAATTGATCTCTATCTCACACACACCTGACATGAAAAATGGCTAGTCTCAGTGTAGTGGAATAAACAAACAAAAGAAAAATAAAGCAAAATAATAAATCTATACTTACAGATAATCAGAAATACAATATACACATTTTTCATATAAAATGCAAAGCAAGTTGACACTCTCCATTGTTACACCTTATGTTAGTATTCCTTATGTAAGCTTTTTCCGTACTAAGTGAAGTGTATAGAATTATTTGTCTCAGCCCTGAACACAGACACAATAAACTGTTTGTACGTGATATGTACTTTGCAAATAAAATTATTCTGAAACTATCACAGATGATGTTCTGCATCTGTTTATGTACACTATCTCTTTCAGAAAGCAGTGAGGTACAGATGACCTTTTAGGACCAGGTAGGCTGTTAACCTGCAGTAATATCTTATAACCCATTTTATATCAATAGTTCGCAAAATGTAAGGCTCAAAAGAAAAGGAAAAGCTTGAAAGTTAAAAATATAACAAACAGAATAAGTTAAAGGATGAGTGCTTGCAATTGTCCTTTCTTAGGTTGCAATGAATTGATAGCACTTCCACAGTGAATCTGACAACAGCAGATGGCCATACACTGTGGTGACTGTAAGTGTCTAGGCTAGTTCCTTCTTTCTTGAAAACTGCTGCTTATTAATAGACAAGGGGATCAGGAGAAAACACATTCACATTCTATTGTTTAAACAGTATACTGATTGTCCAGTACAGTATTGTTATTTGTGTGAGAAATGCAAAAATATACTTGCTCAGAAATGCTCTCAGAACATAAGAAATAAACTGCAAACATAAGAAAGGTCTTTTACTACTTACGAGTATATTTTAGACAGGCAAAGTCCAGTTGGTTGTTGTTAAATAATCCACATGCAACAGCTCATATTTGCAATTTTATATGCTCGAAAACCAAAGTCTTACACATAGTGGCATCTTACTGAAGATAAGAGTTTATACTGAAATGTGCCAAGGCCAATGGAGGTGGAGGGTAAAGGCACAGCCTACCTGGATGTGCTCAGTAGTTGTGGGCCACATGGCCCGGCACAGGACTTTCTTCACTACATCAGGCAGCAGGCTCACTGTAATGAGCAGGATGATGCAGAGCCAGGCGGGCCCACTTGACAGCATCTGCATGAACACGTAGTACATCCGCTGGTAGTTCAGGAAAGGCCTGTGGGAAGCCACATGAAAAATGAAACAAACATGAGAAGCCAAGCCAGCCCCCCAAAGTACGATCAATCTCTCCACCGCTAATTTGCTGTTTATTTATTACTGTATAGTTTTTTTTTTTAAACTCACAAATGAATATATTACAAGGCAACATCAAGTGTCAAGAAGGTGAAACTGACCAAATGATGCCTCCCCATAACAGGGAAAAAATGACATAAAAAAGCAACGACCCCCAAATGACAAAGTGGTTGATCCACGTCCAGTAGTGTGTATCCAGAGCAAGCTGTGACAGAAAACGCCAGAGAATAAGGTGAAGGCATTTTCACAAAGCTAAACATTCAAAGTGCATTCACACTTTCTGTGTTTATTTATTTACTTATTTATTTTTGGTAACTAGACAATTTCATCACTAAAATAAATAATAATTACCTTTAATGTGACTGTGAAAACCAGTACAGTGAAGACAAGAGTCCCAAAAGTCCAGTTTCCAAACATCTGCAAAAAGTATGCATTTTAGAAATAAGATATTATTCTGATAAAATATACACTGTTGGATTTATACATTTGTTACAAACTAGCCATGGCAAAGTCTGTTACACAATTTTATCATAATTCAGTTTAAAAGCAGGGCTTGTCACGCTAATTTGACTGCTGTGGATCTCATTCCAGTTGGTTAGAAGAGATAAATACAAATCAAAATCACACTACTGGATCAAACAAAGCCAATGGTAAAACTCTTCTTTGCAGTGCTTATTAAGGTATTCCTTGTTTTGTCCCTGTTGGGAATCCAGCTCATGCCAAGCATGAAATGAACCTGTTTTTTTTTTTTTTTTTTTTTTTTAAAAATAATCAGCAACTAAGTGATAATTCAAAATTCACAAAAAATGCAACCTATACAGTTCTAAGTGCTTTTGATGTAGGTAGGATACATAAGGCACTGTTGCTTATTAGTGAGAAAACACCAGTTAAAAAGATCCCATGCAAGAGGAATGTAATAATCTGGCTTTTTGTGGTTTTGTTGTTTGCCACATTATTTTCAGATGTAAACTTTGCAAACCTCTTCACAGGCTTCAACGGTGTCAATGTTATGCTACTGTGCTACCTGTCATTTTACTAGGCAAATATTCACACCCAGTTCAGATGTCTGACATTCTGCATTATGTATCTACCAGTTTCTATGACTGCTTAGCAGATCAAAACCAGTTTTAGACCTGAAGAGCTGGGCTCGTGCTTTAAGTAACAACCAGCGAAAGCCTTAGTTTTCTCCATAATGTTTTATACTTTCTTAATAACACTGACTGCATCATCAATGCAAAGAACCATCTAGTGTTGCCCACTAACAATTTTTCATTGTAGAAAATGCACCATGGGGGATTAAGAAGCGGTGTAAAGTGATGACTATGCAGGTGCGAACACAACACTTACACAACAGCCAGAAGTGGCTGTGTACCAAAATGCAACAAACATCATGGCACTCAACACATCTTATAAGGCACAATGCAGCCCTTCACACCTGCACAGAGCACATGACTGCCTGTATGTCTCCACATTGTTGCATTACCTTTTATTCATCAAGCTTTCATCATGCTAAAGTAAACTGTGAAGGCTGTATCTTTTCCAAGTTCCCAGAGCTTGCATTTAAGATAAACCTAGTACAGTTTTCATGATGCTATATTAAATATTGCTAATTTTTTGCTACATATACAAAAAATTCAGAAGGAAACATTTCTGATGGACTTCTTAATATCTAAAATACATAACTGATTAATTTCCTTTCAAAATCAGGATTTGCACAAATTGTCATGCATTTCAACTGATATTTATTGAATATATACAGATAAAATAAGTATTTATAGTGAAAGTTCCAGCCCAGCTTGAGTTTATTAAAACTTTAAATTATAGAAGAGCCAAATGCACTGTAATGTTAAATAATACTTCAGCATTAAATATTCTTATAATTTTAAATGTTACTTGCACTCAAAAGAGAGGTAAGAAGGAATGAGCCCATTTTAACACTTTGATATCTATAGGCATTAAAATACTTCGCATCACAAACCATTTTAATTTAATATCTGTTCCTTTGTCCAATGACTCACATTAATAAAAACTGATTAATCTGGATTCTTGGTTATGCTTCCTGCTACACAATTGTTGAACACTGGATGTAGATTTTTTCCATTTCTAAAAGGTTACTACTTGAAAAACTGCATCATTGAACTTCTGGTCCTGCTTTGTCTAGTATCTGAAGATTTTTGGATGGTAATGCCAGCCTAACCCATCATACATGAAAGATCTGTTACTGAGAGTCCAAACTGCCTGGCAAAACTGGCTGTTAACACACAAGAAAAAAAATCATTTCTAAATGAAATATGCTACAAAAATGGAACAGGAAGATGTAGATGAAACACCTACTCCAGCCTTGAACAAGTATGGGAGGGATGCTGAGGTGGGGGTAGCAACACACAGTTAAGATAGCAGAGAGGTTTATATGTATGCCAAGTAGTATGCACTGCAGGGATCTCCCTAGGTTTGAGATGGGGAAAGGGCAAGTAGATGGTGAAACAAAAACTCAAGGACAGACAGAAGGGAACAGGCTTACCATCTGCGTGTTGGTGGTCATTAGCTGAAGAGTAGAAGAGAAGCAAAAAAGCCAAAGAAATAGGAAAGGGGAGGAATAGGAGGAGGAAGAAGGGAAATAAGGACAAAAAGTAAAGAAATTAGGATGTTAAAACTGAAAAACAAAACACAAAAATGCAATCAAAAAGGCTAACATGACTTAAATAAACAGCGCAGAGAAGGATGTCTGCAACTCAAGTGCTAGCAAGCAGTAGATTTAAAGGGGTCCCCAGTAATGTTTTACAAATGAGACTCAACAAAGGTTGAGTTGCATAGGCACCCGTGACGCACTTTCAGCATTGTAGCGCTTCACAAGCCTGTGCCCAACACTGCCTCAGGGCCAAATCCTTCACTGTAAAAATTACCTGTGAATTGCCTCCCCTTGAAGTTCAGAGTTGGCCTCTGACCAGTCCCAAGAACTCACCTGTCCATTGCTGGTGAAGGTGGTGTTGTCAAACAGGAAATAAGCACCAAAGAAGAACACTACTGCATCAAACACTCCCAGAAACGTCCAGTAGATGAAGGTCCTCCAGCGAAGGAGGGAGTTCTTGGCAATGTCCCTGACAAATGAGAAAAACAAGGTTACATATGTTAAATCTGTTTATATTGTAAGGTTGTTTTTCTTATTATTGCCACTCATATTATGCATTGAGCTTCACACATTTTTTTTTTGCAGTCCTATTCTATAATACCACAATATACAGCATTTCATGCTGAGATAGATCCAGACCTCCCATCCTATTCTCACCTGTACAGAGAAGGGTCTCTCTTCAGGATGTCCATGTTTATGTGCTGCTCAATGAGGCTGTACAGCAGGATGGGCAGGGAGGTGAAGCTGATGTTGTACAGTGTGAGATAGGCCGTGTCATATAATGGCTGGAGGTCACAAGACAAGCACATAGCCATCACTGGTCACAGTAATTCATTAAATCAATACAGACATTGGGGATATTTCATTTCTGCAAGTGTGTGCTTCACTGCCTGAGACCCAGCAAAAAAGGTTTTTGGAAGCATTTCTAGGATTTTTTTTTTTTTAAGGTTTTTTGGCAATATCATCATTTAAAAGCATAGAATGTTCTCTATGAGGTCTCAGTTTTATAGAATGCAAATTTTGGAGGATGTATGTATATATTTTTTTAGAGTGAACAAAAATTAAAGCCTGGGTCAGAGCAGGATATGTGTGTGGTACAGTGTTTCTGGATTTTGGCCAGTTACCTGTTGGGAGAAACCACAGAAGAACTGGTAGAGGAACTGGGGGAAGATGAAGCAGACATTCTGTGGGAAAGAACCAAAGTGAGTTTCTTGCCCAAGGAATATGCTGGAGGCAGGATAGGTTAGTTCCACCCAGCCTCCCTGGAATAAATCTGATGGCTGTATAGACTATTGAGGCTTGTCTCAGTTCATGAAGGAAGTACAGTCACCTTGTAGAAGAAGTACTGCACTAGCTCCGCGATTCGGATATAGTAGTAATGCCCGTGGACCAGCAGCATCTTTTTTAAATGTTTGAATTTTGGGATTGCATAGTCACTGTTTCGGGCTGCCTGACGGCCCTCTTTTCCCATGATGCCTTTAGGAAAAAAAACAGTCATGTGCTTTAAAGTTCATTAGCATCTTTGATGAATTATGTTTCTGATCCAGTTCAAGGTCATTAAAAAAACTTTGACTTATGTTCATAAAAATCCCATTAATTTACAGCAACAGTTGAACAGACATTGAATACCTATGCCCACATGGGCCTCAAGGATCATGCTGACATCATTGGCCCCATCTCCAATGGCCAGTGTGATTGGGTGCTCCTTTGAGAACTTGATCAGCTTTACAATCTGAAATGAAAGACACACCTTCTACAACTTGTGCAGCATACAACCAAAATATCCAGTTGCAACTAGAATAACAGCAGGGGTATTTTACAAAGTGAGATTGGCCAGGTTATTTGGGGAAAATGTTTTATAAAGTACTAGTTGTCCAGTAAAGGCTGGAGACCACTGCAACCCTGCTCAGAATTAAGTCGTCAAGGTAGCTTTGACGAACAAGGAAGTGGTAAAAACAAAGGAAGACTTTTGAACTCCCAAAGGGTTACACATTTACCCTTTTGTTTCATTACCATTTAGTGGAATGAATAATTCCCTTTTCCTTTACCTATACTGCTGAGCAAATCAGCCAGGTCACCCTTTATAAGAGGAAGGTTCAATGAAATTTACAACCAAAACTATCACACAATGTCACCATGTCACTGGCATCCACTGTGACATACACTAATGGTCATTAATGTGGGACAGTGGAACCTTCACTGTTAACCACGGAGCTGAAAAACAAGGAAAGTAAGAAGCATGTGCCCCTGTTGTGAGATTTTGACAAGACTGCATTGAGGAAAGCAGAAAATACGTCTTCAAAGAAATAAGATGCCTTCTTTTTTAACACTGATGAGTGTGTCTGAGTATGTCCGACCTTGTCAAATTTCTGTTGTTGATACTGCTGGAAATTGACCACATCCATACTTGTGATGGTCTGATATCGACACCTGAAGCTAAACGTGATAAAAAAAAGTCAACAGGAAGTGACATCTGACCTGTGCTTTCTGCAAGGGGGCCATGCGACAGCACAGCACAGCGCTGCAGTTCCGGCAAATATCTAGAAAGATATCCTTGTAGTTTCCTGTACTCCCATCCTGATCTGGTTTCATCACTGCTGTGAGCGTAGCCCCATCAATAATGAGCCCATAGTCCTGGTACTCGTTGGAGAGGCTGTGGGGACATAGTAGACTCTGAGTCTATGACATAGTTTATACATCAACCTCAAACCTTCAATCCCTTATCCACTTATATCTCTTAAATGTAAAATATATAAGACATATATGCACATAGTTTTACTAAGAAACAGCAAATATATGATAAAGTACATTTAATTATTTTATATATATTCTCTAATGTTTAGCAATGCCAACATTTCCCATACTAATATATGATTTTTCACATTTTGTGACATTTATATGGGTTGCTTTTAGTCACTAATAAAAGGTGCCCTTAGTACAATTTTTAGACAAAAGGGACACAAATACAGTCACACTGTAACAATACTAGGTACTCCATAGGATAGTTTCTTTATGTTCTTAAGTGTCAGCTATGCTTGCACATCTCTAAACCTCAACAGTAATAAGTGAAAGCAAATGCAGACTGAAGGACAAATGCACTGGACAAGTAAAGTGATTATGCTACAATATCTGAGGGTTTGGTTGGCAGAGCAACCCTAGGACTGCACACACACCCCGAGAAGGTGTCCCGAGTAATACTGCCGTGTTGTCTGAGCACAGTTCTGCTGAGGTCAAACAGTACGTCATGAAGGTTCTGCTCCTCTGTACGCTTTGTAGTCAGCTCTAAGATTTGTGTGCCATGGCGGAACAGCTTGCTGGCATAGCATGTGGCTGCTGCTGTCTCCATCTTGTCCCCCGTCAACACCCACACCTTCATCCCAGCTTTGTGCAGTGACTCTATGGTGTCTGCTGCCTTGTCCTGAAGTCTGAAGAAGCCAGATAATCAGCTAGTCAGGTTGCAGATTCCCTATTCCTCCTGCCAAAACATTCTCAGAATAGAAAAGGACACAGAAATCAACCTATTCAAAGTATAATGAAGAAAGGCAAATGTTAGACCTAAAAAAGGAGACAAAGACCAGATAATTTAAACCATTAAAAGAAATCCAATAGAAATGACAAAATAACAGAAAGATAATGATATCGACCCTTCTTTAATTCGTTATGTACTGCGTAATTCAGTAATGGCTAGTCTCCCAAAACAATTCACGCCATATCGATCTGTATCCAGACAAAAGTGAAGTTGCAACTTGCTCTTAGCTCGGTCAATAGTATGTTTGATACAGCTTTTGTTTTTTTGTAGGGCACAGACACAAATAGTGTCAGTAATTTTAAAAAGATCAACAATATTGTTTTCCCACTGCTGGTCATGGGGACCTGTTGTTAAAGCTAAGTGCTTTCCATGTATGATTTTAGCAGCAGTCTGAACATTGGTAACTGCTACACCTCTTTCTCCATTGTTCTTGCCTTTGAGCATAGTGTATACAAAACTTCATTACTAATCATAAAAAGCATTAAATAACCTATACTATTGATCAGGCAATTAATGTCGAGCAAAGACAAATACAAATGGGTCTGTAATATCATTATGCAGTCATTAACTGATAGCACCTGAGCACGTTATCTGGGGCCTCTTGAATTAAACCCATTGAAAGCCTTATAAACTGAAACGTTTTTGCAAAATAGTAGTAACACAACGTAAGTGAGTCTTTACCGCTTACTCAGCTATGTACACTAGGCTTCTGATAAAATAATAAGACATCCCATGATGCACCTTACATGGGATTGGACCACTCCATATATCACAGCCTATTATAATTACTAGTGTTCCAAGTTACCTGAAGTATCTGCTTACTGTAAGTTATTCTTCCAGTAGGTGACATCAATACAGGAGATTAAAATGGAAAAATCAAAAATGAAAGACAACCACTGGGCTAACAGAGAAACTCAGAATGCTTTGTGAGGTTCAGTGTAGCTTTCATCGGGCCCAGGTAAGCACACCTCCATACCTGTCCTCCACAGCAGTGGCCCCAAGCAGGATTAAGTCCCTCTCAATGGCATCATATGCCTCAGCCAGCTTCTTGTCTCTGTCTTGTAGGGCCAGTTTGGCACTCTCCAGGAGCTGGCAGATATCCTGGTACTCCTCTGAAGTCAGCAGCTTGTAGGCCACACATAGCGTCCTCAGGCCTTCCTGGAGATAAACCACTCATGGTCACATGGTCACATGGTTGTATGGGGGACAGTGACTACAAAATGTTTCAAGGGATGCAGAACCCAGTAAACCAGTTATTGAGATTCAGCCTTAAATGTTTCTGGAAAATTGTTATTTAGGATTCACACTAACCTCAGCTAACATCCCAGGTGTCTCCTAGTTTAAAGGTTAAAGGTACAGTAATGGCACAACCCAAAGCTATGTACGACACTTGTGTCAAACCGGTACTTAGTTTCTATGTACCAAGTGGAGATGCTGGAGAATATCATATCAATTTCCCTATTTAGTAATGAATACAGTGTGATTTTGGGATACAGAAGCTGTGACTGAGAGGTGCACAGGTGTGCTTCAAGGATCCCCTGAGCAGAAGGAAAGTGGGTCATGAGATGCTCATGACATCTTACATTTCTAAATGGCGGCTTTTCCACATCAAAAATAGCACCAAACACATACGCTTATCACATGGTTTTAAGACCTTTAACAAGTCCAGGGGTATTTCTATCCATCTATGCAGCAGTTCTGATTGTGTATCAATAAATAGGTAGGATGGAGTATTTTTGAATTTGGGGGTGAATTGGAAATGCTGACATTCTGCTGCGATGTTACCACCGAGGAATGTTCTCTCACTGGTCTTGCTTATTGGGGCATCATAAAAATCAGGACAGAGTAGCTATACTAGTTTCACTCCATGCAGTGAAGCCCTACAATCCCCCCCCTGTCTCCTCCCATTTCCTTAGAACCTGAAAAACTACGGAGACAGTCAGAGTCCAATGCAGTAACATATTTCTAGTTATATTGGCCAATGATATAATATATATTGTCAAAATCAATATATTGCTGATCAAAGCAATCCAAGTCTTAAATAGGTTAAATTTTCCATCAGCATAATTAAATAGAAGGAGAGTGTGTTAATATTTTGGGCAGGTCTGGTGTATTCAATCACAAAATGAATGTCAGTGTGAATGGCAGCAGTTAGACAAGCAAAGCTCACCACAGCATTGTGCTCCACCCGTGCCCGGACCTGCTCCACTTTCCCTGAAATCACCCTGGGGAAGATGGAGGAATCGGCTCCTTTGCAGAACAGATATAACTCCCCTGCAGATCACGAGAACAGAAACACGTCAACGTGGATGAGACATTTGTACCCGCTCCTAAAGCTCTGGCCTGCCCTGAAAGTACTGTTGGTGTGCCAGAGTGTTCTTTGGTTCAACTATGGAATGTAACCATCAACCTAGAGATCTTTTCTGATGGACCAGATGCTTAGTCTAACAGGTGCTACGAGCTGGGCGGCCATCCGAGGACATTACCTGCACTCGAGTGCACAATAACACTCATCCTCCTCCGGACTGAGTCAAAATTGAGTACTTCCAGGAGCTCAAACCTGGTGTGGGTCACAGAAAACAAGGGTGTTCTTCATTAAGTGTGTGAGGTGAGCCAGAGCACACATTACTACAGGGCATGCCAGGACCCAATTTCAACATTTCTGATCACTTTTAAAGGCTTCAAAAAGATGCCTGCCTCAATACCATAAGTGAGCATTTCATGAGCTCTTACAAGGGGGAACAGGTAAACACAGAAAAAGAACTGCAAATATCTTCTCATCATTTCTTTAGGGTTGTCATTTTCCTATTTAACTGTGCAGTCAGGAGGGAGGAAAGGCTGAGACAGGTTTTTGTATGAGCAAGTTATATCAGTGGTTGTTGAACCCATTGGAGAGGCCTAGGCCTTCAACTAGAGTCTCTCAATAGGAAAAGCTGCAGAGGGAGACCAGCCTGCAAATCAAAGCAGGACTTGATCACTCTGGGATGGGCCTAGACGTGCCTTAGCAAACCATGGTTTTCAGTTTCAGCCTACTGTTATGCTGTCAACATGTATAGCTGTTGCTGATATCAACTGTAGTATGAACTCCATTGCTCTGGCAAAAGGGGTAGCCCAAAATGATAACTTTCAGTCAAAACATTGCTCTCTTCTGACTGAATATTCAGGAATAGTTGCTGGGAGTATCATGTCTATACTTTGTTAACAGACAACAACTGACCAAACACCACTAAATGTGGTTACAGAATTTGAAGCTTTGCCCTCTGACTACTATATGTTCATCATACAGCACAGTGTTAAACAACCTAAGCCTCGTCCATAAGGACTGAACCATGATTTGGGGCCACTGAAGTCAAAACACAAATTTTTTAAAATAATGAAACACATAAGGAGCACCTGTGAGGAATTTAATTACAATTCATGCAGACAAATCCCACCTCTCAATTTCATCCTCCCTGTTCAGGATTTCCATGTGATTATCCTTTAGTCGTAAGTAGGTGAATCCCAACCTAAGGAGAAAGGGATGAGTTGAAGACAGGTAAGCACAAATAAAATTACAACAAATGTAGAAGCACAATATTGGTCATTTTCTACATGCCAAATGACATGGGCTTACCTCTTCATGCCCTCCACTAGAGCCACCTCGTCAGGTGAGGAGGAGATGTAGAAGGAGGTGCCCTTGCTTTGGTGGATGCCCCGTTTGATGCCATCAACTGTCTCCTCCTCCTTCACCTGCACTGTGTGGCAGAGGCAGAGGGCCCGAAAGAACAACTCCTCATGCTCCTAGCGATGGGGTGTCAAGAAGAGATTGAAGTGGAAACAAGAGGACAGCAGCACACAAGATGGGGTGTCAGTGAAAAAATAAGCCACAGTACTTTAATACTTAAAACTCTTCAAGTTTGTGCTTAAACATTTATCTGAAAGATTCTATTTGTCTGTATATTAAAGAGTGTGTAGACCTGATGACTACCATTAAGGAGCATTAGAAAATTAACAAATAAGCAACGAGAGCAGACTCCAGTAGTTAAGTGATATCAATCTGTGGCACAGTCTGGCTCTCACCTTGCCATCAGGCCCAGGAGAGGAGTCAATCATGTCAATACCCGAGGCTCCAGAAAGGATCTGTCCATTGCAGATCGCATGAGGAACATATACATGGCCATCCACACAACATTCAATGAACTCCATGTTGTTTTCTGTCAGTGTGCCAGTCTTATCGGTAAAGACATATTCCACCTGGGTATTGGAGGTACAGTGGGATATTGGAGGGCAAGAGTTAGTTGGCAAATAGACCACCTTATGTTTGCCTTAGAAAATGAAATAATACATGTTCATTTCTCAATTACCAGGCCAAATAGCATCTGGGCTCTTCAGCTGTTTTTTTCCCCTAAGATCGCTAAGATCTTCCTACAGGATCAATAATGTTTTTCATCCTGTCTATCTATATTAGTGAGAACTTCAAACTCTCAAATGTTTGGTGTACATGAAGGTACCTTCACCATCTTATAAGCAATTTAGAGTCTCACCACATTCAGGACTGGTTGTGTCATGCCCCACATACCTGCCCTAGTTCTTCATTGAGATCTGATGTATTGACCAGTGCACCCTCCCCAAGCTCATCATCAAACATCTCATCATCCCAAGTGATGAAGTAGGACCCAAGGAACTTCTGCATCTCCACAGTAACATACATGGAAACTGGGATGATGTAGTTGAATAATACCATGAAGGCTAGGAAATCAGTGAAAGCTCTGATCAGCTGCAGAAGGAGGAGGAACAGATTTCCAGTCAGCAAGAGCAATAAGGGATGCCCCCAATTATAGGAAACTTTTTTTTTTTTTTTTTTAAACACACCACATGCCGCTGCCTCTCAAATTCTGTCTTTTCATTGTACCAAGGCTCATCGCGGTTGGGATTGGCCTGCCATGCATATTTCAGAACCGTATTGATCAGGGCTTTGCTGAGTAGGATGCACAGGTAGACAATCAGGAAGGCGTTCATCGACCTGCTCGAGGGAAAAGATAAGTAGTTTAGCACAGAAGTAGAACTGAAGAAAGCTTTCAGTTTTAGTCTAACATTTTACATAGCTGAAAAGCTATTCAAGCAGTTGAAGTGAGACTGAATAAATGCTTAAGGCATTTATTTTTCTGGATTGCAACCCTTACAGCCTTATTTAGCTGACTCTTATCATACGTAACACCCTGCATAAGAGCTGTACAATACAGTGAGGGCTAAAAACAGAAGAGAACAACAAAATAATAAAAACATCCAAACGGGCCATCCTGTTATTTAATTAGTCAAAACAATTGTCAGACACACATAGGTACAGTCTAGAGACGGACATCAGTTTACATGTTGGAACAAAGTAGTCATATTTCAGCACATAATTCATTGCTTTCTTTTTAAATAAGCAAATCTATTACACATATCAACAAACTTGTAACTAACAACAGTATCAACTCAACTGACTTAATAAAGGGATCAAATCAATAAGGAAAAAGAAATTATTTAACATAAGCATGGTAGATGGTAGGTGATGAAAGGGTCTATCAGCGGTACAATACCAGTGCAGGTCTTACTTTTCAACCGCAGACCGCTTCTGGGATTTGGACTGGTAATTGAGGGCCATCTTGGTCTCCATGCCTGTGTAAATGGCCACAGCTGAGAAGGGAACAGCAGTGTTAGAGACGTGACCCCAAGTTGGAATGAACAATATCATCAGGTCTCCTGCACACAGGAAAAAATATCTCAGAGGAAGTCTGTCAATCTTCTGCCTATGTTATCCATACACAAGGTACTTTTATAGCATATAAAGAGGTCATTCTAAGAAAAAGAAAATGAGTGCAGCATGTGCAAAAGAAATATTAACAAATAAGGATGACTGATATTCTCTTGTAATTTTTGCCCAATTTATGATCTCATACTATTGCTCTATTACAGTTCTCTATTAGATATTCAGCATACCCAGACAGTATGTTTTTGATAATAATAACTTTACAAAATTGTACTTTATTTGAAATATTATTTCAAATAACATTTAATAAAATTTCATAAAGATTCACAGCAAGAATGGCACTGGAAGAAATCTCAGGCTGTCCTATCTTGTTGACCTCCTAACACCAGATAGCTTCCACTTTGCCAGCGAGCTGTGAATTATTGAAGTTTAGCGTTACATAGATTGTTACCGTAAACATATTCAGTGTTTTTCAGAGTTGCTCCTCGAAGAAGCACGTTCTCAGATCCCAAAGGTCTGACATAACAAAAACAATAATAAAAAGTGTTACTTTCACTGATATGGTCATATGCTTTGAGGTTTAGTTGCTCATCAGATAAAATGAATTCTAGGTCTTTTGCTCAAAAAACTCAAGCTGCTTTGGGGACACATAGTGTAGCACTACCAAGGCTGGCAAAACTGATCAAACTGATAAATCAGAGAAGCCAACAAAGAACACGCTGAAAAAACATAAACATGACTGAAAACAAACTTTATAAAATGATCCAAATCAAATCAGTGCTACAGTATAAAAAAAATCTAGAAAACAATTTTGCACTATATATATTATGATTTTGTTAATGTTGAAGTTCAGCAAGAAGCACAGGAATTAATGGGTTTGTTTCCACCTTGTAGAAATAACACATTGTGAATAATTTAAAAGTCTTAAAATGTAGGTGGTGCTCTAAGATAACTGACTAATAAACAAATTATAACTGTAGCCAACTTCCAGGGTCTCTGGGAGCTCATAATAAACACCCTGCTCTCAAACGTGTTTCACATCTCTCATTATCACAGAGCAGGCTTAGGCAAGTCCTTCCCTTAGGGGTAAAAACACATTTTCAATATATACTAAATTCCAAATTATTCAACTGTAACGGAAAACAGAAATTATACATATTTCTTCGTGTTGTTTCTTTAAAAAAGAAAGTATAGAAATAATAGAAAGTTATGCATTAGAGAAATTGCAAAGTTATATATCTGTTCATGCAAGTTTTTTCTGTTTTTCAAAAAAATTTTCACTATTCAGCATAATAAAATATGGGCTCCATGCATGTACAATGAAAGCATGTTGAACACAATATAATACCAACATATACAAAATGGGAACAGTTACAACAATAATAAACTCTACCATAAAGGCAAGTTCTTGTTTCCATGGTCAGTGACATAGCATATGTCAAGTTTAATGTGAAATCAATTTCCTATCTGGGAGGCAGGGCAGGAAATGGGATGCACTGACCTAGCAATGGGCTCATCTCGGTCCTGATAAATATTGATGCGCCCCACAAATCTGAAACCAGAGAAAGGTACACATTCAGCTTGCTGTCCAGCCCAGCAGTGAACCATAACACTAATTTAACCCACAGCTTGCTAAGAACATATAAATTGTGTTCATTTTGCTATATTTAGTCTCAAATTTCATCACAAGAACCAATGTCATACAAATGCGTGTATATTTACACACTTACTCATATGCTCAATTTTGCACACACCCACACACTCTCTCTTAAACACACACTCACACGCACGCACGCACGCACGCACGCACGCACGCACACACAAACAAACTGCATGGCTTATCATCACCAGGCAGCTTTGTGTTCATTCACATCTGCACATTGCTACTCATGCCACATGTCACCCACTTGTAGAGGTCAGGCTGTGGTTGTTCACATTCAATGGTGGCTCTCAGTGTGTCCACCTCCTGCTCTGTGTTGAATGACTTGGTGTCCTGCACAGCATAATATGTCTTGAGGAGTGGGGACACAGGCAGACAGTGAATCAGTGGGAAGATTAAACAAAAATTCAGCCATAGTTGGATTGCAGCTAGAGAGAGTTGTGATGTTCAGAGCAGTACAAGAGCATGACTTTGTAATGGATAAATAGGGACAAAAGTGTCAAACAGGTATGTTGGCGGACCATGTCTGTGCTGGTTTTCATGTTGACCAGAGAAAGTGAGAGGAGAGGCAGTAAAAACTCATTGACTGAAACACGTATTCTTACTGCTCTACTACTGTTTCATATTACATACACAAGTTGTTTAAACACTGGCTGTTTAAGCACTCGTGTCCAAAAAGTCTTGAATATGATCCACTCTTTAACAGTCATATTTCACTGGGTTACTATACTTAAAAAATGAAAAATAGAAATGACTCTTTTATAGTATTTTTCTCATTGTTAGGCTAAGCCTGCTAAAAATTGCATATATACATAACTTACAAGATGACTGTAGGCCAAGAAGCTCTGATTCTAAACTGTTTCAGTTTTTTCCTTCACTAATTTGTGGCAAGATGTAGGCTTATGTTTGACATAACATACAGCTAATACATAACATATTACTGCTGTTACAAGTAGAGGGGGTTCTAATATTCTGAAAACAAATTGGGACTTTCCCCAATAAGTTTCAATTAGTAGCTGAATAATACATACAGGCCATCTTTGATTTGTCTGATCTATATGGGGTCAGGAGGTGTCCTGTTATGGTGAAAGTCCAGAAAATTGTCATTTAAGTGCAACATTTTTCATTGTCGCACTGCTTACCGTGCTACAGTAACACATATAACTTAATGTAACATTCAGTGAACATGTAATGTGCCTAATAAAATCAAACAAAGTGATTACTATAATTGAAATATACATAGATTGAGTACAGAGAATTAATAATAGCAGGCCTTGGAAAATGCAGGTAATTTACACTTTGCAACAGACACATTTTAGAAAAGAAAGGTGAGGAAAGTACAATAAAAAATAAATAAATCAACTGTAAAATGTTATTTTTTTTACAAATTCATAATTTGAATGTTCAAACATACAAGCTGAACAATATTCACCACAAGCTGTAAATTCCAGTTTGTGTGTTTCCAATTACATTTTTTTCCAAAAAAATACTCTGCAAGGGTTTATACATTTATATGATATTAATAACCAATGGTAAAACTAATAAGCTTAGTTTGTACAGAATGATCTGAAAGATGTAGTAGTAATGGGTTCATCTTGTGTTATAGGCAGTTGTTAACAAGAAATGATTTCATTCACTTCGGTCGAAGTTGTCTTATTTTAAAAAAGCACCCAAAAACCTCCTGTTTTAATTTATTTTTAATTTAAAATTCAGGACTGACAGGAATAACAGGAGTAGTGGCTGTTTTCTGTTCACCAAGGGACTCCAACAAACCATCACATGAAAACAGAAAACCCCTGTGAAATGTAGGTGCTGTACATCCTAAATAACTGTGTTTGTTATCTAACTGCCCACATTACAGAAGATAAACATTTATTAATAACTCGTAAATGATTTCAGACAAACCACATATATCAGAGGGATTAAACAAAATGCTATATTTAAAGAATCTCATGGTTTTTAAAAAAATTATTATTCTGTTTTCCTGTTTTTTAACATTTACATTGCTATTATCATTTTTATTAAGTTTTTCTGCAACACAAGGATTATGACCACAGGAATTATGACTTTTCCAGGGACTCAAGGGTCTTAATTGGAACCTACACCAAAAAATTCTTCATCTGCAAAAAGGTCTCTGGGATCCTTACCTTGTGACTTGATTCTCCATCAAGACTGGCTGTTGTCACAAAGCATGTGCCATCATCCCGACTTGTGGAGAGGAGGATGAGGTCACAGGGGAACGTTTCATCCTCCTTCACCAGGACAATGTCACCAACCTGAAATGACCAAAACAGCCATCATTACTGAAGGAAAACTCTAGAGCAGTTTGGGGTCAGTGTTGGGATGTTAAAAGGTCTGTTTGCACTGCTATGATTATTTTTTCCACTCAAGTTAAGTTTAGTCAATACCATTGTGTTGTGGAGGTGTACAGTTACAAAGACATTGTAGACTAAAGTTTCAATCCCAATGTCCAATGCAGCAAATTCAAACGTATCCAATTCCTTTCAAACAAGACAAATACAAAGGGTTTTGCTCCTAAATCAAATTGCAAACTAAATCAAAGTGAATTTTGTTATTAAGACATTACTTGGAATTTAAGGTTCATTCATTACTGCACAAAACACAATCTCCCAATTAGATTGGTATTTTCAAGAAACATTAAACATCAAAATCAAAAATGGTCATTATAAAGTAACCTGTTCTACAAGAACACATACATTGTCATACAGACTTCATTACATTTACGTTATCTTTTTTGTATTTATTTTAGAGGATCATCTATTATGTAACAGATTTAAAGCCATGCAGCTTTGCAAGAATTAAATCCTAAAACCTCTGTAACAGGGCACATCATGCTTTTTTTACTGCTGCTTTTTCATTTTTACTCTAATTTTTTCATGTCAGTTCAGCTAAATTCTGGAAACAGTAAATATTTGAGTGGTACTCTGATCACCTGCTAACCAAACCTACATGACAGGTTGCATGAGATGAAACACTCTTTCAGGTTAAGCAAATCACAAGACTAACTAGACCAGGTTTAGTGTGGGAACTGTCATTTTTCCAATCTGCCCTCAAAGCAAAAAGACCAAGCTTTTCTCAAGGACCAATGTGCCATGTTTTAAGATAAGAGGATGAGAAAGAGGCCGATGGCGTTAGGGGCTTAGCAGAGATTTTGATTAGACTGTGCACACAGCTGCTAATTCCCCCCTTTGCTACCGCCAAGACATTCCTGCCAAATTGTAAGTGGGACACTAAATTAGGCTCCTTCTCCATCTGTCAATGTGTACAACAGGATAGCACAGTGAAGTATCAGTTGTATTGTTGGCCTTCTCACAGAACATTATACATTGATATCACATGCCACAGGAAAAAGTTATACACTTTAATTAAATATTTATTAATTATATATATACAATATATAATTATATATTTTGAAATACATTTTTTTCATTGGAAAAAAGTGGTAAGATCTCATTAACAATGTAGTACATTTTTCAGCATATTTTTAAATATGACTAATTTGGAAGCATGAATGAACCAGCAGAAAGAGAAAGAAGATAATGTGGCCATGTCCACATGTGACCCTCACCCTCAGCTTGTAGCTCTGCTTGCGCACCACCTTGCCATGCTGAATGATGTGGACAGGGCACTGGTTAATAGCATTGTCAGCTTTGTGCCGCAGCCAGTCCTCATAACCCTGGGGTAGAGAGACAAGAGGACAGAGAGATAAACATTAACTTCCAGCTTATTGGAAAAAATAATGGTCAATTTTTCTCCAGTTAATCTTTGTTATATGTCATTATGTTATATAATTTAATATACTAAAGAGTTAGTTAGCCAGAGGAGCTCTTCTAATTGCATCTGTCAAAAACTAGACAGGCCTTTTGGCTGTCACATAACACTTTACTTATCAGGAAAAACTGTAAAAATTATTCTGACTGATTTGGTGCCATGTATGTTAATCATATTTGCTAGTTTCAGAATGACGAGTGATGTTGTGCCAACATCAGCACTGACATCTGACTCACTAATGTGAATGATATCAGCAGTAAAGCTCAATCTGGCTGATGCTTACAACCCATAAGAGCTTTTAGAGAAACAAGACAAACTGAAGGCTATAACCAAAAAAAAAAAAATCTTTGTTTTGCTCATCAATGCAACTGTAATACCCTCCAACACATTAAATATGGCACATCCTCTCCTCTGAAAGGAAAGCATTGAATTCCTTTTTAAATTTTTGAGCAAAACCATATCACTGTTTATAAAAAGCTCACACTCCTCTTTCAAACAGTAAGAGACTTCCTTTCTCTTTACATGACATGACTGCAGACACTGGTCTTGGAGCCAGTGTTAAAGGCGAGCTGTGAAACTGCTCACAAGTAAGACAGCAAACCCCACTCTACCCTGGGAGTGTGTGCACACAACAATACTGTGAAGGGCTGGGAGAAGGACCGTTGGATAACTTTGACAGGGAGCTTGGAGGAGTGACATTTGCTGTTCATTGCTGGTGGTGTTTCAGCTAGTGCTGAGGTATGTGTTGAGCTACCTATCCTGCAGTTCCCCTGGAAGGAGTGAGCCTAAGTAACAGCTCCAGCAAGGACATTAAACACTGACCTGAATGAGACGTGGGACCCAGGCGGCCACAACTTTGAAGTGTTCCACAGAAATTTTCTGGTCTTACAATATTCTAGGACCACCAAAGGTCCACTGAATAATAGAGTTCTACACCATTCTTGATCAAGAATCTGACCTTTATAGAAACAGCCTCACCTGTTTGATGGCAGTGACTGTGATAACAAAGAAAAGAGGCAGCCCGCTGGTGATGGGACTGGTGGGGGTGTCAATGATCAGCTGCAGTTTCCGGGGGGGGGGGGGGTTGTAGATGACACAGACAGAGAGAAACAACAGTCACTTTTTCCACTCATCACCCTGCAATATATGGGAAATCTTTCAGGTTACACAAGATTACAGATCGAGAGAGGGCCTCACCTGGACGAGGAATATGATAAGGAAGTAAAAATTGGCAATTCTTCTGAACTGCTCGAATAAGTTTTTCGGTATAAAGTTCCAGAAGGTATACTGTAACACCAATAAAACAGTTATTCTGAGACTGTTCCTGTCAGTATATTCTCACTGGAATAACATAAAAGCCCCTGCTGAATATAAATATAAAGGAAATCACATTCACTTACATGCAAACACTCACAGATCCTTTGGCTCATTACTTTCAACAGCCAGATGCTGTCTAGTCTGATAATGTCAACACTACTTATCAAAGGCAAAAGGAATGGTACTAATTTAATCAAACACCTGGCTGTCACTCAAAGTGCCACTGGCACACTCCTGTCATTCGGTTGAGATTAGGGTCGCATAACTGAGCGTGAGCTAATGGTTTAACCTCTGTCTGAGTCAAACATAGGGTTGTTGTAATCCCATAGCTCAAATTGGGAGAACACTCCAAGGCAGGCATGCAGGTGGACTGACTGCTTGACCAAAGGACCTACATTTCTGAGACAAAGTTTTGTGACCTGAAGCCAAGGTCCTGACAGCCAGTGTTTGCTATACTGTTGACCCTCACAAGGAAGCAACATATACAGATTTAATCTCATCAGCAGTAGGTGTGGTCCTACCTTGGAGGAAACAATACGATTGTCAGGGAAGCGCTGGGGGATGTAGGCCTCGGTGCCAGGTGGTGGTTCCCGGTGGCCTATGTATACTGTTCGACTGTCCACCCAGTTCTCCTCTCCTGTGCACTGTGAGAGAGAAAGTGTGGATCCACAGGATTCAGACAAACATCAAATCAAAAAACATCCACATTTCAAAAATTTACCAGACATAAACCTTTGACATCACAAAAATTTCACTGGCTAGCCTTAAGAATCTTCTGCTCTAGTCAATATTGATTCTATGATATTGCTTTAATATGACTTATATTCATCATTCTCTCGCTAATGTGAACTTGAATACGTTAGCTGCTGCTGAAGTGTGCCTCTAGGTGCAACTAATTACTGAAACTGAAAACTATGTCAAAGTCAAAGACCCCCACTAAAATCCACAAAGCATTCTGTTCATAATTGATGTTCCTTTCCACACAGTGCTGGCTTAATACCACTCTTTTAGTCCAAAATATCTCCTGGAAAAAAAAAACAAATTTGACTGATGGTTCTTCTTTTTCCACATGAAATATCTAATGAAAGCACCTAGTGTCTGCCAAGTCAGGCATTTCCTTCTTATATTAAATATGTATGTTTCATTATCTTTGGTGAATTAACTGATTAGGAAAAATCACGTTAGGAACAGGTGGTGTGGTTGAGGACAGTGGGCTGGGAGAAGAGAGGAGCCTCTGCAGCAAAAATGAGTCCCCAAAGTGGCACTGTCCTGAAGCCAGTCCCCTGTCCCAAATAACCAAGATTACATCTGCAAGTTCATCTCTTACGTAAGTGTGAAAAAGGCAGATGTGATATTTGGGGCATAAATTTTAAAACTATATTAGATTTTCCTCATACTTTTACCTTAAAAACAGACAGTTTGTTTCATGTCACATAATGACAGTCAAAGCAGGATAAAAACTGACCTGCAATGGGAAACAAGAGTGTCTTATACCTAGTAACACTCCAACACAGTAGCAGGTATTGCAGCAGGTTTAGTGTGCATCAAACCCAGATTGAACACGTGGTGCACAGACCCATTCGATTCCTGACTAAACACAACCTGAGAACAAATAATCCAGCAAAAGCAGTATTCCCACTCCCCAAGGAAGGTGATTCACTCCAAGGTAAAGTGGCTTTGTCTGAGCATGTCCAAACTTTCCAACAACTATATCAATGCTTTTTTGCCTATGGTATGTAGTAAGTCTTTTGACAACGACAACAATAGAAAAAGCATTTCAAAAAATAGATGTAGGCTTTACTGGTCATTCATTAGCTATATTAAAGAAGATATTATATAGTACATTTGATGCACCTACAATTATAATTATTATCTATGGAACATCACCCAAGAGTGATGTTCTTGGGTAGGCCAAGAGTGAGTGTGGATGTGTCTGCACACAAAGGCTTCTTTTGCTTTATTATTTGCTTGTTGCACTATTTGTTATTTTTAATAAAACATTTCATAAATCCATTGCATACCACCTCACACCTGGCCACTCTCTGAACCTAGCATGCCTGGAGTGCCAGAATGGGAAAAGCTGATTGCAACATTAATGTATGCTCTTATTACTCACACTTATTAAGTGCACTTCTCAAACACAGTGTCTGAAAACTGTATACATTTCAAAATATTTTACAATGTAAGGAAGTCAAATATTGGCTATTATATTCAAATTCCTGGAAACCACAGGTGGAAATGAAAGCACTGTTCTTTGCCATCCAGTCATCTCTTTGTACTCTG
Organism: Arapaima gigas; assembly: GCA_900497675.1. NCBI lineage: Eukaryota > Metazoa > Chordata > Actinopteri > Osteoglossiformes > Osteoglossidae > Arapaima > Arapaima gigas. The sequence continues at coordinate 1,571,066 of UFQX01000030.1, forward strand.
GAGCAGAGTGATACAGCACTCCTTTCTAGCCATTTTTCCAATAATAGGCCAATGGAGGTATGAAGGTAGGGAATGACTGGTGCTCCATCCAGGTTTAACAGCCCCGTAGTCTCCGTGGACATGCAATGCCCCCATCTCTTTCTCAAGACATAGCTTCCCCCAGGACCGTTCCATTGTTCTTATGGACAAACCATCATTCCCGTGAAAGCCAAAAAAAACTAGTTGTGAGATAGTGAGAACTTCTTCAGATGATCTCAGTTAAAATAGTTATATACAAGTTTGAAAAGATTTTGTGTCACAAACCCCCCCAAACAGTGAATCACAGATGAGACAATAAGCAAACTTCTACATTTTTGAATCTGAAAAAACCTCCAGTGTCTCAGAACTGCTTCTAAATTAGGTAACAAGAAAGTCCATTAAGCAAAAGAGATTAGATATCAGATCTTGATCCGAGCAATCACCTCTGACTTAAGGTTATGAATAATGCCACCAACCTTCAGAATAAAAGTTTAAACCTTTAAACTGTGTCTAGAATAACACATCTTTTGTAGGTAAGCTAAACTTTAAAAGTGCCATACTTAATTTTCAACTACAATGGTATTATCATAACAATACATGGATTTATTAGAGGAACTATTAATCAGAAGCAGAAAAGAATAACTTTTTTGTGTAGTGTAACTACAGTTAATGATGGGATGCCTGCTGGGTCTTGCTATTGGGATCAAACTTCCCGGCTTGTGTCACAAAAAGATTGGCGTGCTGTCTCAGTAAATGCTATAGTTTATTAGCATTTCTCTGCCTAGCCATGACTACATGGTTAAGCACTGAGTGATCTAACTAAAATAGTGCCACATGTTAGCACTGTGCATACTGGTGGGGAATTCAGTGCCAGACTGAGATAGAGAAAGTGTGACAGAAAGGGGGAGATACTAGTGTATGAGGTACAGGCACTCTTATAGCCTTGACAAAAGGAGATATGCCCAACTACAGCCCTTCCCCAACAGGTCTAAATTAGACTGCGTCCCTTTTTTTCCACCTTTTTAATTGTAGGTCATGCAATAATAGTAGTATTCATATAATCAAATATATGTAGTAAGTGCCCTCTAGGAGCTTCTTGATAAAAGCAACACTGTAGTAATTCCATTCATGGTATTGTACTCAGAATTGTGCACTGTCAGGAAATTGAACCAAAGTATATTTATAGTCTGGGTGAAAATGCAGGGAAGAAGAAAAAAATAAAATAAAATAATCAATACTACCTTTCACACTGACCAAAGCTGCTATTCCACACTGTCGTATTTGTTTATTTATAGAATCATCTATGTTCTGTTCTCCATCGCTTTCTCCTGTTAGGCAAAGCCTCCTACAGACAAAAGGGTCCTGCTTTTGGAAATGACCCCAGTAGTCAAACATACTCTGCAGAGTCTGGATCAAGACAATTATAGAAAAGCAAACTCACAAAAACTCCAACAAAGTGAAGAAATGTATCTAATTTAAAATGACTCATCTGTTTTTAACAGTTTTGGAAATGAAAGTCTTGTGGTGGGCTGTGTGTCACCTGGCAGGGATAGTGAAATAGGAAAAAAATAATTCTTCCACCGCACTGTCACCTCTGCACTCTTTCATCGAAAATTCAGTGGACATATTTATCTCATCCCCCACCCCACCTCTCATTCACACAGTGTAGTGGCCCAGCGAGACAATAAAGTGGGATGCCAGGCGCCGGAGGGCTGGCTATCGGATGCAGCAACGAGGTTCAGAATTACATTCCACCTGCTCTCACCAATGCTTCTAGCCAGCCCAGGGGAGAGCAGGGGAGGGAGTTTGTAATCCATTAACCCACAGCTTCTGTTCAATTACAACAGAAGGCACAATGCTTCCTGAACAGCCCATAAAAGCACCTTTTCCTTTGTATACTGTCATAAGGCATCTGAAGATGCATGGGCAAAAACAGACACCCATCCATCTGAGCCTGACTTTAAAGAATGTTGGAGATAACAGTCAGCAGTTTGCATTTCACAGGATGCTCGCTGGACGAGAGCGATAACAGCAGTTGATGGCATGAACTTCACCAAGCTTTAGGAGCTACCTATAATGAATCTATTTTAAGGGACTAAAAGGACCACAAAATTTCACATATCAAAACCCTGCAGATTCTATTTATTTATTTAGAAAGTAAAGTTTTGCTTATTGCCAGTGTAGTGCACATGATATAGTTGAATGATAATAAACAAAGCCTGAAAGTATGAAAATAACAGAAGAAAACGGAACAAATTTAGATCTGTAAGCTTTTATGAGGCCAAAGAGATTGACAGATAAAAATAAACCGGTCAGTGTGTCACTATATCACCTGTTGACTAAGGCAACCGTGATTCTGTTGAACTGTTTAGTAAGATATATGTCCACCATATTGTACTGTTATGGCACAAATTATTGGGTATGAAATTGCAGAAACTATGTCTTATGTTTTCCTTCATTAACTTTTATCATTGGTATGGTAGGGCCCTATGCTTTATCCCAGTGGGTAAGCGCAGGATACCTGTCATCTTACCTGTATATTCATAATTACTATCACCATTTCTTTCAATTTTAACTTATTCTGTGACAGTTCTTTTGGATGTACAATGAAGCGTTAACTGGTAATACACCGAATTACCCAAGCAAAACATCCATCTCTATGGTGTAAAAATCGTATGGTTTGTGAACTTTTTGGACAAGTTCAGACTTTGGTTATGACCTACAAGATACTTACAGGATCAAAACCCTGATATTTACACTATGTGATCACTCTACACCTCAGAAATAGATGCGATGTGATCCTCTGGTCTCTTGGTGGGCCCTCTCACAAGGGGTTTAAAATCTGAAATCTGTAGGTTCTCAGTTTTGCTGCCATGTGGTGGAATGAGCTCCCCCTGTCCCTCACAATCGGTCCATAATCTAAAGCCTGTTGGTTTACAGTCTTGGCTCTGTGCCTCTGAACTGCTCAATCCCTTCCAGCTTTCAGCAAGTGTCTCAAAGTTGTTTGTTTTCAGACCCATTTCCCTCCTAATATTGAACACCTTAAATTACTGTTTCACTACCCGTTACTTTTTATCCTCTTATTTTTCTATCATTCTGTCACTTCCATAGATACCTACTTGAATATGGAACAATGAAATTAAAAGTATCCAGGAACCAAGCTGTGCTTCAACAGTTATGAATATGTCTAAGGCTTCTGCCTCTTGTGAAATTAGTTTAATCAGACTCATTTTGGAAATAGGCATCTGTTAAAAGCAACAATATAAAGGTACAGTAAATGGAAAGACTTGTATTCTTATATCATACATTTCTAACGTCAGTCATTCCAAGTTGACAAAAACATTTATAGCATTAATTTGAATTTTTTGTCTGTTTGGATGGATGATGCTCAACGTGAATGCATTCATGTCACTGCCATGTATGGGAAGAGCATGCAATTTGATTTTTACAGCATGTGAAACATGGTGGTAAGTCCCTCCCTGCTTTGCTGCAGAGTTCTAGGAAAACAAAGAGGTAATGGGAGGGCAGGTAACAAGCAGGCAAACGGGGAAGAATGCAGAGGACATTGTTTAATCCCTTAAAACCAAGAATATGGGCCAGTATCTCAATCTGGATCACCATGTGAGCCCCTTAAAGGCTTTGCAGAGAGCAGTGGGAAGGGTTAGGAGGTGGAGCCTGGGCCTTTCTGTCACGTTGTGCACATGTGACTCAAGCAAAGCAGAGCAAGGTGAGGGGGGGTTGGTAGATTCTGCATGAGCAGACTTTTAATCTCCTGCCCTCTTCACAATGCCTCTAGTGACAATACCTTAATGCTACAAGAATGATATCACCAGAAATGAGAACACAAAATATTGTCTGCACCTATTCCTTGTCACACTCAGTGAGGACGTTTAAATTAGAGATTTTTCATAACTGCCTCCATTGGAAACATCCATGCAGCCTAGATGTGTTCAGCGCATGCCCACATAGAGCCTGCAATTCCCACACAGGTCATACACTACAGTTAAAGAATACTCAAGGACTGCTTAAGTAACCCATGCAATATACTTCTACCATCATGCACAACTATGCTCAATCTAAAATAGACTTGTTTATTTCAGGACATCAAATATTCTCCATAAGTAATCATGACTATATTAAATGGACAAATTTGCATTACTAGAAACACAGCTTTTATTAACCTCCTTCTGCAATGAGTCACACAGCTCAACGCTCAGTTTAAACCTTTTTGCTTATTTGCTCCTAGCTGTATAGTGCAATAAAGCAGGGAAGGAGTGGGTGAAAGGGTTTAAAAAAAAACAGTTGGGTGAGCATCAGATCTCTAGCTCTCCAACATGAATAATGAGATACCTCATAAACTTTGTAACTGTACCAAAACCTTAGCATGCTCAGCATTTCTTCTTTTGACTTGATACTATATGCTGTTCACATTCTTACAGTGCTCAACCACTGCCCAATATCATGATCTAAAATGACCTGAAGAAAATAAATAAGATTAAAGTTCAGCAATAATGATAATAAAATATGACTTGTGTTGACAGTCCTCTTATATGGATGAAAAAGTTATCTAATTGGCTCTAGTAGGAATGACGTTCATTCATTTGAGACACACACACACACACACACACACACACACACACACACATTTTTTTTTCCCTGACCAGGATCTGCTGACAAGAGAGTAGGGCTTGTGCCCTTAGTTAATGAAGAAAAATGGCAATTGGATTTTATAACTGCATTTGTCTGCATGCCACCTCCGGCTCTACTAAAGTCATTTCCTGGTGTACTGGCTGTAACCTTGGCGGAAAAAACACCTCATGAGTTCCAAACATGAGGTAATCAAGATAAGAGCCAGAAGTGCCAATGAATGGCATCACAGTCATCATCTAGAGGACAGGAAGAGAGGTCTGTGCCTATCCAAACCCTTTGTAATTGCTGTTATTTTTACTGCCTCTACTATAAATGTCATTTCTGTCATTGCCATTATCAGTGTCATCACTGTTACTGTAACTACTGCCATTTTTGCTCTCACTGTTCTTGCTGCTGTCACTGTTGTTACCGCAGCTCTTGTTGTCAGTGCTATTGCTGCAGTACCTATGAGAATTGGTACAACTGCTGTGTCTGTTAGTGCAAGACATAGACCAGTCATCACTGAAGCCCCATGTGTCCTTGCTGGTCATGAAGCTAACCCTCAGATTTGCAAATCATATGCAAACCTTGAATTCAGAGTTACAGGTGCTTTCTGCTCTGAATAACAAATCTTGAAATCAGCCTTTCAGCACTGCAAAGTAATGCAAATGGATATAGCCCTAACACTCATTTGTTTCCACAAAGATATATTTGAACAACACTTACTCTAAAGATTTCTGTCCATGTTTTCTAATTCCCTAGGAATGGGCTTTCTATGAAAATGTATTGTATGGAAACCAGGGAGAACCAATCCAAGAGGCAGTAAGAACATAGGATCTGCAGAACTTATTTATATTTCAATTATACTGCATACTCCCTTAATATATATGGAAAATAATAAAGCCAAAAGTGCTTTAATTTTCAGCCTTGCATTTTGTGTTTAATTTTGTAGTTTTAAGAATCTCCACAACAAAAGAATGCTTGACAACACCCAAACAGACTGCCAGGTAGAAGTTTTTCAGTTTTTTTTACCATTGCAAAGAAAGCACTTAACATAATATATTTTAACAGAGACTAACCCTGGTTCAGTCACACTACCTGACCTGTATGCAACAAAAGGGCAAAATAGCTGTTTGTATTTTTAACTAGATGGAGCACAGGATTCTGAGTCTACAAAGCATCAAAGTGTGATCCTGAATTGAAGCTCAGTTACATCAGACTCAACAGTTAGAATATCACCAACCCAGCTGTAGCTGTCTGTTATGCCACAAGGACCACAGAACACAGGGCCACTCAACACTTAATGGTGTTCACACCCATAAGGATAGGAGATGGGCATCAACAGGATGGTGCATTGTTGCCCCTTGGGACTGCAACAGAAAGCATTAAAATTCACCTGGAGTTTTTAGTTGTCACCAAAACATATTGGAATAAAATGAAATGATGGTCTAGTTATTGCATCTCACACCTTGTGCCCATAAAGTCAGTCAGTTGAGGTTAACTTGCTCAACATCCACCTATAAGTTAGAGTCCAAACTTGCCACTATCAGATACCCTAAAGTGACATTAATGTTTTAGAACAGGACTAATCTAGCTGTGCTACCTCTCATGTGGTCCATCCCACAACATCCTCTCAGCACACGCAAAATCTCTTACTCTGAACTCCACTCACAGGGTACAGAGCTGGACAGTAAATCCTACTGCTGAAAACTGAATTTGGTGCATTTCTCTGGCACCATTCAGACAGAAAAATCAATCCAATTTGTAGAGAGGAAAAAAGGTTCTTTGTTTTGTCACCTACATTGCATTTAAATGGGTTTCCATAACACACTAAAGAAACAGAAATTTAAAGAATAAAAGCTGATTGTTGCAGACTACTAAGGTTTCAATCTGGTAGAAAACTTGGGCAGAATTTTGTTGTGTTTTTTTTTATGAGAAATGACGAGAACAAGTATCCAGTACAATGGTACAAGAGATAAATTGACTTGTGAGACAGTAACATGAATCCTGCCCTCAGTCCGGTCTGCAAGGTTGGTGAGTGAAAGGCAAACAAACCAAACTGTCACACAGCTTCCCAATATAATAAAGCCCCTCATGTACAAACTCAAGTCCACAGCAGAAGGGGGAAAAATTAACCTGTTGCTATGAGATTGGGTCCTTTGCAGCCCCAACCTAGTCAATCCTGTTTTGTTTAGGCCATGACCCAGACACTTGAGATGGATGCATATCAGTTTGCAGGATTTTATACTGATATTTATAGTGTAGTGAAGTGAAGTGAAGGTCAACACATGTTTCTCAGGCACACCAAAGAAACAGGGTTTGCAGACTGTCTCAGGCCAGGATTTTTTTTAGCTCAGTGGGTTAATAGTATCCCAATTCCCAAGGAATGTGTCTAACTTGAATATAAAGCTAAACTGCATATAGGTCCTCTTAGACCTAGGCTATTATAATGCCACATATGGCAAGGAAGCAGAGACAGAGCCTGCAATTTCCAGTAATATACTTAAGGATAATTTCAGAAAAAGCTCTCAAAGCTGCTTCAGATCACAGAAAAAAAAAACAGAAACACAGCCGTCACCGGAGAAATTTCAGAGAATGTAGTCACACTTGTTTCGTAAATAATCCATAACTTTAGGCCATTACCTCATCCGGTGCCGCCAAGGCTCACTGGGTTGTTATAAAACGTCAGTGACTGGAGCGCCTGCTCTTTCGGTCTTACTGACTATGAATTCACTTGCACTCTTGTATTCCCAGCTGCTCACCACACCAGTCAATCAATCCACTTTCATCTGGTATAGTTCATTCTTACAAGAACTGACATACTGCAAGCCAGCATGCAAACACGTTCCAGAGGAAATCTGAAACAAAAATCTGACATTATTCTCTGACTCTTGGCTAGGAGATGATAGAGTACAAGAAAATAATAAGAAAATCAGTTAAGTCAAGCAAGCACTGGACAATGTGTAAGATTTCTTGCAAAACTAAGACAAACTGTATTATATGGAAGTAATGTTTCCTTTTCTTTCCTCTCACCTACTGACTGGCAACACAGCATCTGTTAGCCTCCTAGCACAACAACAACCAGAAGGATCTCTGTGATGCTGTAATCCTGCTGATGTGTCACAGCAGTCTGGCAAACAAAAATGCCTGTTCTTCTAAACAGCTGCTGGATTTAGAGCAGGATAGTGACTACAGCCAAGTTAGCAGTTAATTGCCCTGTTTGAAACACCCACAAAGCTTCTTTTCACACACAATTTATGTTTACTTGTGGGACTGGTGATTTATCAATTGTTCAACTTTTCACAGCTGAAAAAAATACTCCAGCGATTATGCTTCCCCAGTTCCAGTAGTGGAATTTATGCTTAAAGTCTTCAAATCTTTAACCACTATATTTCTGGGCTCCAACTACAGTGGAGCTTTTACTGAAATTATTACAGGATCAAGTCAAATGATCATCTGGGCATAGATGATCAGCCTTGATGGGGGCTGTGTTACACTATACCAGAGGATACAAATGGCCTTTATTGAGAAGCTGTTCAGCTCAAGCATATCTTTAAATAGTATGATGCATTTTCGGGCTTTGGCCAACATCCTTTTGGTCACAAGTCAACATTAAACCTGCCAACTGTTCTGTACCGTTAAATGCATTTCTTTTTATATCTTAAGGAGGGATCAGACTGAGAAAACATCAGAATGAAAAGGACTCAGTCTAACAGTAAAAAGCAGTGCTGAAGTCACAGCATCCCTGTAATTGTTCAAAAAATCTCTGAGATGGAAAATACAGGCTCTAAGGCTTTGAGTATATTTAGGTGTGGATTGCTGACAGCAGTCTAATTAGCGTATTTTTCATATCTCGTGTCTACTGGGAATATGTTAATTGAGTAATTAACTGAATCATAGGCATGATCATGTCTTTCTGAATCATTTTGTAGACTGAGTAAAAAAACTGCAACTGTAGATTGAACTTTTAGTATTATGTGACCTGTACCTTTCCTTATTTTTTTCCTGGAAAAAAACCTGCTGTTTTATTGTTTATACAATTAAAATTGTTTTTTCCATACTTGGTAATTATTTTCTTCATGCACTAAATTCCTTTCTTTTCTTTTCAGAACAATTAAACCAGTGGTGTGGAAAGGGTAATTCAGACAGAAAAGAACTTAACTTAGGCAACCACATTAGGTACTCAATCACTGATCATTGTGACCAGGGGATCAGTTTGACCATTTAACTGCTAATGAGACTGGAGAAGGGTCAGTTCATTGAAACTAAGCAACCATCACTAATGGAAAAAGGACCACAGTTTGTGAATGCAATTTTACATCTTTCTCACTTTGCTGAAACGTCTTTAATGTGGCACATTCTTGCTTGGCAAAAACATTATTAAGATGAGGCATGTGAGCTGGAGGAGACTGCGTATTAACCCCCTGCACAACATCCCCTTACCCCCACCCCCAGGTGCCCTGTCACATGCTTGTTTCATGACCTCTTGAAACAAGCAGCTGTTTGTTCCATTTAGAGAGACAGACTTTCCCCTTCGCAGCAGTGAAACTGAAACCTGTTCCAGAGAAAGAAAGATACTGATTTGAACTTGAGGAAACACTCCAGCCAGTGAGACCGTTCTCATTAGCTCCTCCCACTTTATAACTTTACATATAGCACACCAGCAGTAAAAGCTTAAACAATGTTACACAAGATTATCATAAACATTCCCTTATAATTTTTTTTTAATTTTACAAGACTGTACATTTAATGCGTTTCTTACTGCTCTTTCCCATTACAGTGTGATTACAAAGTTGTGAACCCACCATGTCATTGTTAATCCTGAAAAAACAAGCAGAAGTTGTTCTGCAACAGTGCTCTCCCAGTTACTGTGGCTGCAGAGTAAACCTAAAGAGTATCTTGGCTCAGTACATTTATATGTATATATTAATTGGTTGATGCTTTCCTCTACAATATTAAATTTCTTCTAGTGATTTTTCCGATTTACACTATGAAGCCATTTTTGTCCATGACTGTTGAAGGGTAAAGGGTACCTCTTTTATGAGCAAGACTGCTGTATTCTGGGAAAGACACAGGAAGACAAAAGGGTGGTCTTGGAACAAACACAGCTACAGGCATTTGTCCCGAATCTAATGCTGTCCACGTCTAGCCAGCAGAAACCAACATCTCTTACACCCTTCTCAGCAATCCCCCCTCCTGACCCCTGTCTCCAAACTGCAGAAGGCAGATCAGACTGGCTCCAAACTCACCCAACTGCCAATTACACAGGGATGGAGATCTGATCCCCAGCAGAGTTTGGCTCCCAAAACAGTGTCTGCCCCTGACACATTTTACTACCTGTCCCCTTTTAGTTCTAGTTCTCTAGGACACACACTACAACTGTATCACAGAACTAAAACATTTCCCACATACGTCACAGCATTAGTCACCAAAGTTGCATTCAATGTACACAACAGACTAGAATAAGATCTGATCAAGTCACTGAGCATATGTCTTGCCTATATAACGGCAAACATGCTGCCACTCACAGTTGAGCTTGTGAGAACCTAACCACTAAATAACTCAAACTTTAAATCAATTTTGCACATTCATTAGCTTTAAATGCAGGACAAAGAAGGGTATTTTAAAGAATTAAATCATTGGTGTGATTTTTTTTTTTAAACAGATGGCAACAGTTAGTAATCACAATAATTATGCTGTTACACTGACTCGATTTCACCAGGTTATTCTTGCAATTTTGGTACCACGTGGCCCATTCTGTCTCTTGTCGCTACTGGTTCAAGCCAGGCATAATGGTTTCAATTATTTATTGCACTCAGTCACATCAATAATGCAGCACTGAACAGATCACAAACATCACAACACCAGGATGCTGGGGACATGTCCCCCAACATTCAAGCAACCCTATGTACGTATAGCTCCTCTGAATACTTTTGCTACATTTTTTGATCCCCGTCAGTATCTGTCATGTTGATACAACCCTGGACTAGACTACCAAAATTTCATACCAATCAATGTTCCATCTCCCATAGGGGAAAAAAAAAATCAAAGCTGGTGTTCTTCAAATTCAAAATAAAATAATATTGTATAAATGTTTCAGCAACCCCATGCAACTATTTTCAATGATGTAGACAATGTTTAATTCTTTTTAAGGTGTTCTTCTTAAACATTTCCTCTTAGAACATTTCCACTGATCTTCAGAGAAAATAGCCTTTAACTTACAAGAACATTTCAATTTCAGGTCTATCTTTTGTTCCTCATATAGTGCTTGATGTCCTGCAAATAAAAGCTCAGAGTTTCTCATCCAGCAGCCATTAATCAGACAGTAGCTCATTGCTGGCTGCAGCCGCTTGTATCGGGGAAAGATTTCCACAATAATGGATTTTTTCCTGCACTGACATAAAGAAGGGTCATGTCTGACTAGGGTAAGAAAAATATTAGCATTAGAGGCACGAACAACCCGATAAATACGGGTAAAGCAATAATATCTATGTATTTCTGTAGAAGAATCATACTGATAAATATGTTTAAAATACACCGCTCCTTCTTATATGCTTAGAGGGATTGACAGAATTATATACCTATTTTACACTGATGATAGGTACAGCTTTTCTAAAGGTATTCAAATTCCAAGACAAACATCCTTCAAGGAAACTAACGTAATTCAGAACTACACATGGATGGAATAACAAGAATACCTGTCGCAACATCTCCTCATACTTCAGGAATGCATGGCTCCATTTGAGCTCCTCACACGCCAAGTTGCTTAAGGTCCACGAAGGTTGCTAATGACTTTCCTACAACCCAACTACCTGTCCCTCCTGAATGTTGATTTTCTTCTCTTTGGGTACGTTCTGGGTTTTGGTCGAGGCATCAGGCAGCCCTCCCTTCTTGCCCCTCAGCTTTGAGGTATGCTTGGGAAGGTTCTACTCCTTCCAGTTAAGAACAGGCAGATTTAATCTGAGTCCCTGAGGCCCTATCACATGATTCTCAAATGATCCTTACGTCATTAAGAAAAAAAATTCTCAACATCAGCCTCTTTGGAGAGTTATAAATCAGATATTGACCAAAATTGAAATAAAACAATATACGTGAAAAGAGATGTACTACACCTTAGTCAAAGTTCTTTATTCCATCTTAATATGGCATTGGATAACACAAACACTCGAGGAACTAGTTATTTATTTGGCAATTTACAATTTTTTACACATGTATTTATTTTTACTGGAGCAATGCAAGGTAAGTAACTTGCTCAAGAGTGCTATTGAGAGTGGGGGATGAACATACATTCGTTAAGTGCAAGGTGGATGCTCAAACCACTATAGTACCTGCTTTTATTTAGCTAGAGTTCAGAATTCAGACAACATTATCAGCTTGATGTTTGATGAGGGACATTGATCCTGAGAGGTGGAGGTTCCTGTCTGTTTAACATGGACCTTCATTACTCAGACTTCTCTGACACAGGAATCTGCATCAAGATCCTGCCAGGGACTTCACTTTCTGAAGGGGGGTGGGGCACTTTGGCTCTTGTGCTGAATTAGAGGGAGCTTTGAGCAGCTACCTCAACATTCACTTGTGTCACGAGTTTCCCACAGCCTGCATTAACTGGAATCACAGGGCATCACACAGACCTGGACAACTATGCCAAGCCTTCATAACTCTGGAACTAAACAGTTTGTCACTGATATTCTGCATTCTGGTTTCGCTCAGCTTGTGCCCTTCAAATCAGAGTTCTTATAAAACAAGCTGAACTTATCAAGTAGGGTTCATTTTTTGTTTACTTCACTCTGTGCAGCTGTCCTCAGGTGTGACCTGAAATTACCATGGGACTCTGATGAGTTGGAAAATTGTTCACCTGTCTGAGTGTGATTCTTGTTGGGTTGACACATGGGACAGCAAAGCATTCTCTGAATTGTGTGATCTATTTCAAACAAAGCAGCCCTCCACATCCCGTTTGTCTTGCTCCAGTAAGTAGTATCTGCAAAGGTATAGTTATATAAATTCCAGTGTCCTTGGCCATTATACTTTGGACAAGTCACTGGGTCCTGATCTTCTTCACTGATGTACTGGCTAAAACACTACTATGGCTGTTTATCCTTCTTTACTTGTCCCCTCAGGCATGAAATCAGAGTCCTTGTACAGAGTCCTTGGCCCACCCCTCACCCTCATCCCACCCCCTCATTCTTCACACCCGTTTATATGCTTGTCAAGCATAGAAAAAAAATCACACCTAAGGTGTTATACTATGCAATTATGAATTTTGCTCTGTGGTTACAGACCATGACATCATGTGGACCCAGGCTTTCAGCAGAAAGTGTTCAGTAGTCACATAATCTCACAAAGTCCTTGTGGAAAAACCTCAGCTAGAGGTATACCATAAACCTTTGTTTGCACGAGATTAGGGTGAAGTAATGAAAATACCTCAGATGTTCACATTTTAACTGATAACAATTTCATGTTTTTACTCCAGCATTTCTTTATGCTTATATCAGATTTCTTGCAGAGGCTACAGCAAAAGGACTTTCAGCTTTTAACTTCCCTCCAAGAATCTGAGTGTATCATGCAATGCACATTTACATTATGTTTCATCACATCACATATGCAGGTTCAAGTCCCACTTCCTGCTGTAGTAGGACACATGTAGTACCCTTGAGCAAATGACACTGAACTGCCCTAGTAAAAACTTTCCAGGGCCTCAAAATCCCCCACTGAAGAGTTCATGACACAGAAACATATAATCATACACTGAATTAGTACAGTAAATGTTGCACAGCTGTAGAAATAAATGGGTAAGTGATTGCAAGAAACTTAACATGACATGCTACTTTGGAGAAAAATCCCAGCTAAAGATACAAAAATGAACATACCATGTAAAGGCCACAAGGTTTTACCACATAAAAAGGTGCTGTGCGGAGTTACTCATGCGCTCATTAGTCACAAACCTTTAGGACACCAATGTGATATGTGGGTAAAACAGGAACAATGGCTGCGTACTTGACCTTCCAGTCTGCTCTGAGTGCTGGACTTTGAGTTCTCAGAGGTTACACAGTATATGAAATCACGCATCAGCAGGGTCTTTCAGCACTTTCATTTGGATTTAATAGTAGTTAAAATGAATATCGCTTTCACATCTGGCCCATTATGGCAAAGCCTTCTTCTGCATCAGTGGCTTTTTAAATGAAGGAGCCATAATCAAAGAACATTACCAAGCTCAAGTGCTTGGTAGGGCACTGGTCTGACTTTTTTCTCCTCCATTTATCCAGTTCAATGCATCATAGTGTTATGATGCTGACCAGAGTGGTCTTTGCTGGTAAGGTGTGACTCCAACAGCTGTGAAGCATGACACAGTTAACACATCATTACCAATCAACGAGGAGAAGACCCAGATCCATGTTAATAGAGTGGTACTTTGTTTGTCAGTGAGATGAATAAACATGCAGCAAAAAATAATCAGAAAGTCTTCAAGGGAAAGTCTGATTCAGGGAAAGGTGTTGAAATTGATAGTACAGTTGGGGAATTGTTTATTGCTCTACTGATGTTGAGTTAATCTGAATGTTGAGATTATTTATTTGATTTTCTACTTTTCCTTGGTACAGTACCTGAAAATACTTAGATTACAAGTTATTGTATGTAAAATCCAGAAGGAAGAGACATCATCCAATATGCCACAGATGAATAAAGAAACATGAAATTAAATTTACCTTTAAAACTGCACTCATTTACCCGAGGCTGGTGTAATGGTTATGTAAATAGTATGAATACTTGTGTATTTTGTCATTACAATATACTAGTTCTTTCAATTATATAAAATTGAAAAATTGTAATTTATTCAAGTTAGAGAAATATCTATGTATTGTTTTGGTTTTAACTTGTGTGTGTGCACCTGATAAGATACCTAGCAAGCTTGTACTGAGGAAAACCACATACTTAAAATTCATAGGATGTGAGGTCATACCAAATTCTGATGATACTATCATCTGGAGCCATGCTACTTTTTATGAAATGTTATTATCATTGTTTTAATTGAAAATTTTGACCAAACAAAAGAAAAGGCTGTTTTTTAAAGTACCATTCAGGACTGAGCACTAGGGCAGTATTCAGCAAAGGAACAGAGGACATTTCTTAAAGCAAAGTTACCAATTTGAAAGCATTCAATTTTTCCCAACTGTAAACTTGACCTTCTTCACTCCAGGAACTTTTAAGTGTTTTGGGACTTTAAGAAGTAGTCTAATCCTTTTGGCTCCAAACTGACTAAAATCAAAAGATCACTCTTCACTCAAAAAAAAATCATTGCCAACACATTAATCAATCATTGTCCATACCATCAAATCAAAGTGTACTAGGATGAAAGCCAAAACAAAAAACAAAGCTAATGTCACAGCCCATCCTAACAAGATAAATGCTCCTATTTTCTATAATCTGCTAAAAGATGTCATCTGCATTAAGCTAGGTTTCCACCTGGGTGGAAACTCAAGGCTCTTTAACCAAAATGGCTGGACTAAGACTCCACAACTTTGAAACACAGTATATTTGAAAATATAGCATGTACAGAAGTCTCACTTCAACAGATTTCTCTGGCCTAATACTGTAGATTAGTCAATAATATAGACAGTAAGCAGATTGGCTCCCTACAACAAGCCATGAAAAACAGCATGTTAGATGATGGCTTCATTACTGTTGTCTTGGCTGCACTACACATTGCCTTGTTCACATTTAAATTGGGTTAACCCTAAAAAATTAGCAATGCAAATGTGCACCCATCTGGAGTGGCATACCATCAGTTCCCAAGTTACTTTGGAAACTAGTAATATAATTCAGTGCGATGGAGAGATTAGTATGACTACTGTACACATACACACTTCCGTGTGAGTATGACATAGATAAATGTTACAAAATTAAGGAATAAGTTTTCACTAGGTCTGAAAAATAATGCAATTACATTTAAGGTGTACAGTCTCTATGATCTTAATTTTACAGTGCAATACAAAAAAATCATATTGATGCAAGTGTGTGTATCATTAATTTAGGCTATACACAGAAGTTTCCAAATAGTAAGAAGCATAGGAGGCAAGGATAACTTGAATTAAACTCAATATGTAATTCCAGTCCAGCACAATGCTTAAAATGGATATATAGGTTTTTAAAGCATAAAATCAATAAGTAATCTAAAAACACTGTACACATGTTAAGACACACTGAAGACATTCAGTGCTATCGTTCACATTGAAAACAGGGAAATTATCCACATGGTCAGTTTCCTTTGAAATGATGATCATCCACATCTGGTTTGTGGACATGAGCAAATGAATGAACATTTCTGCTAAGGTTTCCATGGCAACCCCTCTGATGCCACCATCCTGACTGGTTGAACAGAAGAGGTAGGAGGAGATGAGGCTACTACCTTGCCTTGTTCTGTGATAGTGATTTCACTGTGGGAGACTACTGAGGACAGCCCAAAACTCAATGTTCCAATCCAGGGTATGGGAGTCTTTCCAAGTGACAAAACTCAGGAACACCAGCCATAAAAATGCAGCAATTCATTCATTGTCAGTACAAATATACTACTTGATTTCTTAAATGATCAGGCACTTAGAATTTAAAGTTTTGCCCCCTAACATACCTGGATTATTTAAAACTCAATTTAAAGTCAAGAAGACAGCAGGAGAGTTTCACTGGGGCATTGAACCTGTAACCTTTTAGTCATAAACCTAGTTATTTAGCAACTCTACCATTAGTCAGTTGCCATTTTACATGACAATACAGTTTATTATTTATAGTTGTTTAAAATGTTAATGACACATTGCATTCAATCTTTTGATGGTTTTATTTGTTTTTTACATGTTTCTTTGTTTGGGAGATTATTGCCTTTTTAGGGAATTTTATTATGTGTACAAAGCTGAAGTGACTCTATAAATTATAACAGTCCAGGAGACCCACATACATAAAATATGAACTGCTCAGTATATGAGATCATACCAACTTTGCTGAATGTTCTTCTACTCCCCTGGACAAACAGACAATGTTTACACCAAGTTCACAATTGGTAGCATAAAGGATGAGGATATCTGATTCTGCTCTGTCTCTTTAAAGTGACTACTGCAATTTTCCCAACATATTAAAAAGGTGATTTTTTGGAAATTATGCAAGCAGATGGGGGGATGTTACCTTATCTAGCCATAAGACATCACAAGAAATTTCATGCTTAAATATTTCTTAAAAATGTTCACATTTTGAAATATATTTTTCCCTTCAAGAAAAAAATAAAAATTGACAAATTTTTGTGGAGAAGTAATGGCAGATGTAAATAAGTAAGCATTTTAACATAAAACTAATTAAAATAAAGGCACAAATTGTAGTAGTGGACTAAATACAAATACAAAAACCCATAATAAAAAGGTGACATTGTGTAGGGTATGTAGTGGAAAATTTTTTGACTCTGTAAATTAAACATACCATAATCTATTGCTTTGCAGCTGAGCGGTGGGTCTGTCCTACCGGCCAGAGACAACCACTGGCAGAACAACTTTGCTGCACATACTCACAGTGCATGCAAATACATATCTAGCACATCTTTGAGATTCTGCAAAAAAATGAGTACAGTGAACCATAACAGTTCTTTGTTCAATTGTGCAATGGTTGCAACAGTTTTGGCAAGCTACATGTTTTTTGAAAGACTAAATTAATAAAGCTAGTACAACAACTTTGAGGACCAAAACATCAGAAGTACAAAAATCCTAAGCGAAAAATTAAATCACAGTGTGCCACTTCAGTTTTTTCCTGTCATTTAACAGTATTTGGGAGTGTTTCTCTTTTGCAGTTCCACAACATGGCATAAATGAGCCCACCAGATGTGATAAACAAGCTCATGGCTGTAATTGCAATTAATTGGGAGTATAGCATGCAGGCCCATGGTCCTCAGATGCCACTTTGCCTGAAAAGGGGGTTCAAGGCAAACTAGCAGTGATCCATGGAATCTCCTAATGAAGGCAGAGCAACTAGGGCCAGAATGCATCCATCCCAGAGCCATCTGTAGCCACAGAAAAAAAGTCACTGTTGTCAACTCCCCAACACCAACTTGTGCAGATCAAATCTCAGTAAATGGATACTGGATACCCTGCATGCCATCTATGCCAATTCTCCCAGGCTATGATGAAATCATGAAAATTAAAATGGTAGCAAGTGGGCAAGGACTGGTAACAAAGTGAAAAAAATACTATTCAAATCTATTCCTTCTTGGAGATGCAGGTATATCAGGCATTCTGTGACTGAAATATAGTTCTACACAATATTTTACACTACTGAATAATTTTGGTGTATTTTTTGTCATGACCAGTTTGTCTGCCTACACGCAAGTTCACCATAATTCTCAAATATGAATGAAATCTACTGTACTATAATCTTCATAATGGACATGTACTCTGTTAGTTGTGGTAAACACAAGTGTGAGCAGAGCAAACAGTTCAGTGACAGTAACTATTTCAGAGTGGTTTCGCTCAACACTACCTGTAACATCTGTGTGTGAGCACATGACTTCCTTTCCGCTTTCACCCACTACACATCAATAAGTTTTTGTCATGGCTGGTTGCAAAACAACCTGCCTTCTAGAAGCTGTGCCAACATATCTACTGGATGACAAATACAGGTATCAACGTGTCTAAGTTCTGGCTGTCTGTGCTGATACTCTGGTATATGTTTTTTTTGTCTGTGGGTAAAACTGCTGAGTTATTTCTTGGGCTACATGAACTGCATAAATATGAAACTACAGGAGAAACCTTATTGTTCGGCCCACCACATTCCCAGACTAAAACAGTGTTTCTTACGATTCTGCCAAAAGCCACATTAGGTAAAGTCCCCTCTTAGATATAATACACATACATTGTTGGCATTATCACGTTGATACTTGTAACAGCACCTTTATAATTTATTGTTTAGATTTACACAATATATAGTAACATGTAGTAACATTGCTGAGTTGTATAGCTTTGCACAAATAAAGTTAAAATGAATAACATCTGGTTGAAATACATATAAAAACCAAAAAACACAACATCTTATGTTTGCAATGGTAGAACTAGGCAATACATGAAATATTTACTATAGATACACCTGTAGGTCAAAGAACAGCAGGGAATGTGGCGGTTAAGTGTGTTGTTTTGTAACAAACTTTTCTGGTTCAAATCCCACTCCCACTCTTGCAGGCTACCCAGACCTATGTTCTTATACTGAACTAATACAGTAAAAATGCCCTCTTATATAAATGACTATATCGCAGTGAAATTATATAACATGTACCTTACAAAAGACAAAGATTAGTAATCTTATAATTGTATTGACAATGCAATAAGATAAGAATGTCGCTAAGTGCCGGTTTTCGGCTGAAGTTACTATAGCTGGTGAAGTCATTGCGGGTTCATGTTGTTTGAGATCATGTCAGAGTGTTGTGAAATGAAGCTCAATAATGATTGATGGGTCTCAAGCAGAAGTCAGTCCTGAACCCCCGGTCTACAAACATCGCATCGATATCGTTGTAAGGATTTATAAACAAAAATATCAAACACAATAAAAATACATGACCCGCCTTGGTGCACTTTAGTTTCTTTTCCTATTTGATCTGTTAAAATGTACACGAATATATTTATGTTTTGCTCGGAAGCATTGGGATACGTAACACCTTGCAGAATATAGTCGATTAACTGAATTTACTACCATAGTACATTTATTTTTACAGCTAACAGGTGGGGTTGGAAATATCAAATGAATGTCATATTTCGCAAGTAGACAGTAAGATTGTGCAATTCCCAGCTACTGGTTTACATTTGTGCCCAGTGATCGAATTAACTCCGAATTGACGCTGATGAGTGTTTCCTAAACTGATTAAACGTGCACGTGATCAACACACCCCTGTACGGGGGGTACAACAGTAAACAGCCTACACAGCCGGCCGTCGTCGTGCAGCCTATACCGGGTTCAAACGGACTTAACAACCCTTCATTAAAACACAGGGCAACACTTTGCTACGGATCGAGCCAAATGTCTGCAGTTTCAAACCGTGTCACATCCCCGGCTCATCACTCACGAGCGCTGCAAACAGATGCAGGTTTATTGCAGGAGAAACTCCAGAGGGGGCGGGCAGATCAGTGCGGCTCCATCCTTCAGCCTGTTTCGCAGGCGATCCTGCTAACAAGTTGGACAACAGAGCATCTCACAGAACATCTCAGTGACCACATTCATTTCTACTTACGTATCTGCTGATGAGATTCCGAAGCGCATTAAAATCCATTCTTCTTATAGCTTCCTGGTGCTTTTTATTCTATATACCCTCTGCACTCCTGGGACCGGCTGAAAGGCTAGCTAATTTTATTTTCTATTTTATAAACATTCATGACATTGGTCCGCTCTCTTTTTGTTGAGGGTGAAGTAGAAGTCCTGTTTGTCAGCGGCAGATCCTGACATCTAATTGTCACCTGTGAACAGGTAGCGGAACGTCATAGTTTGGAGGTTCCTTCATATAGATTTGTTTTTGTAATTTAGTGGAAAAACCAATCTTTTCAGGTTCTTGTTTATGTGAGCAATGCTCCTCTCTTCTTTCTTGTCAAGTTCCCTTTTTCTTTTCTTATTATTTTTCCTTCCTTGTCTTCCCGTCACCTCTGCCTTCACTATAATCCTGTAAGCTCCCTGTCGCGCGCGAGTCCGAGCTTTTCTTTCGGTATACGTCATGGGAGCAGTTCGTGCATGCGCGCTCTGAGGCCACACCCACTCCCGTCCGTGGCGGTTCGCTCGCTACCCTTTTGAACAGGTAGCAGTGTTAGTTTGAATAGGCTGAAGTAAAGTTTTTGTAAAATACCGTTGATTAATGACACAAACAGCTGTCGGTTCTTATCAGAAAATCACTGAGCATTACCACAATGGATTTTTGAATTTTTTTCAAAAACGTTTATGCAAATCATTTTACCCAGAAAGGGGAAATGTCAAAGTTACTTCTATATTCAGAATGGAACTGAATTGATTCGTTGCATGTCTAAACGTACATCAAAGGGGTCAGCACTGCAATATTATTTCATATACCTAATCCTTGTAAAGAATACTGACACTGTAATACTTTTATGAAATGTCCCCCGACACTATACCAGAATAGCCTACTACAACGAACATTAAATCGGTATAATTCTATTTAATGGAAAATATGTTTATTCGTAAGTGGAGACTTCAAAGCTCTTCTGTGGCCTTAGATGCTTCATCGTGTCTGTATGCTGTTAAGCGTGTTTTTCCAAATAAGTTTTTTCATAAGCACGATTTTGAACGATCCATTTGTTGTAGTCTGCTAACACAAATTGAATTACACCGTACATGTATCCGTACATTATCGAGATATTGGAACATTCTTAGAACTGTTCATTTGTATATGATCTTCCTGACGGACTTGTTTCCTCAGTGCCTATATCAGCCCCATCCACATAATGAAGGAGTGCTTCGTAATAGACGTATATAGTTTATATGTAATGTGTCGATGCCTCAAAATAATTGCTGAAAAAAATACTTGCACATAAACATTTATATACATAGTCTATATGTTTAAATTTTGTAGCATATATATATATATGTGTGTGTGTGTGTGTGTGTATGTATGTATGTATGTATGTATATGTATATATGTATATGTATGTATATATGAAGGGTAGGAACTATATCTCTTAGGAACTTGTGTTGCCCTACTTGTTTCCTGGGGGACATTGTTTTCGTTTTGGTTCGCTCGCCGAAGCGGATACGACGCCTACACAGTTCAGCCCGATTCAGGACAGTGACAAGCGCTTTCGGCGGGTTCAATTAAAATGGCGCCGCTGCCGGGAGCGCAGCACTGCGGCGGGAATAACTGTATAGGCTAGAAAGGTACTCTGAGTCGGCGCGCTGCTCCAGGACGCACTTGGTCGCCATGGCGGCCTTGGATCAGAAATCACCCAATGTCCTTTTGCAGAGTCTTTGTTGCAGGATCACGGGCAAGAGCGAAGGTAGTGCGCGCGTACATCTATGTGTGTGTTTATGTAAGTGAGTGAGTGGCCGAGTGTGTTTGCGCGGGTGCCTTTCGGTTACACCTGCTCAGAAGACATGTGAACAAAGTGTCAGGAAGCATTGCGTGTCTGTGTGTCAATGTAGCTTCACAGCACTAAGGCGCTAATGGTCCGAAAGGCCCTGCAGGCCGAAACCCAGTCAGTAGTGGTCCGTGCATTCATTCATTCATTCATTCATTCATTCTGTATTTTTTTTCATTCGCTATTTATCATCACACCGCCTACACCTGTCTAATGTAGAGGCAGTTCCACTGCCACTCGGCTGTGCTCATAAGTGACAGTTACATTGTTAGTGAACAAGTTTATTAGCTGACACCAAAGGATCTGTTAGCTATGCAAAGAGATTTACTGTGTTATGTAAGCAATTTTACAATAATTTACACATTTATACAGCAGGTAAAAATATTTGCTGCACAAATGGATAGATAAAATGATATAATGTAGTTTTTAAGATTAAGTACTATACCTTGATCGAGTACTGTAGCAAGAGATGGTATTTGAACCAAGAAACTTCCAGTTGAGTGACATTACATGACACTACTTGCTGACCCAACATGTAGGGTCATACATTAGAACAGATTTCAGCTATGTTTCCAGTATCATTAGCTTGTAAAATTAAAATAAATCTTAGTTAATAGTTTGTAGATCAAGGATACATTTATGTACTCTGAGACACTTTACATTGGGCAAAACACTCCAAGCAGCTTTAACAATCTTACAGGTGGATATTTTTTAAACTGTATCTGTTTAGGCTATGTAACTTGCTCAAGGGTACCACAACAGGAGATGGGACTCAATCTTTGGTCCTTCAAGTCTGAAGGAGTTTGCTGTAACCACTGTGCCACTTATTGCCCTTATGTAAATAGGTAAACAATAGGTGAAGATCATGCCAACATCTGATGGAGAGGTTGTGGCACTAACCCAAGTGCCTGTCTTTGCAGCGGATGTGGCCCACCAGTTCCAGTATGCTGTACGGGTCATCGGGAGCAACTATGCACCCACCATTGAGCGTGACGAGTTCCTGGTGTCTGAAAAGATCAAGAAGGAGTGTGAGTCTCCTGTGCATTTCACAGGGAGGATGGCTGAAATGGCTATTAAACCACAGCAAAAGCATGAGAGTGTGCTTTGCATTAACACAAAAGATATCTCATTGTTTTGTTGAATCACTGAACAATTTGAATATTTTTTTTAACTTGATGTATGCGCACTTACATATAAATATGGTGTAAAACTTCCTCCTGTCTGCCTTCCACGCTTAACTCATGTCTGATGGGAACGCATGCATACAAGTTTAATCTCATATTTTTATTGTTATTCAAAACAACTATTCAGCTGTTCATTATCTGTAACAGTTTACCCTGATCAGGGTTGCATCACCAGAATCAGTGGGTGCTAGGATAGGAAACCACACAGGGTAACCACACACATTCACACACTACTGACAATTTAGAGTGATTAGTTTACTTGTACTACATTTCTTTTAGACTGTGGGAGGAAACAAGAGCACCTAGCGGAAACCCATGCACACAGGGAAAACATGCAAGCTCCACAGAAATTGACCACATTCAATCCCATACTCAAATGACTTAAGCACAATGATGCAGTAATACTCACTGCACCACTGTGCCCCCCTCAAAGCAGCTCCTTCATCTTTACACAACCAGTTTCTGTCTTTGGGCATTAACAGAGGGGCTTTGAAATTGTCTTTGTAAAGTGTTCAGTATTTCTTTGACTTTATGTTCAGAATTGCATTCATTATCAATGTTTAAATGCCCAAAATTTATATTTTCATTTATTCATTTAGCTAACCTACAGTGATGTGTATCACCAAGTTCTGACTTTTGTCTGTTTCAAATTTATTGTCTTCATCAGATGTGTGCATTTCTGAATGATCCATGACTGTCCTAGAACAGCCATTACCTCGTCCCTGACAGCAGCTTTAAATATAGCACTGCTTTGCTTGGTGATGGCCCAAACAAAAGAACATCTGTTTGTCCAGACTAGTTGTAGAAGTGCAATACTGTGGACTGTTGTTTTTATCAGAGAGGGCTTTAATTATTTATCCTGTGTAATGGCCCCATATTGATCTTTGAGAATGCTGGTGTTAAGGCCATAAAGATAAATTTGTTAAATTCAGGAGAGAGCATTTGTCATGGCCATGTGGATCACTTTTCCGAAATACTGACACAGCATTTGCATCCACTCTGGCTCTTTCAGTGCTGAAGCAAAGGCGGGAAGCTGATGCGGCCCTGTTTTCTGAACTCCACAGGAAGCTGCAGACACAGGTCAGTCAGTGAGACAAATATTGGTGTTTGACCCTACTGCAAGTAATGTTGGACAGGAATCTGCACTTTTATTAGTTCACAGGCTTGTATACTGAAAGGTCAACAGATCATTAATCATTACATTTCCTGCTATGTCTTGCATGGAAGGACACTTTTTTAAAGAAGCAGATAAAGCCCGATTGTTAGAAAGTGTTCATAGCTTTTTTTTTTCTTTAACAGGGGGTTCTGAAGCACAGGTGGTCAGTTCTGTACCTGCTCCTGAGCTTGTGTGAAGATCCACGAAAACCATCCAGCAGGGTAAGAATTTACTGTGTTCCACTTCATTTCCCTGTGCTGACCCTTCTAAGAAGGAACTCTTAATTTAACCTTCATTGGTGATCAACTGTAGATCATACTTCAAAATGCCAAGTTTTTAATATTGTTTGTGAATGACTCCTAAATACGGTATGTTGCATCTGATGGTTTACTGATGGTGTCCCTTTCCCAAAGTACTCATTCACTGGCCTTAATCATTTTCTTCTTTCAAAATTAGTTGTAACTTGTGTTTCCCATACTTCTGCTTTTCTGCAACATAACTGTTACTGACAGAAGATATTTGAGAGGCTCTTTGTTTAGCTGGTTGAAGCATGATTTGAGTCCGCTCCTAACAGAATGTTGTGATGTCCCAGGTGCCTGGCTATGGCGCTTTGTTCGCTCAGGGCCTGCCTCGGGATGCCCACTCCACCCCGTTCTACTGTGCCCGTCCACAGAGTCTAGCTTTGGGCTATGCGGATCGTGCCGGATCCATGCACACCTCTGCCAGCTTGGGCACCAGCGGCATCAGCAGTTTGGGGACATACACCCTCAACGGGCCCACCCTCACTCCACCATGCCTGCTGTCAGGGTGAGGCATGCTTTACTGACTGCTCCTCATCCCCCTGAGCGAGCTGCACCAACATGAGTGGACCTGATTCCACATAAGCTGCATTAAATGGGCTGATTCCACCTAAGCTCCATTAAATGGGCCTAATTCCACATAAGCTGTAGCTGAAGTATCTATCATGTCTATTTTGTTCATGGGGTTGTTAATTGTGCCAAAGGCATGTTAATAATGTATAGGGCCTTGTCATTTGCGAGCTTCTGAAATATAGCTAGACACACGAATGTGAGGATTGTTTACAGTTGCTTACACTGGACTGAAGTCTGGTAAGTGTTTAAGGTTCTGCTCACTGCATTACGTAATTTCCTCTCGTTCTCTGCTAAAAGGTACTTGACTAATAGTGTGTTGTGGTAATTGAGCTGAAGTTTGCAGCTGACTGTTGCTTGCATTAAACAGTGTAAATGGTGTCTGAATGTAGTAGAGCAGAGATTGACCCCAGAGTCTGTGCTTTATGTGGACAGTCATGGTGAACTAGCAGGGTTCGTGAAATAAATGTTTTATATGTTAATTGACTAAGCAGGTGTACATTTGTCTGAGTGTATTTACATGACTGTGTCGGCTTGACTGTGTGTGACTGCTGTCCCTGTTTCCAGGCCCCAGACCCAGGCACCAGGAGATTCTCTGCGGCAGCAGTTGGGCCCCCGCTTAGCATGGACCCTGCCCCCCAGTGCATCCCCTTCAGCCACTGCACCTACCTCACGAACGTCGCTGGGCCCTCCAGGACCTGCAGTCAGGGCTCTGCACAGACCACGGCGGGAAGGGGATGATGGTGGTATGGTGGCGAGGGTTATTCTTTTTTCATGGAAGAGCTTATTTTATCTTGTTCGTGGCTAAAAATGTTAGTTGGTATCTGAGCAGTTTCATCTTATAGATTACCACTGCAATTCAGGACACTTGGCATATCACTTACTCTGTGGCTAGTGTGTATATAGTTTTACATGTGCAGTGTAATAGTATATTTCCCTGTTACTAATTTGTGTATACTTATGGCTGTACCTGTTTTTGCGTTCCTCATTTTGAACTGTTTTTAGAAGGAGTACATTTTCACAGGGTCTCCCTTTGCTTTGTAATCACACTTGAAGAGGTCACTGCACATTTCCATGTTTAAGTTCCAATGTGCTCTTAATCTTATTGCTTTTTTGGTGTGTTTTTTTTTTCTGTCAAGTAGCTGAAGTTAGTGAAGTGGCCCTCGTCCGAGACATCCTGTACGTCTTCCAGGGAATTGATGGCAAGTTCATTAAAATGTGCAGTCCTGAAAACGGCTACAAAATAGACGCTAAGGTAATTTTACTTACTGGTTCTCTTGCATTATCCGTCTTTTTCAAAACTCATATTAGATCTAGAATTCCAGTTATCAGTTTAGCCATGTTAAGTTTTGAGTTCCCTTGATAGTCTGTTGATAGTATACCATTCCTATGTTGTCAGACTTCCTTTATTTTTGATATTATTTTTGGATGGTATACAGTGTAATAAAGTAGAGGGTGTGCTAAGGTAATTGGCGAAGCAGGTGTTGACAACATAACCAGTGTGGTTTCTTTTTAAACCCTTAGCAAATGTTTCCGTCACTGTAATGTTCATGGATAGTCTGACCATAAGACTGCTGTTCATTTCAGTGCATTTCTGCTATACCCCAGTCTGATGCTCTGTTTGAAAACAGAAACCGATCAATAAGGCCTTCGATTGGCCTCAAAGTTGACAGCTCTTTTTCATCCCCCAAGCCACATAACCCAGTCCTGTATAAAGAGCTTTGTGCTGGCCTTCAGACCAGAATACTTACTGTTGCCATTTCTCCTTGGTGTCATCATCTTCATGTAGTTTATGTACAAAGAATTTGCTCAGTCGTAAGTTTTGCACCATCTCTCTAAAGTTTACATGTCTTACTAAAGGTTGCAACTTTATTGGGGAGAATCAAGTGAAATTCACCCCTGAACTGAAATGATTTTAAATGGAATGGAGGGGCCAGTGCAAATTCATATAAGTCTTGTCATCACTGTTTGACCTCAGCATAGTGATTCAGGTACAGAAATGGATAATGGCACATATTTATGAGGAAATGGCCTTTTAATGAACAACAGTGACCTTAAATCAAGTAACATGAAATGTTAAAGAAAGTGAAGTGTTATAGCATTTATTGCAAATTTATCAGAAGATATGATTATTAGAAGATGTAATTAAACTAAATATCTTTCTACTGGATTTCCTTCTGGGGCTGATGGCAGACCACCTTACACCATTATAACTTAGCCATTGGTACCTTAAGTGGCTGACATTTTGTCAGTTAAGTGGTCCCATACAGGGGTAATTTCATAGCCATGCACCTTCTGCTTCCGGGATAGGCTCCAGACTACCGTGACACTCCTCAGGATAAGCGATTAGTGATAATGGATGGATGAACAGGTGCTTAACACAAGCAGAAAAAATGTGGTAGCCTGTGCTTTGTAGAGTAACTTATTTTACACATGTAGAAAAGAAGGGTTTAAAGGAGAATGTTTTTGTGAAGAATATTATCATCAGTGGCACAGTGAATGTTTAGTTAAATTTAAGGTAAGTATTAGACCAAGTCTGTTCCACTTTGATGTGATTTATCTGATGTGTTTTCAGGTACTACGTGAATTTCTAGTAAAAACTGTTTCTACATGTTATGAATGCTGGTGTGCTAATTCTGTAACCTCTTTGCACCACCCCCACCAGATGCCACTATCGAAGTCCCTGCGGGACATCAGCAGTCGGTTGGCAGAGCTTGGCTGGTTGCACAACAAAGTTAGGAAGTACACAGACGCCCGCAGCCTGGACCGAGCCTTTGGCCTTGTGGGTCAGGTAAGAACCCCACAGCCCCTGTTGTGACAACGTGTCATTAATGACCAATCGATCAACTGGGAACTCTATATTTTTTCTTAGGATCATGGGTCAACTAGGAACCTGGTAGCAACCTGAGCACCCTGAGTGAGCTGTTGTTCAGCAGGTGTGTGTCTACACTTCCCTTTAACAGAGGTCTATCTTCCACAGAGCTTCTGTGCCTCCCTGCATCAGGAACTCAAGGAATACTACAGGCTGCTCTCTGTGCTACATTCACAGGTAAGATAGCCTTCTGATTCCACTCAATAGACAGTATACCCATTCCACTTCTGTGGGTTGTGTTTATTAAAATCAGACTGCTGCTATAGCTAGTGTGCATTGCAAAAGGGTTGCAAATGAAATTCCTCAATCCAAGTGGTGGTAACCAGTTACTGTGTGTACTCATCCCAGCTGCAGGTAGAGGATGACCAGGGGGTCAACCTGGGGTCAGAAAGCACTCTGACATTGCGTCGGCTCCTAGTTTGGACCTATGACCCCAAAATTCGGCTCAAAACACTTGCAGCCCTGGTGGACTACTGCCAAGGTCCGTGTTGTGGACCAATATTGTGTCAAGATGCTATGAATTATGTAGTGCTGTCTTGTTTGCCTTTTGGATGTAGGGTCCTGCAACTTATTAACATCAGTGGTGGATTTCTGTCAGAATAAGTATATTTAACCAGTTGGACCTATCTAGCAGGCTCTGAAACATAGCTGTGTCTCCGTTGATTCACACCTCTTTCTCCCATCTCCTCTTTCCAGGGAGAAAAGGGGGAGAGTTGGCTTCTGCGGTCCATGCCTATGGCAAGACTGGTGACCCCTACATGCGTGCACTGGTTCAGCACATCCTGGGACTGGTGTCTCATCCCATCCTCAACTTCCTATATGGCTGGATCTACGACGGAGAGCTGGAGGACACATATCATGAGGTGGGTGCTTTTTTTAAAATACCTATGGATGGACAACAGAGAAGCAAAGAGGACTTTTGAAACATATGAGACTTACTAGCACATGTTCAGTTGCTTTACAGAGTTGATATGTTCAGAGTTTCAGGCTCCATCTAGGATATGTATCCTACAACCTATACTTAATTACTGCCTCCTTGTTTGAATCATACCTTTCCACTTTTTGACAGTTAGCTTTTGTGTTTCAGGTAAATTCTATTTTTGACACCCTCAGGATTACTGGGAATCCAGAAGAAAACTGCAATAGTGTGCTAGCGATAATGGGAGTGCAAAGATGCCCCCCCTTTCTCAATTCCATGCCCATGTCAGTCATGACCCCTTAATGATCCCCATTGGGATCACCCATTATTTGTCTGCATTGGTGTTGCCATCATTAGCAATCTAACATGCCACCTTCTAGGAGTGAAATGTCATTCGGGCAATGACTATGTTCATGATTGAGTTTCTTTCATGGTCAAGGTTTTTCTCACCAGCATGTATTGTGTTTAACTGTTAAATTATAGCTCTTTGCATGGAATACCTTTCCTCTGCTGGATCAACATGGGATATATGAGAGAAGTGATAGATGTAGCCTGAGATTCCTTGAATTGAATGTCTACTTTTCATAAGAATTGATTGTGTAAATAGTTCTGGAACTATAAAATCTCATGTCTGATTTTCAAAGTTCACATTCTATACAAAGAGACACCATTTAAATCAGTTTACCATTTTATTTGTTTTCATTTGCTAATAAAAGCTGTGTGTAATAATAACATTTTATATATTTTTTTTCATCCTCATGTAACCACTGGCTAGTTTTTTCTAACTTAAACTGAGGTGACAGTCAGTGAATCATTTACAAGTTAGTAGGTTTTTTTTTTTCTTTGCATGTCTCTTGCAGTTCTTTGTGGCCTCGGACCCCACTGTGAAGACGGACCGGCTCTGGCACGACAAGTACAGTCTTCGCAAATCCATGATCCCATCCTTTATCACCATGGACCAGGCCCGGAAGGTGCTATTCCTTCAAGATTAGTGCTGGAATAAAACTTTACCTCTTACACTTCAGTACTATGCATAGCTTAGATGCATTTCTGGGAAGATTTTGTTTCCCTAAAAATAGTGTTTAACTGATTTGTATCATAGCAGATATCTAACAATTGTTCGCCTATGAATTAAATGTAACTTGTACCTGCATGTTCTTGGGTCTTCTTTAATTTTCTTTGGTATTTTCCTTGACCATCTGATGCCTTCTCCAGGGTGTGCATGAAAATCACCTTCTCTCTGACAGGTTCTGCTGATTGGGAAGTCAATCAACTTCTTGCACCAGGTTTGCCACGACCGAACACCCCCTGGCAAGATAACTCCTGCCTCAAAGTCCACAGAGTCTCCCAAAGATGGTAAGGTTCTTTTATCTTTCATGATATCATAGCTGAGATGCTCTTCTGTTTATTTACTTGACAGAATAGAATGTTGAGTTGTAAAGGCTGTAAATCATTCCTTTAATAAACAGTTGTGTGTGTGGCTGAGTGTGAGATAAGTGTCTGGATGAAGGTGATGTAGACATTTGTCTCTTCCACTGTAAGTATAGTGTCTGGGCATTGCATCTAATCACCAATAGGAAGTCGTAAGAAGCTCTGTTTGTTTAAACAGATAAGCAATGAGCAATGTAGTAATATAGCTTTTATTTAAATAGCTGTTATGTGGAGGGTTAAGTAAGACACTGCAGAATATTCCTTTGTGATGAACATACAGTAGGTGATACAGTGCCGAGGGACTGTTGGGTTGAAATCTGAATATTTCCTAGGGTTGAATTACACTCCTTCTGTTGCACCTTTGGTCACCATACTTACCCCAAACTCATACAGTAACAATGCTCTGCTGTATAAATGGCTAAATATAAAATTGACCTAGAATTTCATGTCTCCTCAAACAAAAGTGCCAGCTAAATAACTTTTATAATAATTAATGCAGAAATAAATGAGAAAAAGATCATGATGGCAAAGAATGATTTTCTATATTTTCTATCAGAAAGCATCCTGGACTCAGAGTTTTTCATTTTATGGGAAAAGCAATATCGACCAGCTTGGCTCAAGAGTGACACTGGGGCTCTTTACCTCCATCAGTCCATGGTGCTGCTATATAGTATATTGATGGGTGCTGTTTCCATACCGCTGATCAATATTGTGGTCACAACCAAGGCTTTTACTGTTGAACTCTTCCCATCCTTGAGTGCAGACTGATGCAATCCCTGCCCCCACCTCCTTGCCATTTTTGCAGCAGCTGAGCTGATCACCGACCTGGAGGGTGCCTTCCAGGGGAAGATTGATGCAGCATACTTTGAGACCAGCAAGTATCTGCTGGACATCCTGAACAAGAACTACCTGCTTCTGGAGCACTTGCAGGCCATGCGACGCTACCTGCTGCTGGGCCAGGGAGACTTCATCCGCCACCTCATGGACCTGCTAAAGTGAGTGCTTTTAGTCTTGTCTTCCGTATGGTTTGAGAACCTCTCGTAAATAAGCAATTATATATATTTTAAGCTACTTTATGTAGTGTTTTAAAACAAGTTGAAGTAAATAATTTGCATTTAAAGTACTGTGGTCCTTTAGGGATGAGGGGTGGCTTATCATTGGTCAAACTCCAGAAAAAGGAATGTGTGCACAAAGGTTTAAGATTTAAAAAGTTTGCAGGTCAGGGCCATTAAAAGCTCCTGTGGTAGTTCTCCATGTGTACAAATACTGGAATAAGTTTCTCCCACACATGACCCCATCTGAATCCACACCAACTGGCCTTCTTTCCCTAGGCCAGAGCTGGCACGCCCAGCCACCACTCTTTATCAGCACAACCTGACTGGCATCCTAGAAACAGCAGTGAGGGCCACCAACGCCCAGTTTGACAGCTCTGAGATCTTGAAGAGGCTTGACGTGCGGCTGCTGGAGGTACAATGGGTTCTGCCCAACAAACCTCAGATCCATCTCAGACCTGTTGAATCGGTAAAAAAGGCCCATTGTAGCTGTGACTGATCATCATTTGTGACCAGTGACCTTACCGGTCTTCTTCCAGGTGTCCCCTGGTGACACAGGTTGGGATGTCTTCAGTTTGGACTATCATGTGGATGGACCTATTGCAACGGTAACAAAACCTCCAATTCTTGCCTATGAAGGCCTTTTGGTTTAATAATCTAAAGTACATTTTGCACAGTTTAACAAGAATTTAACTAAGGGGGAGTTGAGTAGAAAATCAGTAAAACAGTAATTTAAATTTTTGTCATTTTTATCTAATGTTTTGTAAGGGTTTAGACCTAGTTGTATTGAAATGTTTATTTTTTTATTTTTTAACTGCTGCAGGTGTTCACACGGGAGTGCATGAGCTGCTACCTGCGGGTGTTCAACTTCCTGTGGCGGGCCAAGCGCATGGAATACATCCTGACAGATATCTGGAAGGGCCAGATGTGCAATGCTAAGTTGCTGAAGGCCATGCCAGGTGTGATTGTCCCACCATCCACTTAGCTGCCAACAGAGGCCCAGTTATAAGCTAAAAATAAAACTGACCTAAAATTTAATGTCTCCTTGAACAAAACTGCCAACTAAATAACTTTTAGTGAGAAAGCTGTTCTGTGCATCTGTTTGTTACAGAACTATCAGGGGTTTTGCACCAGTGCCACATCTTGGCCTCTGAAATGGTCCACTTTATCCATCAGATGCAGTATTACATCACCTTTGAGGTATGCCTGCAGGTCACTGTAATGTATTTTTATGCCTTTGGTTCAACACTACGTATTCTGACACTAGATGTGCTGTGTGTGCCCATGTGTTTGCAGGTTCTTGAGTGTTCATGGGATGAGCTGTGGAACAAAGTCCAGCAGGCACAGGACCTTGACCACATCATTGCTGCCCATGAAGTCTTCCTGGACACCATCATCTCTCGCTGCTTATTGGACAACAACAGCAGGGTAGGAGACAGACACACAATTTGTAAGATTATTTTTTAAAGAAAAACACTGTAGTTTTTCACTTACTTAGTACCTGTCAATCAATGTTCAGAGGTCCTTGAACATACCTGTTTCCCTCAGTCCCTGCTAAACCAGCTGCGAGCCATCTTCGACCAAATCATCGAGTTCCAGAATGCGCAGGACACTCTATACCGCTCTGCCCTGGAGGAGCTGCAGTTCAGGCTGCAGTTTGAGGAGAAGAAGCAGCAGCGGGAGGCAGAGGTACAGATACAGGGTTGAGAGTTCAGGGCTGAAGGATGAGTGCCAAGTGGAGACAACAGGGCAGGGGGAGATGTATTGGTGGGAGGGTGCAGGAAAGGAACAGGTGGAACATAAAGGGCAGAGTTACAGATGGATGTTACAGTAGGGATGTATTAATTGAAAATGGAAAATAGTTGGAATGCTTAAAGTGGAGGCCAGAGGTCTGGGACCTGCTATTAGGATTTGTACTGCTGTGGTTAAGGTGTTGGATAGATGCTGCTGATTCCATTAATGGCAGGTTCTCATTAACAAAGTGTTAAAGCCTACATGGCATCAGTAGATCTTCTCAGCTGTGTGGAGGGATGAAGAATTTGGATAAAAGCATCAACGGCCTGCTTATGTGACCCTGCTGTACTGGAAGGGTTGATACTACTGCGAAGGGGATCTTTTATTTTCATTCGTCTGAAGTGGCAAATCAGCATCTGGAAAACAGCCAATCTTCAGTTAGCTTTTACAAGCTTGGTGTTGTTTCTTCTGTTTCTATTGGTTTTTAGTCAGCAAATAGATCTGAAAGTATTATATAAATAAGCACTTTGGAGCAAGTTTTTTTTTTTTTTTTTAAATACCTGTAAACAGACAGTTCTGATGCTTTTTTTATATTTATTTATAGCATTTAGTTCCTTGATTTTTAATTTTATCTATAATGCTAGATCAGGTTAAGAACCTTGCATTAGCAGTTTCTTTTCAGGCACTTAGGAAGTAGCAGGTTGATGTGAAGTGATGGGCATGTCTCTGTTTCAGGGAGAATGGGGAGTTACAGCTGCTGAGGAGGCTGAAGAAAAGAAGAGAATTCAGGAATTCCAGGAAACCATACCAAAAATGCGCTCCCAACTGAGAATACTGACGCACTTCTACCAGGTGTGTCTACCCTCGGCCCCATCCGCCAACCAAGGGGTTGTCATAGCCTTGAACTCAATATTTTTGAGCCAGGTGAAGAGAAAGTCCAGAGGTCCAGTTCATTAGTTCTCTTTTTTTTCCCTAGAGCTGGCCAATGTAGAGGCAGGGAGCTCCTGTCTAGTTTGAAAAATAGACCCCTGCATGAGTCAAAATAAAGTAATGCTATCCACAGGTTGCTGTTTGACCCTGAAAAATAAATAAGATTAAGGCTAACATCACTGTATGATAGTGCCCACTCAATGGCTAAAACATGACTGTGGCCATTCCAAAACCTGACTCCAGCCCTGCCAATAACCCTTCTTCCTCCGTTTCCACCTCCCTAGGGGATTGTCCAACAGTTTCTGGTTCTCCTGATGAGCAGTTCAGATGAAAGCCTCCAGTTTCTCAGCTTCCGGTTGGATTTTAATGAGCATTACAAGGCCAGGGATCCCCGGCTGCGTGTCTCACTGGGAGCCACTAGGGGGCGGCGGAGCTCCAATGTTTGACAAGAAGCCACTACCACAACCGTCTTCTCTTCCTCTGTTTTTTAAAGATTGTATATGAATGTGTGTATGTATGCACACAGATACATGCGCACCTTGTCAACAGGGCTACATGGAACTCTATCTACTGTGTCACATGAAGACAATTCTGCTTTCCTGTCCCCCACCATTGTTTTCATAGAATGACCCAAGTAATGAAATATGGTAAAAAAAAAAAAAAAAACTTATTTTAAGTCATACAAAGTCACAGTGCTGTTTTGCATTTTCCATTGTAGTCTTGTCTCACATCCTATGTCTATTTTCTTTTTAAATACTACTTGTTTAGGTTTTGTGACTGAATCTGTGGATCTTACAGTTTTGCACTTAATGGTGCTTTGTTTGTTTTACCCTAATGTCTTACGTATTGCCCTTTTCTGCACAGTTGATGCAACATTGGTAAACATATTTGTATTATTTATAATATTTGTAGCGAGTATCACAATGCAAATATTACTGTTGAAAAGATTTTGCCTTACTAAGAAATCCTGAGTATGAAAAGGATTTTTCTCAGCAAGCTCCCTGCAAAAGCTCTTTCTAAACCATCCTCACTCTTACCTTTTGTTTGACAGTGTTTTGTTTTTCTTTAGCCCTTGTGATTTGTCTAGCATGTTAAAATTAAATTGTCCACCATTTACTTTCTCCTACCAAACAAGTCCCCCATAACCATTCTCAGAGATGAATCTCACTATTTTATTGTTTATGGGAAATATAGAATTGTAAGAAAAAGCCACATATAGGAATTGAAGTGGACTGTTTCCTGTACGATGGCTGTCACTGTGGGGTCTCCCACCACCTTGATGGGGCTGTGCTGAATTGTACATTGTTTGTCCAGGCATGCAAGTTCCACTTACTAGTGTTTGTAATCTTCACAGTGGGGGAACCTGACTGAGATTTTATTAAAACTGGGCACCAGAAGGTCCACCGTATATCAAACATTGGAAGTACATGTCAGATTTCTATAGTATATATGTAGACAACTCATGTTGAAAGACATCTTTTGTTTTCTCATCTATTCTTAAATAAACAATTTTTCAATAAAACTATTTTTTCCTGTACTTAGAGTAAAATGTATTATACTGCATAGTTCATATATTTACACCAAAAATAATGATGGAAGAAGTGTTAATGTAGAGGTTAAGGCTGTTAAAAGGAAATCTGAAAGTTCTTAAACTGAGTCTTGGTTCTGCTGCCTTTGATCAAGGCACTTACCTTGATTGGTGTAGTAAGAATACCCTGCTATATAAATAGAAACATACACCTATACTCTAATATTTAATCTTCTGGTTTCCCAGTTCCTGATATAACATGGTATATATTAATTCCCAGAGCTCAGTACCCAAGTTGAAAAGCCCCAGCAAAAAGAGTTCTATCAGAGTTGCAACAGAAGCATGTCAGAGAAATAACTGAAATTCACATGAGTACAGTTGCAAAGCTGCAAGGCAGCACTCCAAGCAGCAACTGCATTCTCAGTCTTTGCCCTGTATGGCCTGTATTCAAATAGTTTGCACCTTGTCATTCTGTTCACTTCTGCTCAGTTGGTAAGCACCCCAATAATAGTTAATTGTAGTAACAGACCATTACACTAGTTACATTTTATGTTTTTTTTACATTTTAGATTTTACTGTTACTACTAATAAGGAAAGGAGTAATTGGGATTTCTAAAATGAACCCAGAAAAAATTGTGATTGTCCTCAAATAATGGAAACTGCTTCCTGATATTTGACTTTGAATATCTATAACACCAAGTTGAGTCACATCAAACTACTCACATAGTAGTTCCTTTTGAACCTATATATATGTGTGTGTGTGTGTGTGTGTGTGTGTGTGTGTGTGTGTGTATATATAAAAACAGTAAGGTCTGAATAATGTTAAATGAACTTGTATAGGGCCCAGTTATCTATTAATACGTTTCCTATAACAGTTTATGGAACTACTTTAGTTTCTTCAGCATTCAAACCCCTGTTTTACAGGTGGATAGCTGGGAACAAAGTGAAAACGTATAAAACGTATTAAAGTACAACATAATAAAACATGTAATTTAAATATGCAGTTATGAACATGAGTAAAGTAGATCGTGATTACTACTGTACATTGGTGTACCGATTGAGAAACTGATGTTTCACGCATGCGCCGCCCGACAGCGAAGAACCAATGAGAGGACAGCTAGGTTAGCACGCGCTCTCGAGACGTTTAAACACATTAAATAAACATTTAAGAAACATTTATTAGCACATTTGTTTGCCACACAATGTGAACACACATTCGATATAATTCTTCCACAAGGATTCTCAGGAGGGGAGGAGTTGTAAATAAAGTGCAAGTAACGTAGAATAACGGATTTCGAAACAGTGCGCGTTTTCGTCTGAAATGACGATGGAATTTAAACAGAATTACTTTTTAGCCTAAACAACGTTATAGCATGATGTAGAAATAAGAGTAATTCATAGCTGATATGTAAAGATACGGGGAAAAGGGTAAAACGTTTTACTAAATAAAGCTACCTTGCAGTGCCACACGGTGGCAGAAAAAGATTAATAGTAGGCCTGATGGTTTCAAGGTCAAAGCTACTGTAGATGTTTAGTTGGAGAATCGGGTCCTGTGTCCGCGCTGCTTGAGTCTGTGACATGTCCTAGAAGTATGAACTCTGAAGAACAGATGAATTCATCCACAGGTATCTAATGAGTAGGTTTAACCTGCAGGAAGGGTGTATTATGTGATCATCACTTTAATATGAGTGGTTTTATAAGGAGCCATTAAATGAGTGCAGGCTGTGCAGGTAAAACCGAGCCATAGACTGCAGCCTCTCAGTGTCCTGTTACTACATTCATTTCTTGGTTTATTCAGGCACAGAAACATGTCAGAGCTAAATGCCTAAAATTTAAAATGGTTCCTACCTCTAGTCAAACAATGTTTAGCTTACTGAACACATTTTTAGGGGTGCAGAGCAGTGATGACTTTCCTCACACAATTGTGGTATTTACTGAGTAACTGGCTTGTACAACTCTGCTTTCCCAAGTCTTGAGTTTAAGAATCAAACATAATCATTATTATGTCCTCATTAATACTTAGAATACTACTTACTGAAATGTTTCACTTTGTGGTTTTGCAATTGTATGCATAGTGCAAAAAAGTATTGTATATAAGATACTTCAAAATTCTTATATGCGTAGGCGCAATACACATGTTACCTTTGGAGGCCTGTAGGAAAAAAGTACTTTAATGCAGCAAACTATCACTAATTTTTAGAGTTTTAACCGCAAGAAAATATACAGCGAAACATCATAGTCATTCAACATGATGACAATAGAAATGGTACAAACCTAGCACAAACTAGCACAGGGAAAGTGGCTGTGCTAAGCAGTAGTGGACACTAGTGTCCTCTGCCTCTATCAGCAGTCCAGTCCCCAGACCTGCCCTGACTGATGAGTCTTTTCTATCACATAGTCACAGCAAGACCCCCCCACCCCTGTGGCAGCGGCGACACTGTGTGGCGAAGCTGTGCACAACAGAGTGTGAATTTAAATCATGCTGACGTGATTCACTTCCCCTGCAGCCACAAATGCTCCAACTGAAGTGCGTGTGCGCATGCACACTCTGTATGTTTGCACTAGCCTCCATTTGTGTCTCTGCACGTCTTGTTGTTCATACTTTACTCTGTGTTATCTAGTTGTGTCTGAGTGTGTGGGCACATGCGTACATACAGATCATCTGTTGAGTGAGTCTGCAAAATCATTTGCACTGCCACACTGGCACACATGTGATTCCCCCCCACCTACAACAACTGTACCCCAAATCTGCATGTGGATTTGCTCTTGCCAGAGCTGCTATAGCCACAGAGTTAGCTCCTGCCAACACGTCGGAGAATGTGTGTCTGTGTGTGTGTGTCAGAATCACAGCCTCTCCACCGCTCCGTGTGTCACTGTCTCTAGAGCCGCTGTAACAGTAGCTGTGTCAACCTTCCACTACTCCGTTCGATCGCAGCCAGTCCTACTCCCCAGTTGCCAAGCCCCCTTTTCCTGGAGAATGATCCCCTGGATGAAGACTGAGGAGATGGCCCGGCATGAATTGGTGCAGAGGCTGAATACCGTCACCCGCAGCATTGGTAGGAGGAGCTGTTTGTCTCTCTCATGCTGTGTTGTGCGCTTTACTAGGATACATTGATCTGACTTCCCTGAAATGGTTTTGGGAGGAGTCAGGGAAGGTGAAGGGATTTCTAGTAATTGCAATACTTTAATTATTTGGGACGTAATGATGATGTATGTTTCCTCTGTTGTCCTCTAATGTTACTGGCAATGTGACTAAAAGGTCAGAACGCTGTATGATAATTTTTGCATCTGTTTGATTAAGTGAAAATCAGTGACTGATGACTGTTGTAATGTGCTTCCAGAATCAAAGAACACAAGCCATTTCAGCTATTTATACTTTTTTACCGTCAATCAGTCGAATGCCGTTCAGTGCAAATGCAGTATGGAGAAAATAAGCACAGATTTACAAACCTGGCATTGAGGTACTTTGTTAGATAATGTTCATAGACAGAGAGGATGTACAGAAATGATTCTTATATTAGCGAGACTCAAAGTTTGTGTCATTACTGCATAAAGACTCCTTGTGAATTATAAGCTTTTGATGCTTGTTTTGAGGTTTAAGCTTTCACACCATTTTCCATGTATTAGCCCCCAGAGCTTTCTTTTAAACTCTGGTCTGTTTTTACAAGTTTCATTTCAGAAAATTGCAGTGTAAGCAGACATTGACCTTGTCACAAGAGAGTCCCGATGGGGAATTGCACTGTATTTCATGCACACACACATACACACATATGCATACCCTCAACATATGCTGGGGCAAACTTAACTGCAGACAAATACACAAAGATCCTTCTATCACCTTTTAACATACACAGACACATATTCCAACCTTACTTTCCTTCTGCTGTAAGGATTTTATTTTCTTTGCAGAAGACTAACCCTTCATACTTCCCCAGTAATGTGCCGATGGTGTGTGCTAAAAATAAAACCCAGTAAGAGGGTGTCTTATATTTAATACACCATGCCAACCACATAAAAGTAGGGAGGAGAAGCGGGTTACTTTAAGGCCATAGCGCATAAATAACAATATAAAGTCTTTTTATACTCAGCTTACGTCTGGTGTGCTCCTGTTGCCATGAGAGCTGTGGTAGTCAAAGCACAAAAATTTCCAGATAAAATCTCCAGGTCCTGCAATTGGATTTCCATAATAAACAATCAACCTAAGTAAGCCCAACAGTGTCTTGTCTTGTCTTGGATGTGGTGACATCCAAATGGAGGTAAACTGGCCTCACCTAGAAGTATCTGTCAGAACCATATGAATATCTAAGAACAAGTTGATTCCAATAGTCAAAAGGAGAGTTTATTGGATGGGGTCATGTTGATGCCCAGTTGTTATGTACTTTATGAATGTTTCCTCCATTTTCATCTGACTTTTTTAAGAATCGTTCTTAGGGGTGCAAAGTATACAGTGGTGCCTACTTCCAGAGAATTATTTTTTACATTTTTCTTCTTCTGTCAAGGTGAAGAAAACATATAATTGTATACAAGTGTCAATTTTTGTCACACCCTCAGATTTATTAAAATCAGTTAATATATTCTGTTGTAATGTTTCTATACTAATTACATTACAATTAATACTTTATTTTTCTATCTGTCTGTATGTTCTATTTGTTTGCTAGCTGTTTAGATGATATTTTCATCCAATGTGACTTACTGCAATTATACAACTGAGTTTTTTTCCTTCTTCTTTTTTTAAGTAGCTTTACCAAAACTATTACAGTATCAGTGGGACTTGAATTAGCTACAATTCTATGTCCTTAACCACTACCTGCTCCCCCTCCTGTAGATTTTTTTTTTCTTGGAAGGACACGATCAAATTTTTAACCAATTTTCATCTCACCAATATCCCCTCAATCTCTCCCAGCTGGTGTTCCACAGCGCTCAGTGTTGGGCACCTTGTTCTTTTCTATCTACAATGCTTCCCTTGGCTCTTATGTTTTCTGCTACACTGTTGATGCCCAGCTCTTCTTTTCTTTGCCCCAGCCTACCGAGGTATATCCTCTCTTATTGCAGTTTACCTCTTGAACATCTCAGCTTAGATGACTGACCACCATCTACTGTTCAGTTTCCTAAAGATTTCGATCCTTCATCTCTCAGCAGGTCGGCCACCTATCAGAAACTCTTCATGGAAGTGGGCAAATCGATTATTTCTACCTCTTCATTCAGAGTGACAATCAATTTAAGTCTCTGCTTGTCCAGCATACTGAAACTATAACCTCCTCTTACAGATTTATGACATTCACATGATCCACCCATATCTTACAACTTGCATTATACAGCTCCTGGTCTGTGGTGATATACCACTGAGACTACTACAAATCTCTCCTGTTTGGTCTTCCAGCTTCCACCATTAAGCCTCTCCAGCTGATCCAGAATGGTGATGCAGAAGTCTGACCCCAGAAGCATTCCTACATGTCTTCCCTCCTTGTCTGTCCCCTCCTGCTGTCTGTGGCACATTACATTCAAGAGTCTGGTTATGACTTATAAGACAGTGAATGGTCATGCACACCAATAAAATACCCTTAGGCTCTTGGTTTTTTCTTCCGATGTGATGATGGAACACATGCCGAATGCCGTTTCAGCTTGTAAGAAAGATTGCAAAACATATCTGTTTTTTAGCCTTCTCTCTTGATCTCCAAATATCAAAGCATCTGAACCCAGTTCTCCCAAAAGTAAACTGAGCAGCAGTTGCAAGCACAGTAATGTGCTTGTTATAGTGAATCAGTTGCCCCATATGTAACATTTGTCTTTTAATTGATCCTTCATGGCCACAGTTAATGCAATTTTTTTAAAGAAATGTATTGCTCTGTCTCTTCTCTCTCTCTCTCTCTTGCTCTCTTGCTCTCTCTCTCATGGGTATGTGGGTGGGTTTTACTGGCATGAAAAGAGCTCACAGCCCACTCGCAAAATACACTGCTGTAGTCGGCCATTGCAGAAACTCCAGGAGGGTGGGGGAAAGGTTAATTTAGAAAGCATTTTGTCAGTTAATCACCTGTAGAGTCCTAAGGTGCCCTCTCATAGTCACTTACAGGACAGCCTTCTGAAGCACTGCCTATGCTTGCCAACACTGGAAACAGCATACTGGAATAGAAATCCCATAATCTCTATGTAAATATCTTAGTTTGCTACAGGTTAGAACATTTTGAAGATGTACACAATGATGACACGGCCAGATTCTGAAGAAAACCAAGTAGGTTTTTTTTTAAATATACAGTAGCTGTCACTGCTATATTTAATGGTCACACTTACACCTTTGGTATTTCAGAAGTTAAAGTTTAAATAATTGATGTTTCACCCTGACCAGTGATTATGATTTATTTAAACTTTTTGTTGTGTTCTTTCAAGGAATGCATGACACCTATGTTCGAATGAATCACAAATGAAATCAGATATTTATCTACTCTTGCACAGATTAAAGAATGATTATCCAGTCGAAAGCAATATTACACAATATGCAGAAATATACACAAATTGTTTTTTTTTCTTTTTTAAGAGTGGCTTCTTTAAGAGTGGCTGTTTTTAATCTTCTGACATAAATTCTTTCTGGAGTAAAAATGTATTTCTACTGTTTCACTTTCAGAAATGTGAACTCATGGAGGCATAGTGCAGCAGACCACATGGTTCCTGCCATGATGTTGGGTATTTTGGATCAGTTGGGGTCACAGGGTCACATAATCCAGACATCAGATTTGTCTAGAATCCTAATGAGGGCAGAGAGAGCAGCACACAGAGACACAAAAATGTGCTTGGAGAAACAACTGTGTTAATACTGACAGCTGAAAGTAATACAGATCAACATTTTGGGTTTAACAACCAAGTATATTTTATTAGGTTCAAAATGTAAACTAGCCAAACAAAGTACAATTTAGAGTTTTTGATATTTTAATGTACTATAATGACAGCCCATTATCAGTGGATGTGATTCAGAGATTTCCTAAATGCTTGCAACTGTAAGTGGCACACAGTCATGCTTGTGCATAATGACTTTGAACAGTCATCTGTACTGATGTCTATCAATTTACTCCAAATTTAGGACTGTGCTACTCTCATAATTGCTCTGTGATACTGAAGCTATTTATTGAACATATGTATTTCCCATATTTCCCTTTTGTTGAAATATAAAACCACAGGTGAGAGACCAGAGTCTTTAGACATCATTATCCATTATCAGGGTTATGGAGATTATGGCAATATTGCTTTTATTTTCTTACCAACCAGATTTTTTTAAAATGGTTCTGAACAAAGGCTGAATGAATAAAAGCTTCTTTGAGAGTCCGTTGCACCATGAGTGTCTTCCATTAGTATTAACTATGGTGGGGCTCATTTTATTTTACTTGCAAAGAATGCACGTGTTTGGACCAAACACATTGTTCAGGAACAGAATAGTTGTTCTCCTACAAAGCTTTATGGTTCTATTCCGTAACTGTTTATGTCCTGTGTTATAAACCTAATTTAAAATGCAATTTATTGCTTGTGTCAGTGGCTAGTGTTTTGATTTTTATGATTTTTTAAAATTTACTTTATGGATCTGTGGATAAACAGGATAATCATACATACATGCATATACATACAAGCTCATGAAGACAAAAATGGCCACAAATGCGCACATGCATTTACACAGACACATACAGCCATTCAACCATTCCTCCCCACCAGTAGATGTGCAGTCTACAGGAGGGGGAGCAGATAGAGGTTAAGAACATAGAATTGTAGCTAAGAGCTAGAATTCAACCTCTCAACTGTAACTGTGTAAATGCTATGTTTAGTTTATACATTTCATTACTTTAGATGTGCATTTTTCACATATAGTATGTTTTTCTCATTTGCTATTGTTCATTCACTACATAAAGGCCTGTTATATATGTTCAACACAGATGTTTCAATTTCACAGAATTCCATAGTGGCGTGAGCAATATTTGACATGCATTTTGTGGGTAGAATTCTCTTGTGGAAAATTCCTGTACTGTCCACCTAACTATTGCCCATATGTTTAAGATACACTGTATATGAAACCTATTTGTGTTACATGGGAGAAATAAAAATATTCTCATTCAAATACATAAATTACCCAAGATCGTCTGAACATTGTGTTGGAGGACCAGTTATAGGCTTTGTTTTGCTGGTCATGTCGTAAGAAACATGCAAAGTAGCATTGTGGAAAGGGACTGCTGACTGTGTATGTTTGACGCCTTGTACAAGAAAGCTCTCCAAGGATTAGGAAGATAGCCACTAGCAAGGCAGAGAGGACTGAAACTGGCTTACTGGCACACCAACTGGTGTGCTGTTCAGTGCATGTGTTTTATAACATCACACATATAACTTTATGTGTGATCTGGTGCATTGGCACATGTTTCGAACACATCTCTGACACTGCTGACTTTGAGTATACTTGACTGTATAATGGTTTACAGCTTTACTCCAAAACATGGAGGAGTAGAGGAAATGCACTGTACAGTGACCAGATGGGTACCATATTTCTTAAGTAGCAGGTGGAATAATAGTTAAAAAGCTGGCTATGATCATAATATTCTAGGGTTAAGTCTCTTAGGGGTTTTGTGTTTTGTACCTTGAGAGAGGAACTTTACCCCTGTGGCTTCAGTAAAATACCTAAGCATATGAAAGGCTAGAAGTACAGAACTGTAAACTGTTTTAATCCCTTTAGCGGCTCTCTGTGATTCTATAACGGGCCCATGTTTTGAGTGTCTCTGAACTTCCTTTGGCTTTTTTTCATTTGTTTCCAACTGTACTGCTCAA
Source organism: Arapaima gigas (assembly GCA_900497675.1). NCBI lineage: Eukaryota > Metazoa > Chordata > Actinopteri > Osteoglossiformes > Osteoglossidae > Arapaima > Arapaima gigas. Next base: position 1,615,268 of record UFQX01000030.1, read on the forward strand.
GCTAAGAAATGGTTTTCAGTTCTCTTTTCTCAGAATAGCTGCAGTAGACTTTCTTTTCTGTGGAATGTTTGTAAGACACTGAAACCATCAAAACCGCTGTCAAGTATATGTTCAACGGAACAGATTCCAGAGGAGTGATTTCACTCCGTGCCTCACCTCCTCAGAAGGAGAACACTTTTGCATCCTGCCAGTTTACATTGTTGATACGTGCTCTACAGTGGCTATGGAAACATAATTCTGATATGCTTCTGATCTTAATGCAATTCAGTTAATTTTGTAAGTCATTTTGTTCCCTTGATTTGTTAAAGGCCTTTAAATTAGCACTTCTGTTGAAAGGGGAATGTTGCATTTAACAGTTGTATATTGTTCTTCTCACTTTTCGCTTCCCTTTGTCACATATCAGCTTTTGCTTGGGATTGTTTTAACACCCTTCACTCTTGTCTGACTTGACTGGATTTTCACCCACTGAGATCGTTACACAGATCCACCTTGGTTGAGTCCACTCTAGTTTCTGATGGAAGTCTGACTGCCATGGAAATGTTGGATTATTAAGTAGATTATTTGCACAACATTCCCTTTAACTGAAGAAGTAATGGTTTTTGTATTAGTCTTTTTAAGTTATAACTATAAACCCCATTTTTGGAAAAGTTGGGACATTTTGTAAAATACAATAAAAACATGAATCTGTGATTTGTTAATTCTCTTGAACCCTTATTTAACTGACAAAAGCACACAGAAAAGATTTCCATTGTTTTCACTGACCAACTTAATTGTATTTTGTAAATATAAACAAATTTAGAATTTGATCCCTGCAACACACTCAAAAAAAGTTGGGACAGAGGTATGTTTAAGATGTGTTACATCACCTTTCCTTTTAATTACACTTTTTAATCATTTGGGAACTGAGGATACTAACTTGCAGTTTTGCAAGTGGAATTTTTGCCCATTCTTGCTTAATACAATACATTAAAATTCATTTCTTTGTACTTTTGTCAGTTAAATATAGGTTCAAGAGAATTAACAAATCACCAGTTCTTGTTTTTATTGCATTTTACAAAATGTCCCAACTTCTCCAGAAATGGGGTTTGTATTTAGAGTCCATACTTTTCTTTAAAATTTGCTCTAATTGCAAACAGCTCCAAAAATATTATTATATCGTGGAAATTTGTCAGAATCTACACAATGCAACTGAAAGGCAGAGTCAAGGCAGACTTTCTTTCTTACTTTGTATGAGTTTTGTAGAAATGGATAATTTGTGATGTTCTTTGATCCTTCCTGTGGTTTTTTGTGAATGGGGACCACCATCAAGTCCCAGCCTGGTCCTTCAGCTGAATGGCATCTAACTAGTAATTAGAAATGGTATATGGTATGGAGGAAAGGGTGCCTAGAAACACTTACTGAGTGTCTGTGTGGGGATGATGGTGTCTGAGGATGATGGTTGAAGGCTATGGCCTGTTTCCTCTATACAAGTCGATCTCAGCTACAGCAGCATGTCCCTCATGTGGCTGACCTGGGTTCCTCAGCTGACACAGTTGTGATATCCATCCTTCACCAACAGGATGCTGACTGGGCTGAATTTCACTCTGCCTCTTCCTCATTTTAACTGCACTGAACTCTTAATTTCCAGCAGAAATCCCCCAAGATAATTCTGCTTTGTTACTATAAAAAAGCACTCTTTTCCCCAGATGAGTGTAACGATTCAAGCTCTCTTCTCTGAATGACACGTCTGCATTTGTTGGAGCTCGAGACATGGAGTCCAAAGCAGGTAAGTTCAGCGGCATTAGCATTATAGAAACAACGTTGTGTGTCAGTTAATCTGTAGCTATAGTTTTTCTGCAGTACGAGAAGAATCTTTGGGTGTGAAGAAAAGTGGATTTAGAGTTGTTTTAGGTGCTGGGGGATATTTTTTTTATTGGTTTTTGTTTTATTTGTTGGGTGTGACTTGCTGTCCGTTTCATCCTCTGGGAAACGGAAGGGGGCAGAAAAACCCATTAGCAAAAACGGTCCATGTCCAGTCACCGCCTAGAGTTTTCAAAGCTCATCTGTATGCAGGGAATGTCCTCCCTGAGCATTTGCCATTCAGAAGTGCCACGGCAACAGATGTGTGTGAGCTTTCCCACAGAAAAGAACACTGTCTTAAATAGGGAATGAGAACAGCTGATAGGGTAGAGCAATTGGAGCTGTTGGATGTTGTGTGTTGAATACGGCTGGTGATGCCCTAGTAGTGTGTGTTCTGCAGCAGTACTCCAGATGGACTTGCGAGGACAGGAGTGTACCAGCATGCATAAGACTACATCGTCATAATTAGCCTAACAAAAGCCTTGCATTATCTAACAGACATGGGGTCCTATCTCTGCTTTACTGAGATGGATGTCTGTGCAAGCCGCTATGTGTGAGGGCCAGGTGGGCCCCTACTGGATCCTTTTCCAATTCCAGCAGCTCCTGTACAGCCTTTCAGCTGCTTTCCTGGGATCCTCAGCCAGATGCTCCTAGGGGGGAGGAATGGTTAAGAATCTGGCTGTATGTGCCTGTGTAAATACATGTGCGCATTTGTGACCATTTTTGTCTTTATGAGCATGTGTGCATATGCAAGTTTGTATGATTATCCTTCTTATCCACAGTTCCATTTCCTCCGAGGCTGTGGAGGTCACATTGGTGGTGGGGGAGGACCTGTCTGGTGGGCAGAGCTGAGTTTAGAATAGCGGCTCTTCCTCCCGACTTTCCCCAGTTCTGAGGCTGTGTTAGCGGTGGGAAGGGCCAGATGAGTAGGAAATGGAGGCAGGCTCTTGAGTAAGGTGCAGACCTTAGCTAAGTCGATGAATACCACAATTTCTACATCCATTTCTCTGCTTTCAACTGGAGCCCAGATGCTCAAGAGAAACAGGAGAAGCTCTGACAGGAGGCCCAGCAGACCTTTTCAGCTGCCTCTTCAAGCACTGAAACAATGTGAGTCGACCACCCTTGGCCTGACTAGACCAGGGCCATTCTCATTTACATTTGCAGTGTTAAATTTAAATGTACATGTAAAATGTTTCTGGCACGTTCCTCCGAAGCAACTTAGAATGTAAAGCTACTTACAGTGATTTATCTATCTTGGTAATTTTTATTGGCACACCTCAGAGTGAGTATCTTTGTCAAGGATCCTACAGCAGGAGGGGGGACTCGAACCTGAGTCCTTCGAGTTCAAAAGTGGAGATTCTAACTGCACCAGCTGTCCCCTCTTTTTACAAAATACCTCCTGATCTTTTACATATGCAACCTCTGCTTTAAGCAGTGCTGTGCTATGAAATATCTCGTGTGTGATTTTCTTTTTTAAAGCTTAAGTAAACTCTGTCTTTTCGACTTCAGATGATTTTTTAGTGTTTTGGTGAGGATCTTTCTATAGTATTTTAGTTCTAGCCCAGCGCCTAGACTGTCAGCCTGTCTCCTGTTTCTGTCTACACTTAGGGAAAATTATTAGACAGGAGGGGAAAAATCAGGGCTCGGATTTTCTTTTTTCAAAAGCCCTTCTGTATTTTTTTTTAGAGAATTTATGCTGTTTTAAGTAATGTTCATGTCTGAGGCAAGCTGATTTTTTATATGCTCGAGCCCTTGGGATATGTTCCTTAAATTACAGCGGGCCTTAAGAGAGGCTCTTCTGTGGTGTGTCATTACAGAAGGTTTCTTAGAAAGCCTTCCGTCAGACAGCTGAGTCCTGCATTCTGGACATCTGCCCCTCTATTTATTGCAGTAAAGTCACTGAGAGATTAATAAGCATGCAATATTTCCTCAGGACATTGTGAGGAATCCAGTGGTCTTGCCGTGGAAAGGCCTTACAATAAACAGTTGTGGGGGCTGTATATATAAATGGTGATGGATATTTATAATGCTGCAGACTTGATAATGCATATTTTTAAATTCCTGAGAATATTGGTGTGTATGCGGTGCCACAAATGGAAATAACAACAGGTTGCCAGCATCATGTGGGCTGTTGACATAGGTAAATGAGCAATGTGAACAGGCTCAGGTTAGGAGAGGGTGTGGCCAGGTTGGAAGCAGGTAGGGGCTGTGTCCCCAATGGAGCATAGGCTCCACCCACCCCAACTCTTTAGCAGAGGAGGCAGTCATTTGAGTACAGGAAGTACCAAAGGTCATATAAGAGAGGCAGCAGTGGGAATGAGCTCTCTGGTGTTCAGGTTTTGACTCGCAGTGAAGGGGAGAGAGGGAATTAGACAAAGAAAGTGAAGAAAGCCATAGAGATGAATGCACAGGTGGAAGTGGAGGTCTACCTGAAGCCAGTTGAGGATGGAGGGCGGTTTGTGCGGATCTGTCTCAAGGAAGTGAGCAGCTACTACAAGTTCTCCCAGTGCTGTCATTGGCTGCACAGTGAGTGTGTGGGGTTCCCTCTTAACCGGACAGGGGGTGTGGGTGTGTGATGGAACCTCCTATAGGGGTGGGTACTTTAGTTTCTGATTTGGAACCTCCTTCAGGTTCTCAGGGCTTTGTGATACAATATGTATACAGAAAGTATGTTTTTGTTTTACTTTGATGTAGCATTAACCTTTGATTGAAGATGCGTTTCGAAAATTCCAAGATTTATAAGTCATACACAGATATTTAGATAACACACATTAATTTTTTAATAAGATTCTGTACAAATGTACAGATGACCCTACAGTACTCAGAAGTAGTAGAACTCTAAGTAGAAATCTTCAGTGAATTGTACAAAACTGTCAGCAGGGGGTTTTTTCTGCAGCGTCTGATGATGGATGAGGACACGGTAGTTAAAGGGGCTTTCCATTGTTGGTTGGGAATCAGGGAACTTGGAAACATCTGTACGTATGCACTTCATGTCTGCCTGTGACCTGTTTATTGCAGGCAGAGGAACTGCTGTGTCACTTCACAGGGGAGAGGAGGCTGCACAAACACACTAACACAGGGGACTAGAAATCCAGTCACCTAGTTCCATGCTGTTTTTATGAGGATGGTGCTTAGTTCACTTGCATGTGAAGATTTTCTCTGCATTGAGTTGTCCCAAAGATGCAAAGTTTGTCATGAGAGTAAAATTCTATGGAATTTTCTATTTTTATGTTTTTTACATGCCCCTTATAGACTTCTCTGTTTAAATATCTTTCTGTTGGTGACACTTGCACGAGAACCTCCTTTTTAGTGTTTTTTTTTTCCCATCTCAAATAGTAAATTCTCATAGTTGATGAAGGGCCATCTAGATATTTTTTCTTCCCCTCGGGCTGATGAGCACCCTGATTTCTGAATACCATTTTCAGCTCTGGCCACCACCCCCAGTTACCTCCTCCCAGCTTGGGAAGCCATCTTGCTGCTTCATTCTTCAGGACTGGCTCCTTACTCCACTGGCTGAACTGTTGCTTGTTGACAATGCAGACCATGCTGCTATGTTGCTTCCTAACTTTCTAATAGTAAATCCCATACTCTTTCCTCACCATCTCCAAACAATCTGCCACAGGTTATGTATGTCATGATGCATAAAATTATCTACATATTATAGTGTCAGTCTGTTCTTAATTTCAACGTGGTGCTTTGCTTTTTATTGTGAAAACCCATTCATACATTGTTTAGGATCATTGCCTTTTCTCTCTGTGGGCATCAGATGTTATTAATACATTTATGTTAATTATTTATGTGATACATATGCTTAAGCAGTTACGAGATAAGTTACTCCTTAATTCAGACAGTTTGAAGTATTGCTAACTGGAATTTAATATTGAGATAGATTAACCTGGACTTGAGAGGCTGGAGTGGGAACAGGCTTTCTGCTATTTGGCCTTTGAGGAAAATGTACTATGGAAAATTTAAGGATTCTGCATCTTCATGGTGTTTGCAATATTTCATTTTCTCACGCTTGTTGTAATGCATGTAATTCTGGTTCTTGATCTTTAAAACATGTTAAAATAATTTCAAGATTGTTTGTTTGTTGTTTTTTTTTTTACATTGCATCACCTTCACATAGCTTCTTATATTGTCAAACTTCTTTTATCACACAGGCCATTTTTTTCAGTTATACTTTGGTTTGCTGAGCCGCTTTACTGTTGTCAAAAGTCAACTGCTTTGCAGCTTAAATTGTTTAATAGACTACTTTTTTCTTAAAAAAACATTGTTAGGCCAGAGACACACATACTATTTCCTCCCAGTAATTTTCTTATCAGCTCAAAGCCAAAAATAATGCGTACTCTGGCCAAATCATCAACCAATTCATCTGGTGACATAATTTCAGCTAGCATTAATTTTTTATTGCTGTTGAGGAAATTCTGCAGCTGGAGGTTCTTGTTGTCCAGTCTTTTCACCAACCACTAGAGATTTGCTAACATACATTTGAGGGCATACTTGGCAGTACATTACCCGAAATCTTATAGATGACAGTGCTGTCAAGAACTAAGAAAAGTACAGATTTCAGCTGAGCTCTGTCCTCGATTTTCATTTTAAAAATACAGCAGTGATGAAATTGCCTTATTGTCCATTGCTTTAGTCCTGCAAGTAGACATTCCTATTTATAATTATGGATGTTTTCTGCTGTGTGATCATGCTGATAAGCTGATATTCTGGGCAACAGTCTGTGGCCATTTCTCTGAGAGGAGACAGTGGGAGTGCATATCTCCATGGTGCAGCGACACAGAGATGAGGTGCTTCTATCTGGAGCCACGCTGAGAACATAAGCAGGCAAGAATGACTAGTGACCTCAAATAATTAAAGTGTAATCCTATGGGCATTGAGGGGACATACCACTCTGAGTAAACAGAATTGGACAGAACATTTAAGAAAGCATAAATAAATGGTGAGTTTATTTTTTTTCAACGTTTTAGTTGGACATCTCTTCTAAGTTTTTAATACATAGTTGAGGTTGTCACTATCTCATGCTTCTTTACAGTTTCTTTTGAAAGCAATCTGAATGTTGAATGGTTTCATCAGTGCAACTGGAAAACTGTAATTTTCCAATTTGTAATTTTTCAAACTTTTTTATGGTATCATTTCCACTACCTGTTTGAGTATGGCAAGAGAGTGAAATTCAGTGCAGAAATGAAATGGGTGAAAGTCATTTAAAACAAAGCAAAAGATGGATGTGTCTGCCATATATTTCTACAATGTTCAGTGATGTTACACAAAACTGTCATGATGCCTTTGTAAGTTATTGTTTGCTCTGACCTGTGCCCTTAGTACCAACTGACTGTTGGTAGACAAGAAATTAATGGTCACCTGCGTTCAGGAACTGTTGTTCATATTTAATCATGCAGTAAGTTTTGCCATAGAGAATAATCTACAGCATTTACAATGAAGCAGCAGCTTTGTGGTATAATGGTTAGTCAACTGAACACATAATCACACATTTGGTGAAATAGCTTTAGAGGAGGATACTGCTGTAGGAAGTTTGAATTAGTCTCAATTCTCAAAAATTGAATGAATATGGTATATCTGTAAACAACAGCTCTGGAACTATTCACATGAGGTACTAAAAGCCAATCACTGTACAACAAGTTATGCGGTAAGCACTATAATGGTATTCTTGTGTGGAGGCATATATTCAATATTGCGTGGTTTGAATGATTGTGGTTATTTTGGTCAACTTAGTTCCATGATTTTTATTTATTGCTATAGCTCATTTCATTATTTAACTGGCAGTATGATATTATCTCTGACTACTACATACTGTTTTACAGGATTCAAAATAGTGACATATCGATGTACTGATGAGTGCAATTTTGATGCTCTAGTCAATGATGTGTGTCTCACCCTGCAGTTAAGTAGGATACACAGTTTAAAATGCCATCATGTGACTAATCGTGAAAATTTTACCTTATTTATTTTCTCCTAACTGTACTTATAGATTTTTTAATGAAAAGCAAACTGGTGGATTAGGAGTTATTGAAAAAATTATAATGTAGATGCCAACAAAAACAGTTCCTGTTTGGCCCTCTAAAATGTATGCCTTTGATTCCGTTTTCTTATACACTGTGTTATTGAAAATGAAAGAAGATGCAGAACCTCGTATCAAATGAATTTGACACATTAATACTGTAAAATTAATGAATCCTTAAAGGGTTACTCACAAAATTGTAGCTTGAAAGATTATGACTGATGTTATTTTCCTTCCCACCCTGGTGCATAAATCCACTGTCACCAGTTGACACTTAGATCGATACTGACATAAAGTAATTATATGACACCAGGGATATTAGTAGACAGTTGTGAATTGTGATATAGGAGGTTTTTTCCTTCTACCTTCTTGCAAAGAATGGGCTGAGGATTTTTTCCCACCCATTGTGGGGGTATTTTTTGAAGGCAGTCTTAATAACACAATCGTGGTCCTGTTCATTGGGATGTACAGAGGTCAGGTGACATGGGGTTACTTATCCATGTCAAGACTGGTTCTCAGTTTCTGCTCAGTGTGTTAGGACATGGCACAGTATCTCCCAAACTATGCAAAGACAGAGCTCACCTTGTTCATCTCATTGAAGACAAACTCATGCAAATGATTGTTGTGCATGAGGGCCATTGGTCAGATGACCCTGGTAAGAACTCACTGTGAGGGAGACATTGATCTGTTGTGTGTGAGGAAAGGCTCTGACAGTGCCGGGGTAGGGACACAAGAATCCAGTGTGAAAGCACCTTGGCATGGTACCTGTGAGAAAACAGGTGACCAAACTGAAATCTAAGAGCACTTCTGATTTGAAAACTGTAAATGACCCATTCAGAGTGTTGCCCATATCATAGCCACTGCCACAGGGTGTCTGAGTGCAAACAAAGAGCTGTCTTTAAATTTGTCCTGGTATGGGAGGTGGTTTAACTGATTTCTGTGAGGATCCTTGTGATCTCTGGAAGAAACCCACTACTGCATATAAAACTTACCATTACCTATCTCTATTAATTTATCCTAGCAAAGTTTTGTTGTGAAATGATACAATTTCTGTACCTCTTCCTCTTTAACAACCAAACAGTCCCCCTTCCTGATACAATCCAACAGCGTCGGGAAACCAACAATTACCAATTACCGTTTCCTCTCCATGCCTGATGCAATTGACCTAGCAGTATTACTGGCTGTTGTACAGCGTGAATGAAGGTCCTGAAATGCTGATGGAGTGAATCTGCTTCCACCATATGATGGTTCAAAGTTTCAACTGGAATTGGAAAGTGAAGACTGGGCTTGCGGAGGCATGATGTGGGTATTAATGTTTATGGCACAAGAATAAAGAATTGTGTTACGAGCTCATTTCCTGTTAGACCGTTGAAGGTCACATGTAGAATACGTGTTTGTGTCATGTTTTGTATAATTTTTTCATTATTTTATTAAATTATCTTTGCCATTAATTTTACTATTCCTAATCTAGAATTTCTAGGATTGTGTCATGCTGTTTGTGAAACAAAACAGCATCCGTTTGTTACATTTTAACAGGCAGATGTGTTCATCTTGAATGTGGTTTCCAGTACTAATGTTACACACCAGATGTATTATTTGAATTCTTTCCTATGTGGTAAGCTGTAATAGTGTGCTGGGAACTCAGTGGGTTATTGCCCACAAGAACAGGCACAAGTTAACGCTCTGTTTGCTAAGTAGAGCACATTTACACTTAGTGTTGTGTTCCTCTTCCCAAGAGAGGCACGGCCTGAGTGGGGGCCTCAGCCAGCCACCCTCAGAGTCAGGAGACTGGAGGAAACAGGTCCTTGTGTTGATGTCTGTTCCACCCTTCACTGCTAGAACTGCAGCTGTCCACTCCCCCATTACCACATTATTCTTCCACCAAACATCCAGAATTTGGCCTAATTCATATTCTAGACAAAAGGGTTCCTAACCTGGGGTCCACAGACCCACTGGTGGTTTGTGGATGGTCTTCAGGGGGTTTGTGCAATGTATGTTAAAAATAAGTATAACTGAAAAAAGTAAAAAAAAAATGGTATGGTTGACTATTTGTGATATAATGCTATGTGAAGGTAATCAAATTTCAGTGCAGTAAATTTATTTATGAACACTTTCCTATGAGGAACCCTTAGCATGACATCCTTAAAAACCTCTGCTCTAGATGCACAAGTAGGCAGTAATACCATTAAGGAACATGGGTTTCAGAAACTGTCTTGCTTATGAAAAAGGTGTTGACAGATGGTCTCTCTAACCCAGGTCCTTTTACTATCAATCTGCCTCAAAGCCTTATGCGAGAGACATTTACATCTTGAAGTGAGTGATGCCTGTAGGGAAGTACAGAGAACCGACCAGGCCCTGTTCCTGGTGCAAGAAGGGTGATGTCACTGTCTGTATTTCTTTCTTTCTTGCTTCAAGTATGCATGGAGGATGGATGAGTTACATTTTGACAATTATAATCAAATACTGGAGTTCTTTAAATGATTTGGCAAAATCATCTCTGACCCCATTAGAGCCATTAGAGAATTACTACATTCGGTCCCCTTGGAGACAGACGTACGTAGTGCCTGATAGCATCAAGCCACTTCATTGGCATGCAAATGCTCTATTCCCCTCATTTACATAGACAGTTTGAAAATGCAACAAATTGTTGCTTCAGGTTTATCAGTGACTATCACACAGTTACATTTGTAACACTGTAGTCATGGAGATGGTTTCTATTGCTTGTTCAGATCATAACAGGGGGCCTCAGGTCCCATGTGGAAATTCAGGCCTCAGAGAGTTGAATTCTATTACCAAACATACATGAAGTCCAGCAGAGGCCAGCAGATTCACCCTTTCTGTGTCTGGGCTAGCAGACAGTGTCACATTGAGACCTGAGGTCCAACACAGGTCTTGCTTATTTTGCTTCTTATCTAAGAAGCTTGACACAGACCACTGCAAGTGCATGTCATCCCCAGTGAACACAGGAGCAGGTTCTTACAGCTAATCTACAGCTAAGCGTCTTTGCTACTTCCCGGTATGTCCTGGACTGATGCTATAAACACTGCCAAGTGGTGGGAGAAATAGTGCCTGAACACCTGCTTGCAGAGTCAGGGATCTGCAGATGTAGTATCTGCCTACATTTTACATACTACACTAGCTCCTGTGGTGTCATGGTGGTGGAAGCACCTGTATATCTCACTTTGTAGGTGTGACTCAACTTTGGCTCATTCTCTTTAACTTCTGCTGGATGTCTGTGGTAATCGCTCGAAATCATGTGGGGCTAAGACAGCACCGGTCAATGGGGAATGCTGATAGGATTGACATTAGTGCCCTGGGATGCTGTTATTCCTAAAAAAAATTATGCCTGTTTCTTGGTGTGAATTTTTGTACAACACATGTTCTGCATGTTGCTACTGTGCACCTTGATTTGATTTTATAACTAAGGGTTCTGTGAAAAAATATGAAATCCATTGCCTCCTTATACAATAGCAAAGCTTGCCTGAGTTGAGTTGAGGCCCCTCTGTGAACCTGTTCAAAGCCCATGGGCTGCTTGCTGTCCCAGTGAAATTCAAGGTCTCTTTCTGCTGACTGCCTTAAGCTTTAAACCTTATTTGGTTTTTATGTTGTGCTTAATGCTGAGTAAAAATGTGTGAGTCTCCTTATGAATCATAAAAGATGGATATTCTCAGCAGAATCCCTCTACAGGGCTCTAGGATATGCATTGTGTTTCCCCAGAAACATGTCTCTTTCTCTCAGTTTCAGAAGCTAACCCTTCATCACCTGTGTGTCGATGGTAGCTGTCCCCCCTTCTCCCCCTCCAAGCTACAGCCCTGAGGTCAGCTTTGGCTTGCTGGTTTGGTGAGGAGAGTTCAAAGCACTTGTAATGGTGTGTAAGAACTGGGGGAGCATGGGGTTGTCTCTTTTACACACACTTAGAGGGGACTGAAAGCTATAGGTGCTGTTCGCTTGGACCCGGCCCCACCGTAGACAGCTGCTGGCTCTCTCTATTCCCTGGGGCCTGAGACTGTCACCTGATATGTCCCACATTATTAAACATGGGGCCCCCACAAGGGAGGTCTGCAACAAGCAACAGCATAGGCACCTTAGCAGCCAGTCTTTTTTTTATCCTCTCTGATCTCCTCACAAACCTCCAACTAGCATGAGGGCAGGCTTGCTGCATCCAGGGAGAAGCTCAATTTGTGTACAAAACCCCCTTGGGATTAACTAAGCTAATGCTGGTCCTCCTCAGCTGGGGTTTTTCATTCACCTGGACTCAGATTGCAGGACTAGGGTGCCTGAGCTCCTTGGAGGTGCTGGGTAAGGACAACAAGCAAGTGTCGTGGAATGGACTAAGAGGTGGCACCGGGTCTCTGCAGAGGTCTGTGAAACTGGACTTACCCTAGAAGCAAATGGACAGCTGTCACTGATCATGTTCCATGTGAATTCTGCTTGTGGGTCTGTGTCCACATGTGTGTGACTGAAAAGACTTCGAGATGGCTCTTAACCGCATCTCCCTGCTCTGTCAGGACATTACTAAGCTGTGGATGGATTTCAGCCAGATGACAGGTACACAGGACACCTTGCCCACTACTTGCAATCTCTTTTATCTCTGTGTTTGCATTAGCAGGGTCTTGTATAAAAGTTATAAGAAAAAACCGCCACCAGACCAGTAGGTATGAATGCTGTTCCTAAACCTTACAAGTCTCATTTTAGATGTTCTTATGTACTATTAAAGTGTTTCTGTGCTTGTTTTTATAGTAATGGTCAGTTAAAGTTTTTGAAGCATTTTCAGGTTATTCATTTGTTTTGCAATCAGTCTTTTGCATTCCAATATTTATGCATTAGTTCATCTTATTTATTTTTAATTGGGTTATGCTGTGTCTGTATTAGCAGCTTTCATATAAATTTATGTTAACATATATATACCATTTCAATGATAAGGAGGTTTGTCTAAACACTTATTTTGTTTACTGAGCAACGGTTGGCACAAAAACTGAGAGACTGTCAAAGCACAATGAAAAGTAAACTTCAGTATCACTCTCTCTGATTTGTTTCAAATGTGCTTGTAACCATACTATATGGGCTTTTCCATCAGACAGTTCATTTCGCTTTGCAGATCGTGCCGTGTGGGGTGAGGGTTGTTTGTGTGTCTCTGCCACAAGGTGTACTGAAGAATGACGTGTACTTCCGTTCAGTCTGGGTTTTGCCCCAAGGATCATTTCATCCCTACTGCATGACAGCCAAGGGTGTGGAGAAGTTTGCATTGGTTTTCCAACTGTTGGATGCTGGTTAAACAAAAATAATCTGCACCTGCAGGTTTTTTTTTTTGCAAGTAATAGTATGTTCTTTAATATGAAGAGAAGACTTGAGATCAGATTCTGAAAAGGTCTTATTTTTTCTCTCTGAGAATATCAGTCTAGGAAAGTCTCATGATGTCCACTGAGTTGTCTGGTTGTGCTAAAGCTTTGGCTGTTGACTGTTGTCAGTGGTTGTATCATTTTCTTCTGGCTGGGACAGTGTTTCCATTCATGACTCTCTCAAGTGCGAAGCCATTGTTCTCCTTTTTTAACAAGGTCTCAGAGGAACCCTGTGGGCTATGGGGTCATCTGAGGGGCCACCGTATTCTTTGCATTCTCCTCCTTTTACAGTTGTTCACTGTGTTATTGTCCCTTTGCTCCTCCTTTATGGAAGCCTCCCTTATGTGGCATTTGCACCTGCGGCAAATGAATGTAATGTAAACCAGTAATACTTATTAATACGACCCCCTCATCCCCCTTGTTGCCTTTGGATTCCTCCATGTCAATGAAACAGCTGCTGTTGGGCTGCCTGACATAGCCAGAGTCAAAAATACAAACACCCAGACCAAGTTTGAGATTAGTTTTTTTTGTATACCAGGAGAAAAATCACTTCTTTTGTTACTGAATACCTTTTTATCAGAACATGAGCAGCAACTCCAAATTCCTTCAGTATCTATGTTAATACACTTGTGCTTGGGTTATGAAGATTCAGATTGTGGATTCTCTGAGATGCAAACATTAGCCAGTTTGTTTACTTATTTCTATATGCAATTTTTTCTTAATCATTCTGTTTTCTTAAATTTGTCTTTTGCAGAACATAAATGGCCTGAATTTCTGCTTGTCATCAATAGTTGACAACAAAACACACACAGAAGGTACAGGCTGCAGACACTGCAGCACTGCACTGGAAAAGTGACTTTTGTTGATGAATAAATGGAAATGTCAGTTTATTTTCTTTAGTTATAACTTTGTTTGAGAACCAAACTCCTATAAATAGTAGAGGAACTTATGTATTATTCAGGATTTTATTGATTGTGACAGGGTAAAGTCACTTGAGGTATGAAAAAACCAAGTTATGCATGGTTTAATTGTATTTGTAAATTCAGGTCCCAGTGTATATTGTGTTGGAGGATGGTAAAGATAGGTGACATGAAAAAGCATTATTATTCTTTACTAAAACTTCATGAAAGACATCAAAGTCACACTGGGTAGTTGTAGATGGAGACTTCTGTCTCCCCAAATTAAGTTTCCATCTTGCCTTGCACAACAGCAGTTGTCAACAGTGCAGAATAATGCCAGAAGCCATGACCATTGTGATGTAATCACCAGGTGAGCAACAGAGCATCTGCTGTTGCAAGGACATTACAATCAGTAGTGGAGGCAGACCAAGGCAGGACAGTGGTTTCTCTGCTCAAAAGGCTATCACCAGAAATGTGTTTAACTTTGAGCTTGTGGGAACTTGACTGAGTTGTCAGTATAGAACAGATGCATAAGGTTTGTTGATGTTACTTAGACCTACATGCCTGGCTGAAAATGTTGAGTGCTCAAGCACTAAAACAAGCTACCCCAGGTAGCAGGCACCACTGAGGTCCAAAATGGTTCCACTGCACATGGGAACTTCACTTGCAATGCTCAGGGTGGTGCATCTCTGTGATTAACATGATATCATTTGGCATGTAGCTTTTATTAATGTCAACAGTACTCTGTGTTTGTAAAACAATACCACAGTATTTGATCTTGTGATTGACAACACCAGCTTACATCGAATGTACTATTCTTTAGAGAAATGGACCACTACTGCTCATTAGATACAATAGAAAGGATATGCCTTGTATCTACTCCTCTTCTGCATTGAAAGTAAAGTCAGGTTTTCCCCAGTGCATGTTTAGTCTTTGAATATTTCTGTATTTCTGTCTGCCTGGGATTAAAGGCAGTGT
Organism: Arapaima gigas; assembly: GCA_900497675.1. Classification (NCBI taxonomy): domain Eukaryota; kingdom Metazoa; phylum Chordata; class Actinopteri; order Osteoglossiformes; family Osteoglossidae; genus Arapaima; species Arapaima gigas. The sequence continues at coordinate 1,630,348 of UFQX01000030.1, forward strand.
TCAGACACATGTTTAAAGAGCCTTTTTCAGCCCTAGAGCAGCTGTGAGACTCAGTGCCCTGCTTCCTTTGTGTATAGTCACCCAAAAACATATACTGTCACCCTACATGACAGGACACAACTCACTGCTGTTCTCCTCCCATTATTCTCTGCCCTTGTTGTATGTCTCTGTGCCTGTATGTCCCAGCACATGTCAGCCATTCAGTCACGCTGTTGCTTTGAAAATATCTTATTCCTATCCTGTTGATGTTTCTGTGTTTTACTTCCTCTGTTTAATCAATCCCTCCTGCTTTCCTGATGTCTCTTCCTACAGAGTTGAGCAGAGACTGTATGTAACAACTCTGAAATTATAAATCCAAGAAGAGACAACAGTGGGAAAGAAGGCCTCTGCTTCTTTGCCTTTCTTGTGTACATAAGGTCCTTCTGTTTGGGCTCTAACCTGATTTATATGAGCTTCACGTGGACGTGTGCACTCGTGAAGCTGGTCCAGAACAGGTTACAGGTAACCTTGCTCTAATGTTAGTAGTTTGAGAGGCTATTCACACCATTTGCTCCTGTACTAGTGGCAGCTGTCCTTTACGAGCGAGGGGTTTCCCTTTAAGTCTTATCATGTTTTTAGTTTTCTGAACCCTTCACTATTTGCTTATGTAGTTCAGCTACATTTACACATTTATTGTAAGGTGACAGCTCTAAATCCTGTACCACCTGAAGATGGACCCTAGTTCAAATCCCTGTTCCTGAAGTAATATTTTTATTTTAGGACTCAGAAACTTAATCTGAACTGATGTAGTAAAAATTACACAGCTGTAGATTGGTTAATGATTTTAAGCAGCTTTGTATACAAGTCCAACTTGTACAAGTCTCCTTGTACAAAAATGTTGTCTAAATGAACAAAATATAGGTTTATTCATTTTGTGGATTTGTCATTTTTTCCTTTCTTTTTCAAGGGATATATATTTTAAAGTTGATAAATGTAGCACCCATTGTTCCTCCAGTGTCCCAAGGTGCTGGTGTGGCAGTCCATGTATTAAAATGTGATCTGTAGTTAGTTTTAGTTTTCTCCTTTTTCATTATTTTAAAATTTAGTTTTATGGACAGCACTGGGTCACAGAAAGGCAGCGACAGTATGCTGGGGTGTGATCACTTGGCACTAATACATTCCAGAAGGGTGTCCCAACGTTTCAGAATTGTCATGCAGATCAAATGTTCATTGTTCAAGCTGAAGAAAATTCCTTGTATTCCTGTAGCAGCATCTTCAAGTTTCAGGCTGGGTTTAAATAGGCTGTTGTTGAGGAAGTTAATCTCTTACCTTCTTATTGAGCTGTTTCTCTGGGTCCTTAATCTGCCAAACTAGCCAAGTGTATCTGCTCTTAAAGGGATCAAATTTCACTTTTACTTCTGCTCCTCAGGGCTTCTACAGTTTACATACAGTAGCCCAGCTTGCTAAACCAGCAATAGTTTACATCTTGTACAGTTTATAGCTTCATGGCAGTGGTCCAGGTTGCAGATGTAAATTCCTTTGTGTTTACTTTTGCTATGAGTTTTAACCAATATTGTTCAGAATTAGCATGGATGTGCATGATCAGGAAGACAGAATGGTGTGAACAATAAAGTAACATATACCACCTCTTACAATAATGACTCAAGACAAAGTGCTTAACATTAGTTGACTAAAGACTTGCAAGGAAGAGCACTGTGCGTGTGTGTGTATGTGTGTATACATCTGTGTATGTATACTAATATGTGTAGTGCATGGTACAGTAAACCACTGCAGTAAACAGACCCCTTGCCAGCTGTGTATCCACGACAAAGCTCTGTCTCCAAGGGTTTTCAGAGCCCATCTAGCAGCTGCCCTTCTGCTTTTCCTTTATCTGTTTCCTCTTTATGACCAGATGCATAAAATGTTGAGTTAGTTATCACCCACATCTACCCATATTGTGCTGTACAGCAACATTAAATAGCAGTTTTAGCAGCCCATCCTTCTTATGTAAGGGTGATGACTGGTGATGTCTGGGTTCTTTCATCATGCTTGGGCACTTGGCTTCTACTTCCTCCTTGGCTGCACACTGTTTTTCAGACAAATCTTCTTCTATCCCTCCCCCATGTCTAGACCTAAACAAGGGGCAACTATATCCATTGGTGGGCAAAAAAAGCCAGAGGAAGACCACCATCAGACATTCAGGAGCATGTAGGACTCTCCTTCTGTCTTCTGCTGCTCTGCACAGGTTCTGACTGTTTCCCTCTCTGCTCCACAGACGAGATCATGCAGCAGGAGTGCAGCCCTCTTCGTGCTGAAGATATCGTGAACGACCTCCGGAAACAGTTTGCCTTCCTATCAGGTGAATTCTCTCTCTTTCTCCCTGTCCTTCCCTGCCACCCTCTCTCTGTCTCTGTCTCTCTCTCCCTCCTGTTCTGTACCTGAATATTTCACTATATTCCAAACCAGTATTTTGAACAGATGGGCCTTCCAAACTGTGGTCATTATCCTCCCTTGTGCATTTTTAAGGTATAAGCTTTTAAGGTATAGTCTTTTATAGGCATACTAGTATAGGGATGGGCATAACAAACTGTTTTTTTCGAAATCTTGTTTCTCCCACAGGTACTTAAAGAACAAATCTGAATGTTGCAATGTCAAGTACCAGAATACCAGTATACCAAAAGTGGAACTGAGTGCTATTCATATATAATCTTATTTGCTATAAACTGTGACCCTTTACTCAGTAAAATGTTTTTATCTGCATATACATTTTATACAATATTAATAACACCAGCCATGGTGCAAATTTTATTAAACTGAGTGGTAACTGCTTAAAATGCATTAAATCAACAATACTGACAATTTTTATCAAATTTGAGTCATTGTCTGCTGACATATGAAGTTAATGTTTGTGTCCTATCAAAATCTTCAAATTTGAGTAAACTGTATGGTATCAGTTTTTACCAGAACAATGATTAAATTGATATTTCAAACTTGTATTCATTTATGTAACAAGTTCAGCATTTATGTAAAGGTAGTTTAATGGTGTACATTCTCTAAGGTGCATTAATCTCTTTTCTATCTGATGGCTGTTTTTGACAAGTTCCATCCTAAACTATATATAAAATATGTTTGTCTTGGAAATCTGTTACCAATGTTCATTTGAGTACTCTCTTCCTTTCTTGTCCATGGACTCTTTGTAGTGTGCACTTTGGGGTATGAACTTTATTGTGGGTACTCTGGAATATGTGCACTATGTGATATGCAGAAATACAGTGTGCAGACTGGGACACAGCCTATTTTACTGCTTTAATGAACATGTAAAGAACATGTAATGAAAACTACTTCAACTCCACTACAATCTTACCTCCTTATCTCGTTCCAAAAGCCCCCAACCTTACCTCTCACCATGTGTGGAATGTGTCTCCATCTATGCTATTCCACCCTGTTATGGTGCCACTCACAGCTAGTAATGGCCTCTGATGCCACGCTAATGATCTGATGTTGGTGAATGTCTTCTGGGACACCCACCTCCACACACTGCTGCTCAAGTCTCACGCAGTCATGTTGATGGATTGTCCATAGCATTAAGTGCATTTCTAAGTCTATTTCATTTCTTATAATTTTTTGGTAAAATGTCAGAGGAACCAAAGCTGAAGAGTGCTGAACAGAAGAGAGAGACCCATGTGACTGTATACAGCAATAATCATTCAGTAGCACACAAAAACCCTTCACAGCAAACTGGCATTTGGTGGGCAACATTCCGGCCTGCACCATACTGACATACCCCTGTTCAGTTGCCAACCTCACCTCTCGCAAAAAATAAATGTTAAACAGATGAAGGTGACATAAGACCATATTTGAAGAGATAGGTCATAATGTTGGACAAGAACATATTATTAATTAGCTATTCTTATATAAATTTATTCTGTAGAAAGTCTCTAAAGAAAGTTGCATTTCTTACTCACACAATGATTTATTAGCAACTTAGCTTCATTGTATTGAACACGTAAACCTTTTTTGCATTTGTAGTGTTGTGTGCAATAACAGCTTTTATCGAAACAAATGAAACTCCAGTACAGACAAATACCGAAAAAGGGATGCCGAGTCACAGCAGTGTGATGTTGGTGCTCCTCGCATGGGACCTTGAGCATCGTCAGCAAAAGGCATTTATAAAACTGCCCCAGTGCAGTCTGGGTAGCGGGCTGTGACTTGGTGCTTTGAGTCAGAGGAAACCGTAGCAACCAGAAGGTGCTGTCGTCCACTGTTCTGCATGTGGCACAGATACCACCAGCATTAGGTTTCCCCAGACAGTGTGGGATTGACGGTGAATGGTGTATAATTTATCAGCTCTTTGCTGTCTAGCACATCTTGTATGAGCCAATAACCATGTGGCCCTGGAACTTGCTCCAGGCTAGGAGCTCAGGTGCCGACTAGTGTGTACTGCTTTTGTCGCCGACAGGCAATATTCCAGGCTCAGTGTCCTTTGCTGCTGGGGGTTGTGGGTTGACTCTTCATTCACACTCTACACATATCACGTGCATCCATCTCACCACCAAGTTGGTCAGTACTGTTGCAGGGCTGCCTGGCATGAAAGGCGAGCACAGTTCAGTATGTATTCATAAAATTTCCCAGCAGAATGTTTAAAGCCAACATAGCAATAGGTTTATGTGCCTACTGTCACTGATATATTTACAGTGATGTTGTTGGATATGGTGTGATGGAAGCGCATGACATGTTTCCAGGAGCGGGAGAAATTAATATGAGCAATTTTGCTGGAACAGCATTGCTGAAGGAACAGTGGTGCTTTGTCTAACCATCAGTCAACATCTTTACGCAGCATTTGCATCACTCTGTAGTTTTGTGATGTCAGAATATTTGATTGTTTCATTCAATGTTGAAAATGGAAAAAAATTACTTTTTGTTTAAATAATGATCCACTTTCCTTCTGAAGACCTCTTGTCCAACAGTATCTTAGTGCTTCTCTGGTTTTCCATTCCCTCTAAATGTAAATCTGTGCTGTTTGTACAGTCAATGTGTGTTTGTCTCTCCATTTTCAGTTTGCCTGTAAACTCCTGCAACTTGTGTTAATGGTTTGGCCATTTTTTGTTAGCCCTAAACATCCAGTGCAAGAGGTCTGCTCTTTCTCATAGTCTTCCCATTTTCCTGCCCTCATCTGCATATTTGCTCAGTCATATATGCATATCTCCACTCCTTATCTGTGGCTCCATTTACGTGAACCTCAAGTCTTATTATAAAAATGAGACTGTAATTGTTCCCAATAAGAGATTTGTTCACTGTGTCACCAGAGAACCATCGTGCTAGGGGTAGAAATGTTCACTGTCTAGCATGTCCTGTTTCTAGTATGTTACTGTTGTGCTAGAGAAAGGAGGCCCTGTCACAATGCATTTTTTAACCACCAAACAAAGCACATAGACACACTGATCCATACACCCTCTCAAGTGAGGAAGTGAGGTCATCTTGGACCATCCTGTCAAGCCTGCTGCCCATCTCATCTGCAGCTGGCTGTCCATTGTGCATCCAAACACAGACAGCCTTGCTGCAGCTGTTCCCATAGCGACAACAGCTAGTCCAACAGTCAGACTGGTATTTAGAGTTCACCACCTCTAAGAGCCATCATTCATTCTCTGGGATAAATCATAGAGAAAAGAAAAGAAATTAGCTCTTTAGTCTGGCATGGAATAAATTCTCCAAAATGGCCGTTTTCCTTGTGGTGCCATGTTGCCTGGAAAATCCTGGCACAACCTGCAAAGACTGAGAAGCGGGTGTTCAAGGATGGTGGCATTAGTTTGGATTGATCCTGGAATTTTGCATTTGCTGCATAAGTTCACTTCCATACAGATTTATGTCTATTATTTAAAAATATAAGAAATCTGATTCGTCCTGCTTATTTACAAGAGATGTCCAGGCGCCCTCATGTGGTCATAGTGAGGATGTAATTCCATTAATCCAGTTTTATATTTTTTCATGAATTTGCAAAATTATTATATTTTTATCTTCTGATAAAATACATTCTACAAAAAGTTTATTGGTATTATACATGTGCTTTAAAACTTCAATTTAGGTGTTTTATATTTATATAAATTTTCATATGTGTTCATTTGTTTAGCTGAAATTGAAATGTCACACACAAACACAGAACTGTTTTAATTTATAAACAATAACTCATGCGTATCGCAGCAGCTTCCTAGAGCTACACTATATTACCCTTTTGTAAAAGTCCAACCCCTTAACACATTGTGTTAACCAGTGAACACTTGCAGGCCAAAGCAGAAAAAGGTTCTTCATCCCAAACGTGGGTCTCTGTTAACACTGTGCTGTTCCTTCTTCCAGGGGGTCGAGGGGAGGGCGGCAGCCCCATAATTGTGTTTCCAGAATTCCCGACATTCAGCGAGATCCATGAGCAGGAGTTCCACAATGTGCTCACATACCTCACCAGCATTCCAAGGTCAGTCCCCCCACCATACCACCTGGAAGGGAGTGCAGAAAGGGAAAGAAACAGATACCTTGGAGTTGAGGCCTGGAGAGCAATACACAACACTGTAATACTATAGAAGTTCACAGTTTTAGGACTTTAATCTTGTATATGCTAAAACCACTTGTAATTTTATCAGTGCCATAGGGGTGAGAAAGGTTTCAAAAATAAAATGTAAAACAATATTTTGTCACTTTTTATAGCAATGTGGAATCTATTTTGAAAGTTAAATTTTGATGCAAAGTATATTACAATGAAATTTTCATGTAGCTTTTTTAAGTGAAATACAGTGTTTGCACTGGGATTGTCCAGCCAGCAGATGTCAGCATAGACTAACTGTCGCTTCTATTGTGGCGTGGCCCAAAGGTTTTGTTATGACATGTTTTACTGTGATCTCATCGGTGTGTTGTCCCTGCTGTGACTATGAACTGACTGCATTTGTCTACCCTTTTCTCCATTTATTGCCCTGGAGGAGAAGCGTTCAGTGACATTAGCTCATTGGTTTCCCTCATTGTGTTACCAAGAAACACAGACACTGAGAGAGAATGAGCCAGACTAGCAGTATCCTAGCAACGGGCACATGGCCCCACGTGAAGCAGGTTCATTTAAACCATGTGAGAAACAAGAGACAAAGGCATTCAACACTCAGTGTCCCCATGCCAGGTTTCAGCTCTGACTGCTGGACACACTGACATGGAAAGATCCCTGTGGCTGTTAAATGGTAACAGTAAAACAGCTGCCCTTAGTAATGTTTAGGTTATGATTTTTGTGGCCATCTGCATTGTTCTGCAGTGAACTAAGGTGCTCGTTTTTGAAATTAAAGAAAGTGGCCTAATACCTTTTAAAGTTCCGATGTGCAATAGAATTTGTTGGGATGCTGAGAGACCGAGTGATGGTAGAGGGTCTGAATCCCTGACCATCTCCTTGAATCAAGGCTCTTCTGGTTTGGCTGTTGATTCCAACTTCAGTCAACACACAAAGAGTCTGCTTGTGGAAGCCCTGAGGGGTCAACACTGCTGGGGCCCTGTAGCCCGCCTGAACAGGTACACAGGATCAGACTGCAAATTTTAAGAAACATTTAAGTCACTAAGGCAGACACTTTTGAAGTTGAGCGTTTCAGGAACCTTCACCTCACGCTGAAGCAAACAGAGGGAATGACAGACTGATCCATTAATAGTGCGTCCATAGTGGTTGGGTCCACTGTCTGCCAGTATGAAGTCTCCTTGTTTCAATTACACTTCTGTTGCGTTACCCTGAATCAAGGTATTTACTCTGAATTGAGAGAGTAAGAATGCCCTAGTGAGTAAATGGGTAAATCATAAAGTTGATTATCTTCCACTTTACACTTATTACAGGACTTAATATGCACTGTTTTAATTTTCTAATTATATGCAGAATAAAAGGCTTTACATAAATACATGGAGTGCTGTATCTCCAGCTGCACATTCTTACAAGCCAGAAAAACACAAAAGAGTAGAACACTTGCGCCCACTCCACTGAGCACCCACTGCAAATCCCCCCAAACTCACGTATGCAAACTATCAGTTCCCAACTTCCACATGCATCTCAATCCTTTCCTTTTCTGCAGATGGAAATATTGAGGTTTTTCCCCAGCTGGTCTGTCGCGAGGCCAATATATTTTTTCTCACTGGGTGTTTTCTGCCATACAGCAAGTCAATGGAAGCTGAAACACCAGGTGGAATATTTAGTTCAGAATGCTGGATGGAGCCCTAATGAGTCTCTTCTTTTCCAATTCAACTTTAATATCTTCAAAGGGATTTTAGTCTGACAACAGCAAGATTTGCATGTATCTTAAAGCGGGCCTGATGGACAAATGCACTTTCTCTGTAAATATCAATATACACATTCAAAAATGACCATCACCATTTTGTGTAACGTGTCTAAATCCTACTCAACCTGAAGCCGGACTAAAATTTAAAACAATTAGACCTTTAAAAACTACATCACTCCAGTTAAATCCAATTTGGTATTTGTTCTTTACATCAGAATTTAGCTGCATAATAAATAGCATCTAATTTCTTCATTGAAAAATCTTAGTGCTTTCAATTTCTTGGGAATTGTCTACCTCTGCCTTTTTTAGCCAAATCTCTCCCCAGCTAACAAAATGGTGCCCATTTTTTGTTGTATTTGATAAAGTTCCATTTGCATGACTGCCTGTAGTAACAAACACATTACACATGAGGAACGATCTGGGCTCTGTGCCTCCGCCCTCAATTTTTTTGCTGTTTCAAGGGAATAATGACGCCTGGTTTATCCCTGACCTGTGGTGTCCAGTTTATCGCACTATTTTCTCGCCAGCATAAATCATCTTGTCATTCTGGCGCCGTGAAAAGACTGCGATTAGCAAGACAGTAGTGCCATCTTGTGCGTCTCCCCCTCCCTGCTGACATGGGCCCACAGGGGCCTTTCTGTTGTGAATACATCACCAGGCATAAGGGGAGGGGCAGTGTGACTCTGTGTGTGTGTGTGTGTGTGTGTGTGTGTGTGTGTGTCACTGTGTAAGGGTAATAGTGGGAGGAGCATTGTTGGCAAAGGGCTGCTTTTCTGGAGAGGACTGCAAGCCCTTGTGCACCACTGTGGGGGTGGAACTGCTCAAATGCAGAGGCTCCTCCATGATAGCAATTTGACCAAACTGCTGCCTGTCATCCTTCTCCTTGGCTTTGATTGGCTACTCAAGACCAGCTTTCTCTGCCTCCACTCACCGTGCTGCCAAATTCAGCACAGTTGCCTTTTACGCTCCGCGTCCCTGGCGTGCTGCCCACCAGCGCTGTATGTTGAAGGGCGTTCCACTGCTCCTCTTCTTCTACTACTCTGCCGCTTTTCTGCAGAGTGGTGTGTTTTTCTGTTTACAGTGTGGATCTATCCATTTCTCCCTGCGTGAAGCCGCTTGCCAGCAGAGGTCTTTTCGATCAACCCGCGTTGTCATTTGAATGTGGCCATGCAAACCAGCAGAGTCTTTGCATGACAGTGCCACCTGTGCTATCTTGTGCTGCTGCTCTGTTTACCCAGTGCACAGCTGGCTCCAGCTAACAGGGTTTGGTGTGACTTCTGGACTCGGTCTGTATACACAGTGCATGGTTTTAGCAATTCATTCGGGCTGGTTAAAGCACCTGGAGAAGTAGGAGCAGCAAGGGCTGCATCTCGTGCACTGATGGCAGCTCTGGACCTTCCTCTTTCAGCCTCACCGCCGCGGGGGCTGGCTTCATCCTGGTCATCGACCGACGCATGGACAGATGGACGTCCGTGAAGGCAACCCTGCTGCGTATTGCGGTAAGCCCTTCAGATGCAGCCAGTCAGTCAATCATTCACTGGATCATTTGATGCTTCACACTATATACTGGGTTAGGGAGGGAGACTGTCAGCGGGACCCTGGAACAGAGATCAGGTTTTGTGTGGGTTTGCATGCCAATGGAGTGGACTCCTTGTGTGTGTGTGTGAGAGTGTAGGAGAGACAGAGAAAGAAAGCTACAAATGGAGGTGTCAACTGTAAAAGCAAGTGGCAGGTGCTTTCAGTGCCGGGGGGATGATGGGATACTTGAGGGGTCTTCAAGGATCAAGGAACAAAAATAACTTGCGCAAATTTAAAAATGTCATAGACCTGCTTTTTCATCTGTGTTTTAGCATAATTGGGCCACATTTTGCACCAGATTATTGTATAGTTCTGGTTATACCATGGTTAATAGTCTGGAGTTAAAGGTTTTAAGGGCATTGTTCATCAGATGTTTCGTCAATGAGCTCTCTTTAGTTGCCAGTAAAGCTGCAACCCAGCAGGAGGGTTGTGACAGGTACATTTACCCTGTACTGCAATTGAATCTTCTGGTGTGAGTTCACTGTCCAGAGAGGTCACCCAGGTCAACACACAGGTCACTTAATCACAGTGACAACTCCTCTGGTGTCAAAGTGTTGAGAAGCAGAGCTCTGCTGTCTGCTGCAGAGCTGCAAGGTTCTTGTATCTATCTATACTCCCCCATCATTTCCTGTAGTTTTTACCCCCAGTGTGCATGGGCGCACATCCTAAAGATTCCTACTTCCCAACAGCCCATTGCTTTTTTCCTCTACTTTTAGTTACTCCTGCAAAGAGGAATTTCATTGTCTCCTGCCAGGTTGCGTGTTGCACATCCAAATTTTTGTTCAACCTTTCATGTTCTTCACAGTGGTCATGTACTCTAGCTGGTAGCATGAAAGAAACGAAGGCTGCAGGATCATTAGCATTCCATGCTTTTATAGCCACCCACTGCCCCATGGGCCCCCTCCTCGCTCCCTCCTCCTGTCTCCCTCTCAATATCTTTGTTACTGCATCCTTCTCCTACACTCCTTTCTTCTTCTCCCTCCGTGGCTTCTTTGCTTTTCCCACTTTCCCTCTTCCTTCACCTCCCTCCCTCTATCAGGAGGCACCAGATGCTGAGTGTTTGTCAGAACTGCTGCAAGGGGCAATCACATCACGTGTTTGTGATGTGTGCTCTGCTCTCACTCCCTCCCTCTGTCTCTGCCCATATATGTTTAAATTCACAGTTTATGTCTGTCCTCCTGAATTTTACTCATACTTGCTCTCTGTCATATAATTTTTTTTCATAAAACAGAGGGTTGTGCTGTGACAGCTGGTCTTACTGGTTGGACCATTGTTTTCCTGAAGGTGTATATCTTTGTCAGCTAACCTAGTCTATTATTGTTTGTTATTTGCTTAATTTAAGAATTTCGAGTTTTACTAATGGTTATTCCTGGTTGCTGAGGTGGCAATCGAGGCCTATGTGGTGCACAGATCTGATGTCATTCATGCTCCTTATCCAACATGTTCATATATATTAAACCCCAAATATGCTTGTATTTAATGTATCGATTTCTATTAATTTCCAGCTAATAAATTACTAAGCAATACTAGTTTTACTGATGCACATGGCTAATTTTCAGCACCATTGGTTGTGGACAGCTCCTGCTCAATCCCAGCAGACATTCTGACAGCCAAGATTCCATTGTTTGCTGTGTTTGGATGTTGGTACTGATGATTTGGGTGGCTGATATCAACAATAACCCCAAGTCAATTGACTATTCCTGCTGCTATCTGCCAGTGTGGCCCATGTTGGTGGTTGTGTAACACCCTTTAGGGGAGGGTATGGCGTTACTGTGATGCAGAGCTGCTGTGTTTTATTTTTACCACCCACTACTGTGACAACACTACTGAGAGTTGGACATCGAGAGCAGAAATACAGGATGGGACGGTTGTGTCTTTTTCTTGAACTTATTTGGCAAAGCAATTTAGTTTATGAGCCATAAAACCAACAAAAATGGCAGATTACTAAACCTATTACGCTAAACACTCTAAAAGATGCAGTGTGTGAAAATACAAATTTTCCAATGTTATCAGCTGGTCATACTGGTAAAAAAAGGAAGAAACAGCAAGTCTCTGAAAGGGAAAACAAAGCAGTTATAAGCTTTTAGTTATCTTTAAAAGGCCCTGTAAGCATTTGACAAACACATTAGTGCACTCCGTCACTATTATCCATCCCACTCCTACTGAGGTGACAGCACACAAGATGGGCATGGAGACTCATGTTTGAATGTTCTGTCTGACCTGAACAGTCTTGGTCACACTTGAGTGCCTTATCTGATACAGACAGTGCAGTAATACATTTTTAACAAAGTAATTATTGTTTAATTATGCGTGTCATTCACACACTTGTCAGGATCTCTGAAGATACTGCTAAAATTCATCTTTCATGCATGTGCGTGTACATGTGTGTGAGTGAGTGATTAGGGAGTTCATAATGGAATCAAGTGACACTCACGGTTCTTCTCTGGTCTCATGTGAGGTATCAGATTCGGATTCCTGCTGAGCGTCACCAAAGCAAGAGTTTGTGGCATCATTTGGGGGGGGGGGGGCTTGGGTACGTGGCCATATTTGGGATTATTTACAGCACTAAGTCTTGAAGGTCTCCTTTTACGGGGTGTAATGTCAGCAAGAACTAAATAGAATTTCACTGCATGTCACAAAAACAGGAAGGACTAAGTAAGTGTGTGTGTCTGTGCACATATTTGTATGGTCTGTGTTTGAAGATATACAAGAGATTGTTACATACTTTTATAGGACATGATGGGAAAAGGACAGAAGCATATCCTGAGCAGATACTGCTCTCTGATGTAACTGGCACCTTTGAAAAAATGTCCCTAAATGCAAATGCTTATGGTGTGTGAATATTAAATGGCCTGGGACAACAGAGTGAAAAATATGGATGTAAATAAAGGATGAAAATGGAGGGTTCTTCAAGGGGGATAGTTAGGAGCTTGTTGGAGACATGCACTATTTGGAAACCGATAAATTTGATTGTTTATTATCATGCAAATTCTAGGTCATGGGTCACTGGAATGGGCTGGTGGAGATGAACATTAATTTAATTATGTTAAAATCCAAAATCCATTATCTTTTGTTGCTTGTTTACCTTTATCCATTTCCCCACTTCTCAGCGATGTCGGTTCAGCGGGCAGATTAGATCTAATTGCAGCTTTCATTAAAAAGGAATTTAATCATTTCTGAAGCAGTAGTCATCCTTCTTACACCTTTTTGTGTTCAGTACTAACATCACCATTTCCATGCCAAAGCTGTAAACCACCAGAATTTATTTTCTCTACACCCTTGTTGACACTGGTTTGTTTAGGCCACACATAGCCTCATTAGCATGATCATCCGTGTATTAATTAAATAGTCTGGGGCTAGATTCATTTCTAATTGCTTATGAGAATCAGACCTGGTTAAATTTTTTTCCAAATCATCCTGGATTTCTTTTTTTATCTTGCTCTTTTACCGTGGGGTTTTTGAGGGATTGGCAGTGGTTCCCTCACCCAGTCAACCGTTACACTTAATTTAGAGAACAGTTAGTGGGGTGAAACAATAGACGGTGGTAGTCATTGATGGTGAGCTTTACTGTTAGTCCCTCGGATTCATTATTTTCAAATTATCTCTCAACTGCCAGTATGTCGGTACATAATTGTGTCCAAAAAGCACCACTCACAGTGAATTGGAAGTGGTTTGTGCTTTTTGCTGGCCATCTCAAATGGCCCACTGTATGCTTAAGTCCCAGTGTCCTTGTCTGCTGGCCTGGAAAAGACATCTCACAAATGTAGATAATCCTAAAGAGTAAAACCACCTCTAAACAGGAATGTGACCCAGAGTCCCCTGTGTATGTTTAGTGAAAGAGCTTGGAAAGAACCGCAGAGTGTTTATGCACTTGTAGGTATTGATCAGACAATTAATATTTAACCCAATGCAATATAATGCCAGATAACTTTGTCTGTTTACATACAGTTTCTGAAGAAGGACATCTGTGTTCCTACACGTGGGCATAGCGTGTGACAGTCTGTTGTTTTGTGAAGAAAAAGAATTCCAGTGTGGAAAGACCAGGGTTTCCATGACAACAGCCTTATGGGGTCCATGTTGAAGAAGTGTGTGAGGCTGCGTGTGTTGTCAGGAACTCACTCCCTCTCCTGTGCTTTGAGTCCCTCTGTCAGATGATTTGGTTGGTGTGTTTTGAAAAATAATTGTGTGTATGTATTTTTAATCTGAATATCGCATTGAGTGGGCAATAGCTGTACTCTAGCATTGATGTACTGCATAGGAGACTAGAAATGATAATGCCTTGCTCAAAAATAGCTGCAAGAACTAATACAATAAAGATAGGAAAATGCACAAGCTAGGGTAATAATTTATTTTGAAGAAAATTAATGAATATTTATTCCCTCTGTCTCCCCCGTCACTACCAGAGCTCCTTCCCAGGAAACCTGCAGTTGGTCCTGGTACTGCGACCCACCACGCTGTTCCAGCGCACCCTCTCTGACTTCTTGTTTAAGTTCAGCAAAGATGAGTTCAAGATGAAAGTTCCGGTATGTAATAATTTAGTTGTGTAGACAATTTGGCATCTACCCTTGATTTTTAAACTAGGGGGGAGTAGGTGTAATCCTGGTTAGAGATGCTGCCTTTCACTTGAATGACCCACAGATCCCACCTCCTGCTGTAGTACCTTTAAGCAAAGTACTTCAGTAATAATTACAAAGCTGTATAACTGGGTAAATCATTTTACAGTAATACCCTGGTAAATAGGGTTGATATCACATTATATCTTTCTAGGTAGGTTAAAATACAAATGCACACTTTTATTGAAAATTGTGTCACAGGTATCAGAGAAATTGTTTCTTATTTATCTTTGTAATTTTATTGTACGTTTGTAAAATTATGTAGGGAGATGCTTGAAATAGGGAAAACTGCAGTAAACAGAGGGTAACATGGGAGTTATCTGCCTATTGAACTGGTTGGCATCATCGGTGTGTATTTTATTACAGTAGTTGGAATAGGTGTGTGTCCTTCTGCTAACTTCTTCCAGTCACCATGAGCATTATTTTTACCCAGTAAAAGACATACAGACAGACACACACAGACACACCAGAACCCTAGATGTCCAAATAAAAATAAAGACAGATCAGCTCTTTGCCATCTGCAAAACAGCTGTGGAACAAACAAGTTTATAATGCGTACAAATGAAAAAAATTGCGAAAATTATAATAAAATGACACTCAATTGTCAGAAAACCTTGACATTTAAAGAAAACATGGAACACACGTAAAATGGGTGAAAGACATGCCGGAATATGCTCCTGGTGGCATGCAAGAAGGAAGCACATTTGACAGCATAGACCCACAGCAGCGGACAAAGTACGTGCTAAGAATAGACACCTCACGGCATGTGCAATGGAATCGTGGGCAGGAGGTTCATGTAAAACAAATATAGAAACAAGTATAGAAAATGTCCCACCCCCATGGTGGAGGGGCCTGAGTGCATAGCTTGAACACCAGAGCGATGCAAGAACAATGAGGATTATAATCCGTTGATTATAACCTATTGAATAACAAAAGAAACAGGGTAGCCATGCAAGCTATAAAGTTAACACCATAAGCTTTATAATGAAAAAACACTAAGCAAACAGTTTTAAGTGAGTGTGTAGTTTTTATTGTGTGTAAGTCACTTCAGAGCAATGTGTCAGCTAAATGAATACATTCAGGAGGAGGTTATGTAAATATACCCTGATTAACCCCAGACTTCATTTTTAGAATAGTACCAGTACTTTTTCTAAACAGTCAACCCTTTCTGTAAAATCTGAGTATTTTGAATTAATTTTCATTGTGAGGTATTAAATGTAACCAGTCCTCAGAATTTGTCACCAGAATATGTTACCAGTGGTCACATGCAATAATAAAACATTAATCTTGTATTAATCTTAATGCATTAATCGTTTGTTGGCCTTATAGGTGTATCTGTGCAAGTGGTCCCACACACACCTTTTTACCATTCTCATCCCAGGTAATCATGCTGAGTTCAGTGACTGAACTCCACAGCTACATTGACAGGACCCAGCTGACCCAGGAGCTGGGTGGTAGCCAGGAATACTGCCATGAGAAGTGGATTTCACACCGCACTGTGAGTAGCATTAGAACCAAAAACAACAGTACAGTAGTCATTATCACAGGGAGTAAACATAATTTAGTGGATTCCTGACTTACAAATTTTAATGTAAGTAACAAACTTTTCGCTACTACAAACTTTTTTGAGAAGTATTTAGCCTTCATTTTGTCATAAATAGAGTTAACTTACCAAACCCGATTGCATGATAAAGCTTCACCCAAATCTCTGACACACAGCAATCATGAATAGTAAGTTCTGCCTGAAGTTTTTCTACACTGTGCTCGGCCTCTGGCCCAGATTTGATGTCATGCTTCCTTATCTACGTATTTCACAAATGCTGCTGTTAAAGGACCCAAAATATGCATGTGCGTGAACAAAGCATCACGGCTCACTGGAGCATGGAGCTGTCTGCTAACCTGGTCTCAGTGAGTTGCTTAGTGGGGACAGAAAGAGAGACAATACTGTTCCCCTCTGTTCCCCATCCAAAAAATCCCACTGTTGCCTCCCATCTCACTGGGTTATCTGAGTTAATGACATTTATTCATTTAGAAAATGCTTTTCTTGCATCTTCTGATCATCAGATACAGATACGCAATTATTGTAGTTCAGTCACTTTGTCTAAAATCATCATTTTGCTCATGTTACACCAGCAGCTGCATGTAGAACTGGCAAAGAGCCCCTGCCCCATTCTGAGTAACATACAACATACAAACTTTCTGACTGAACAATCAACTCGGTCTCAATTAAGTTTGTATGTAAGGGTCTATATTTATCTATATAACCTGAGGATCAAGGAATAAATTCAGATTTACTTTGTATGATAACTTATCAACAAGCATAAATTTTAACTGCTCATCACTTTTTTATTGAAATACCTTATTTGTGTGTTTAATTATATAATCAAAATTGATTCTACGTTAAATTTGAGGTACTTGGGTTACCTGAGTAGTTAGCTGAATGCTCCCTGTGCTGCATTCCCGTGACTCACACAGGCCATCGAAGGCTTTGCCCTCATGGTGAAGAAGACTGCACAGACCCTGCAGTCCTTTGGGACAGAGCTGGCTGAAACTGAGCTGCCCAATGATGCCCAGGCCACAACCAACCTGCTGGCAGCTCACACTGACAAGAAGGATAAGATGAAGGTGCGACAATGGGGAGGAAAGGGAATAAAAGATGTCACCTGGAGACTTGGTTTTTTCCAAAAGTGCTTTGCAAAAAGCTGTTCTTTTTGTGTACAAAAGCAAATCCATGGGGATAAGGGACTCTTCAAAAGACAGGGGCTTGCAGACACAAAGAAGCATGTTCTGTGAATGTGTGGTTCTGTGCTCTTTGTTCACGTTTCCCCTTTCCCTATTCACAGGAGGACCTCAGAATAGCCCTGAACCAGGGTGACCGGCTCCTGGAGAGCATTAGGGAGCCCCTGGTGAAAGACCCTGACTACATAATGAACCAAGATGAGCTGGAGAATCTGGCTACTGTGCAGAGGTGAGGCCAATGCAGAAAACACACAGCAGTGCGATCTACTCAGTTTGTGCAGACAAAGCAGCAGACAGTGTTTTTATCCACTGGAATTCTCGAGCATAACTAGCTATCTTTGTTACTTTCTGGTTGTAATGAGACAATTTAATCTTCCTAATGTTTTCACTTTGATGAGGTCCAATGGATTCCAAGGCTGTTTTTTCCCATAATGCTGTACTTTGGGCAAAATGGACAGCAGCCAGAAGAAAGTCTAAAGTTTAGTTTAATTCATGTAACTGCTGGCTTCTGTGCCAGGATGGGGCCTGCTGCAGGACCCTTGAGGAAGATGTTTTACATGCTGCATTGTTGGCTTGACCCTCTGGAGCATGGTGTTGAACGCGTCCCCTGCCTGTAGGCTGTTGTCACAATTGGATGAGACGGAAACTGCCTTTGATGAATTCTGGGAGCGACACCAGATTAAGCTGGAGCAGTGCCAACAACTGCGCCACTTTGAGCAGAGCTTTCGAGAGGTGAGGTTACCAGGGGGTGTCAGGGTGGACAGGGTGGGTGGGCACAGTGATGGGGTGAGAGAGGAAGCCTGTGGCACACTTGGGTACTTTGTATGTTATGCACAGTCACCGAACCATTCTGTTGCAAGTCTGCACAGAAATGACCAGCTCATGACATAATGAGTACAGAATTTTTGAGTATAGATTTTGAGTATAGATGAATATATACTATAATGAGTATAGATTTTTGACAGGAAATTTCTATACTTTATGATCCTGGTTAGAGCTAAATGTCAACAGTGAATGTCAGCCTGTATAAATTTAAATAGTTCTGTTTGGAGCCTCAAAAAATGTTACATGCGGCTCACTGTAGGTGGGACATGTTGGTCAGCCAAATGGATGGATAAATGTGACAAATTTGAAGGGTCATACTGTAACACTGGTGTATGTGTGTGTTTGTACACATTTCACAGGTGCGAGCCCAGCTGGACATGGCAGTTGAGCGACTAATGGCCATCTCCCAGGTGGGCATCAGTCCTGCACACGCGGAGCACATCCTGCGGGAACTGAGCAGCCACGAGGAAAAATGCTGTGTAAGATCCGGCCGTGTGACCCCTGGCTATCCTGAGCTGCAGTGCAGTGGAAACACCTCAGTCTGTCAGTTTAACTAACCACAAAAGTATAAAAGCAGCACACACCTGCTGCCATTCTAATGCACACTGATAATACAGCAAGATAGTCTTCAGTGTTTGGCTTTTGTTCCAAAAGTGTTATTTTTTTCCTCTCCGGCACGCACCTTTTTCTACAAAGCTGCTTGTAGCATGATACCCTCTGTTAATAAGTGGATTGCATCCCTGCTCTCTAATGCTAACTGATGGCCTAAATAATAATGAATTGTAGGATTACACACTCATTTTTCTCTTTTTGACCACAGCATGCCCTTTGACCCCACTCCACAACAGCAGAGTAGGTGTTTGGAAGGTGAAAGGTTTTGGTCACAAAAGGCCATGGGCAACAGGATTGTGGGCTTTATTATGTTACTAGTCCTATTGACACAGTCTCAAAGGGCAGGGAAGGGTCAAAGAGCAACTAGGTAAAGGTGAAATCATGGGTTATTTTGGTTAAACACCAGCTTTCAACCTGATGCACACATCAATGTACTGTTTTTAGCAGAGGCAGATACTGTCTGTGAAAAACACACCAGTGAGTTGTACAGTGTGTTTCACTGACATATTGTTCTGTGGTGGTGGATCTAGGACAGATGGTGAAATCAGTGCTTGGCTTCAGCTGTGTTTCCTTCACAGCCCCATAGAAGTGATGTAAATAGATTTGTACATGATCTCCTTTAAAGTCATCCACAATATGCCCAGATAAGAATCAGGTGATACTCCAAGAGAATGGGAGGAGAATCCCTAATGCAGTTGGCTGAATTGATTTTCATGGTTTGTAACATTTCCCAGAATTCCACTGGTATGGTTACATTTATTAATTTAGCTAACAGTTTTCTCCAAAATGACTTTTGGGTTTGACCCATTTAAACAGAGTACCACTGTAGCAGGTGGGATTCAAACCTGGACTCCTCAGGTGAAACTATACCATCTCCTTTTGCATGTTCCTCTGACATGATGTGTATATTTTCTACTCTCTCTCTCTTTGTATCTGAAGGACATTTTGGAGCGGGCGCAGGTGCTGGCTGACAAGGGTGATAAGCTCATTGAGAGCTCGCACTATGCTGTAGACTCTATCATGCCCAAGTGCGGGGAGCTGAGGGCTGTAGCAGAGGCCCTGGCCTCAGAGCTGAAGTCCAGGAAGAACCACCTCCATAAGGCGCTGGAACTGCATCAAAGCCTGGAAAAGGTGATCCGGGATCACGTTCCACTGAAGCTCATCAGTAACTGTCAGTCTGTACCTCAGACCCTGTTAATATAAATCTGTAGTTACCAATTCTGGCTCTAAGGGGCGCCAATGTGTCAGGCTAGGGTACAGGATATACTCCTTGTTCAGTATTATTTCATTATACAACATTTTGCATACCTTACAATTCTTACTGTTTCTTATATGCCATTTACATTTATGTTCTCCATCTCCATGGCCTGTTTATGTCTAGTGAAGCATCGCTTGCATCAGTCAACACATTTGATTTTCTGCTGGAAGCAATAGTGACTGTAATTGTGATTTGTGGTTCCTTCTGTGTATGGTGCAAATAAGCTTTTTGTTTGAATTCTTACCTTTAGAGAGCAATGAGTAATAATCTGAAAGGCATTTGACTTTTGCATATAATTCATAGCTCTTTGAGTCAGCTTTGTGTTTCTGCTAGAATTATGCTGGTTCCAGGCAGGGCTTATAATACAGTTAATCTGCTAGACATTACTAATCATTTATTTTTACTGCTGTTTTCCCAGGCTGTTAAGTGGTGTGAGGATGGAATCTACTTGCTGGCCTCCCAACCAGTGGACAAGTGTCAGTCCCAGGATGGGGCCGAATCTGCACTGCAGGAGATTGAGCGCTACCTGGACACGGCTGTGCAACACCTGCTCACAGACCCTAATGCCATTTGGAGGGACTATGAGTTGGTCCTCAATGCTGAATTCAGGGTGAGGCAGCTGACGTAGGACACTGGAGGAGATTATTCATCGCTCAGAGGCGTATTTTTTCTTTACATTTAAACTGAACACAGGAGTATCTGTTGTCACTGGCTTATGTCATTGCTCTCTTCATCTCTTCATTTCTAAAAACAATTAAACTGCTTGGATCATCCAGTGCATCACAATATAATTTCTTTGATAATTTCCAGATTTAAAGAATTACATTATTTCAACATTTGATTTCATTTCACTTGCATACAATTTTAAATAATAGCATAAAAATATTACTTTATGTGTAAAATGTGTCATTCAATTGTTATACCAAAGTAAATTCTATTATCTTGTTTTGTCATGTTACATATCAGTCTTTTAAAGCATATTTCCATATAACAAGATTATGATCATGTCAAAGTAATGAATTTCATTTATTGGAATGATCAGTCACTCATATGACTGGACAGCCACCATTAGATTGGTCATATAATGATGAATTGTATATTCAGTTTACTTTATGTGGAATCTAAATATCATACAATTCAAAGTTCAAAGAGCTCATTTGCTTTCCTGTAACTGTGGGGAAGCAGTTTTATAAGTGAGCAAGGTGGGTGTTCTGGCTGAAGAGCGTAACCACACTTCATTTGTCCCTGTGCTTGGCAGGAGCACGTGGAGAAGGTGTTCCAGAAGCAGCGGTCCATGCAGGAGATGTTCGACAAGAGAAGAGTCAGTCTGAAGAAGCTGGCTGCCAAGCAGACACGCCCTGTGCAGCCAGTGGCACCCCGACCAGAAGCCTACGTTAAGTCACCTGTATCCTCCCCAGGTGAGGCCCAAATCTCCTATGATACAGTGCTGCATTTGCCAGAGTTTCTCAATACAACCCCTGGTTTTACCTGCAAAATTAACCTGACCTGCCGTGGGTCTGCTGCACCCCAAGTGCCACATAAGTGTAACTGCAAAAGCAGGGGACAGTTGACTTTGCTGCAGATATCCACATCCATAAAAATAAGTTCTGAACTTGAAGCATCTCTGTTGGTTTCAGTAGAAACAAATGGCTAACCAATGCTTGTTCTACTCTACCTTCTGATGTTCAGCCCACCGTATTGCAGAGAAGCCAAGCCCTGAAGGAAACATGCCCAATGGGGAGGGCTATAGAAATGTAAGACTGTTATGCTCAGTGTTTGTGCAGGCCTTCAAGTAAGTTGGTGCAAAGTTAATGGTAGTTTTCGCTCTCACCACTCAGGCAGAGGTTCCCATGCAGAATGGAAGCAGCCGGCATGCTTCGCTGTCTGAGGAAGAGGAGAACCTGGCAGTGTTGAGACGGTGAGACTTGTACTTAGATCAAAAGCCAAAGGTCTGATCATAAGTTGAAGCTTACTTTAAAATACAGAACAGACTGATGCTAAATGCTTAATTCTGGAGTTGAGTTTATATGGTTCCTAAATGTGGTTTTTGGCACAAGTGTGGTAATTTTATTGAAAAAGAGGTAACAAAATAGATTTTTGTTGTTCTACATTTATGGACACATTTACATTGTGTCTGCAGACACGTGATGAACGAGCTCCTGGAAACTGAAAGAGCCTACGTGGAAGAGCTGCTCTGCGTTCTACAGGTAAGTATGCTCTTCTCCTCTTGTACAGGTGCCATCACTGTATGCACAGGGGTGGGCTCACTCTTTCACCTGTATGGCCACAGGGCTATGCTGCAGAGATGGACAATCCTGCCATGTTACACCTCATCCCCAGTGCCCTACAGAACAAGAAAGACATCCTCTTTGGGAACATGCCAGAGATCTACCAATTTCATAAGAGGTTGGTTCCTTTCCTAGGATCATTCAGGTATAGGAGTGTAAAACTACTGACAATACAGAAAGTTCCAGATCCCACTATCCCTACTCTTATTGCTCCTTCTGCCACAGGATATTCCTGAAGGAACTGGAGGCATATACTGAATGCCCTGAGCTTGTGGGGCGCTGTTTCTTGGAAAGGGTGAGTGCTCACAACTCAGGAGGAGCAACTAGGATGTGTACATTTCTCCAACTACTCGGCACACACCATGGGAGTTTTTGCTTGACTGCAGGTAATCTCTTTCACCAAATCTCAGTTTCAGTGTGACTGGCTATTTTTTCTCTCTTCCACAGATGACTGACCTACAGATCTATGAGAAGTACTGCCAGAACAAGCCTCGCTCGGAGAGCCTCTGGAGGCAGTGTTCAGACTGCATCTTTTTTCAGGTGGGTCCTTGCAGTCATTTTACTTTCTACCCCATCCTCTTCCTCCTCCTACGATATCGTCTTGCTGTGAAGTGACTGCAACCTGAATTTTGATGTTATCTGGAAACTTGTTGGAACAGGAGTGTCAGAAGAAACTAGAGCATAAGTTGGGCCTGGACTCGTACCTCCTAAAGCCTGTTCAGCGGATAACTAAATACCAGCTCCTGCTAAAGGTACTTCTAGATATCAGTCTTGCTACAGTCATGCAATTTGTACTATGGCTGACTTTGGGGCTGATCTTAAACTGCAATTTCAAAAAAATCCCATCATAATGACTATTATACTTAGTTTCCAATTTCATTTGAATTATTTTTGCATTGCCCCATTTATGGCCACTTTGCATATTGAGGTTTATCATTTATTGACTTCCTCCTCCAATCTCAGGAACTACTGAAATACAGTAAGAGCTGTCAGGGGGCAGAAGATCTACAGGAGGCACTAACAGCCATCCTTGGCATCCTGAAGGCTGTCAATGACTCCATGCACCTTATTGCCATCACTGGATATGAGGTGAGAGGATAGTATGCTAGGGATGTCAACAGGTTGTTTCACAAAAAGGTACATTATTTACATTACAATATCTTACCTGTATATCTCAATGTCCATTAAAGTGGGAAATGTTGTACATTACCCTATTTAAAGCCTTGAGTATGTACTTTTCAGTTTGTTATGTGGAATATGATGGTCCCGTGTATAAACTCTCCCTAAATAGGGTAATCTGAGTGACCTGGGCCGGCTGCTGATGCAGGGCTCCTTCAGTGTGTGGACAGAGCACAAGAAGGGACATGCCAAGGTCAAGGACCTGGCACGCTTCAAGCCTATGCAGAGACATCTGTTTCTGCATGAGAAGGCCTTGCTCTTCTGCAAACGGCGTGAGGAGAATGGTGAAGGCTATGAAAAGGCACCTTCCTACAGCTTCAAGCACTCACTCAATGTGAGTGACCCAGCAGAGGCAACTTCACAGAAGGGCTAGCACATAATTTACTGGTTTTTGGATTTGATCTTGTTTTTGGTATTGGTCACATTTCTTGGTATTGTTTGTTGTGTGTCTTATTGCTAAATTCTGTACACAGGGATGGGCTCACTGCTCTTATTGTTTCTTCGGTTGGTTTTTTTTGCTTTCTGTTATTGTTATTGTTCTTGCTGTCATTGCTCTTGTTGCTCTGCATGTTGAACTTGTTGCTATTGCTGCTGATTTCAGCCACAACTTCTCTTATTCCAAGGCCAGTAAGACATAAGCCCCATCATTTGCCATAAATAGCTGAAATATTTTGATCCTTAGATTCAGCAGGCGATCACGGGGTGACAGTGACTGAGCAAATTTCCGCTTTTTTGCATTTTTATGTTATCTGACAGATGAAAGCTGTGGGCATCACAGAGAATGTGAAAGGAGACAACAAGAAATTTGAGGTGTGGTGCAACTCTAGAGAGGAGGTGTACATTGTGCAGGTGGGTTAATACAGCAACACGGTTGAACTACCTTCAAGATAACAAAATATCTACAGGCTCCTTATTGTAGAGTCAGCCAGCATGATCATGAGGACAGAGCTGTTGTACTTCCTGTTTTTTAAAGGTGTGAATGATGCAGGAAAGGCATCCTGTGACTGTTTAGCCATGTCCCTCCTCCCCAGGCTGCGACGCCCGAGATCAAAATGGCATGGGTGACCGAGATCCGAAAAGTGCTAACTGGACAACTCCAGGCTTTCAGAGGTCAGGTTTCCCCAGGATGCTAGGAAAGACCAGTAAATATCTGGGAAAGGGCAATAAAGGGAGCAGGGGTGGGTGAGAGGGATGGTAACCAAACCCGTATCCACAAGAGACCTCAAGTGGGAAAGCTCTAAAATGACTCCACCAATGTGGTCTGGCATCAAATCAAGGCTAAAATTCATTTATGCCTTTGTCTGTTTGTGTTTTTCAGTGACTACACACTTTAAACACATTTGTAGAACTTGATGCTCAAATTTAGCTTTCTTCATTTTTGACAATGCAGACAAGGAATTATCACTGAAAATTAGAAGTTCAGAGTAGATAAAATAGCTTTATTGAGCAGTGTACATTAGAAAGCAGCTCAGTGCTGTGTATTTGTTATATTTAATTTTCTATTCCCCTATCCCAGTAATTGTTCTTCCATTGTCTTCTAGAAGCCAGCCAGCACAGACTGTCCGACCAAATGATACCTGCCTCCAATCCTTCTCCTGCCAATTTAAGGTAAGCTACCTATAGAGCGAGAATAAATGCTGTTTTCTGGTCACCAGCAGGAACAGCAACAGCAACACAGAGCTATAAAATCTAGGAGCTCAGCTGTGGCTTCAGTTAATTAAATAATGCCTAGAATGGATTTCAACGGCGTTCAGCTAATCCTGTGTATGTCCTAGTGCACAGGAACCTCACATCTTCTCCTATAGTTCTCACAGTCCACTCTCTCTTGCCAATCTGTCAGTTCTCCAATGGACTTAGTTATCCTAAAATTATCATTGTTTTTATCATCCCTTTTATTTGCTTCTTCCTTTTCATCTTAGTCCCCTGAAAAGTGGTCAGAAGGGCAGTCAGAAGAAAGGCGAGGAGAAGAAGGCTGATCCTGTGAGCCCAGAGCCCAGCTCCTCATCCTCACCCAAAGGTGCAGAGAAGAGCAAAGGTAGGAACTCACATCTTCTTCCTGCAACTCAGCTGCATAATGTTGCTCCCACAACAGAACTCCTCCTTCAAGAACCAATAATCCCATAATTGTATTTACTTTGTCCCAAAGAATGATGGCTAATATGATGAGTCCCAGCTGTCAAATGTTACAAATTGGATGGGAATCGCAGATAGGCGCCATGTGGCAACCTCTCTGCATGTGATTTTTGAATCTGGTAATGTGCTGACCTCAGTATTCCTGCCAAAGGCCCTTTGTTTTGTTTGTTTCTCCCTGACGATGGTCTGCCTGAGGTGCTTTCATTTGGCTGGTATCTTAAACCAAGTGATTTGTTTCCATATCCTCAAAGAAGGAATGTGAAATATCTGGCATTGCAAAATCTGTAGTCCTCTGCGGAAATTACTTTTTAAAATTCTGACTACTTGACATGTCAGGCATAAATTAGGCCTAAAATCCATTTATGTCCAACCTGATAAGGTGAGATTTACTTGAAATCCCACCTCTTCTGATATCCTGTGATCCCTGATTCTTGGGAAATGAATACTGAAATCCAACTAATGCTGCATTCCAGGCATAATGATATTATGGCTGTGCATGCTAGCACTATATGAAACACATACCTGATGGAAAAGTTCAGGGACAGTGTTTCTGCGTTTACAGTACTTCAAGCAAACACACACACACACACACACACACACACACACACACACACACACACACACACACACACACACACAAAGTTTCCTCAAGACATTGTTAGGTGCCATCTCTACAGGGAGATGGGTGTGAGTCTCTACCATCATGTATTAGCCATCTGTGAAAAAGAGACCTAGGAGCCCAAAGTCACTTGCTTTCCCTGAAGTGGACAAGATGGTGAGGGTTCATTCTCAGTCATTGCTAATGCCTCTGCAGGTTTCTTCAGGTGCTTACAGGACTGTGGGGGTGACTAGGATGAACTGTGTTTTTAATCTAAGCATAGTACATCCCATGGTACATACATGAAACATGCAGCCTATGGAGTCAAACCAAAGCAGAGGAAGTGTGTGTGTGTGTGTGTGTGTGTATGTGTGTGTGTGTACGTGTACATGTACGCATGCGCGCAACCCTGCTAAGATGGTGTGGGTGTTATCTTCCATGGAAAGTAATTGGGCAACATGAGGAAAATGGTTATGAGTAAACTGGAAGAAAAGGGAAGCAATAGCTAAAACACTTCCTCAATATCCTCAATATGAATGTCTTAGTGTTAAGGTTGTCAGACATGTTTCATTACTCCACTCTTTTTGCCTTGTCACTTTAGTAGAAAAACTGTACTAAAATTTAACAACTATAAATATTTTTCCTCACTGCCTCTTCTGGCACACGGACTAATCAGATTTCCTTTCTACTGCTCATCCTCCTTTGATTCTTCCTTCTTACACCTTCACACCTTCCATTCTTTTACATTCCTTTTTCTATTGGGATCATATTCCCTCCCTACACTCGGACTGCACTGGCCTCGTCTAGATGAGCCAGTCACCAGCCCCACCACAGAGAGGGCAGCTGTGGCCAAAAAACGCTTTACCCTACAAGGCTTCAGCAACCTCAAGAGCCAGAAAGGTAAAACCAGCCTTGCAAGTGCTGCTACTCAGCTCATGCACCTCAACTATGTGAGAAAGAAACACAAAAACTAGCTATTGAGATTTTGAAGCATTAGCTGACATATGTTACTGTATCTTGCTTGTACTGCTGGGATAACAGTAACTCTGCAGGTGTCAGGTGGAATCACCTGAAATGTCAGGTACAGACCAGCTTCGGGGTTGAGAGGTGACACTCAATCTGGTTCCCTTTACAGAGGCCAGATACCATGATGTCAGAAGTCTAGCCTTACCAGTGGTGGGTCTGTTCTCATCAGACCCCATGCCAGGCTGGCAGGACACCTGAATATAGCTTAACCCCAGTGTGTTAAAGGTGTTAAGCCTGGTATGTCCCATGTCAGCTCCCCTACAAAGGCAGACATCGTAGTAACCACCAGGTTCACTAGTTGTACAACTGCTAAAACCTTGTATGTAGGATTTCCCTTTTTCCCACTCAAAAATAATATAACCTTTAATAGAGCACATGCCTTCTACTGCTGCTCTTATCTTTCTCCTCTTTTCCTCATTCTCCCTGCTCTCTGTTCTCTTGTGTTCCTCCTTTCGCATGGACGCCAGGATCCCCCACTAGCCCAGATCACAAAACCAAACGCCATGAGGTCAAGAGTGACCCGACTCCATTTGGCTTTAGAGGTATTCTGTCCCATCAGCCCTTTGTGACACCACTATCCACCCATGCATGTGTTTTTTTCACCCACCGTTAGAGGGTAGCTGGTGATATAACCTTGAGCACATTCATATAATGTAACCACGTGTTTTCAAACAATAAACTGTGTGCTCTCTTTCAATTGAAAACATATTCATCACTTCATCTTTTCTTACATTGAAATATTACTCAGTTTATTTACTTTGGAGTGGAGTTTTGTTCCTGAATGAAGAACTTTTTTGGTTTTTGATGCTTAACCATTCATCACCATTTATTGTACCTATTGGAACGCTGCCTTCCAGTAAAATGCTGTCATGACAACTCCTCTGCTTCCCAGCATTCACCTGTTTGTTAATCATCCTCGTTGTTTTATGAATTACTTGGCTTCCTCTGTCTGCATGTGAGGGGGTTTGTTGTAGAAAATGAGGGATGAATGTGTCCACAAGCTGTCAGTAGACCACCATATTCAATGTGGATTGATGGATGCAGACAAATACTGGGGGGGGTCAACGACTGAGGGTTCTGGGTTTCAGGGGGGTGAAATATGATATAAAGCTTCTGAAACTGATATGTGTTCCCCTCCACTCCTCAATCAACAGATCCAGGTTCACACATCACACTGAGCAATGTGAGGTGGCTCAGTACCTCTAGCTTGTTGCAGGCTAAGAGGAGAGGTAATGCCCGACTCTGAGTGGGGTGACTTTGCCTTCCTAACCTGTCTGGACCTTTCACAGTTCCTCCTGTGACACACAGGAAAGGAGCCTCTTGTTGCACGTGCAACCCTTCTTATTCCCTTTGGCCTCCTGCTGGGTTGGCATCTGGTGTGCATGCACATCACACGCATACAAGAAAAAGTGCAGTCATGGCAAACTGGGATTGCAATGTTTAAGGGAACCAAGGTTACCAACCCGTATAATTCTCAGTTGCACTGTGTGCATACTTCACTGCGGCTAATTACTGAAGTTAGTCAGACATGGAAATCCAGACACAGAGGACAGTTACTATGAAATCATCTGCAGACCTTCTCAGATGGAGGTCCAACCAGCAGAAGCAGAGCCCTGCGTGTTGTATTATCTGTTCTTGACATCAAAAAGAGATCGCTGTTTGAGCTGCATGCATCGCTTGGGCTGAGATGCTTTTGGTTGGTCTTAGCAAAGCAGTGTGCCAGCTTTTTCTTTTTGCCTTGCGACCTCACTCTTAGGGTGTTTCACATTGTCTTGGGGATCATACCACCCCACTCCTGGCATTCTAACTTGGTTCTGGCTCACAATGTCACTTGTGTCACTGAAGCAGCTTGACTCATAAGGGCTTCTGTTCCTGGGGACCATGCCACATCCTCATGTGCACTATTCTAGTGGGATGCAAATTATAATACTGTATGTGTAAGAGATAGGGGTCCCTTATATGGGTGGGCAACAATACAGGCTGTTGCCCTCAGGAAACGAAGATGGACTGCAGGGTATTTTCTTTTCTCCCTCACCAACCCATATCCTTCACTTTTCACTTTTAGAACCTCAACTAAACATTCTTCCCTCTGTCAGGTTGGGCCAAGGCCTCACTCTCTCTGGATGCTTCGGAGGAGAACGATGGATACTCCAGTGCAGAGGACCCCCTGAATTCTGACCCTGAAGATGAAGGTGGCAAAAAACTGGTGTGTCCTGTTACCCTCTGCAGTCTCCTTTTGTTCTACCTTTAATAGTTAATTTACAGCACTGTCTTTTGTTTTTGCTTGAAAAAATAAGGTCTGTGTTGAAAAGTTGTACTCCTGATTCATCTGTGCACATAACATTCTTCCAGGAGTCTAAAGCAATATCCAGATGCTTTTTGGCAAACTTTCAGAATGTGTTCACTACTCTTCTATGTGTCTCATGTTTTGCACAGTGTATTATTGTGGAGTCATTAACTTTGACTTAAGAGAAGAGAGGTGTACAACTCCCTGAACAATGCTTTTAGGGGTTCTTCATCTCATTCATGACTTTACACCATGCTCATCAAGAGATTTTCCCAAAATGGGCACTGCTAGATAGCTTCACTGCAGTTCTACAATTTCTCCAATTAATGGGTATGGCTCTGACCATGGTTCTATTGAGGTTCCGAGCTTTAAAAATGGCTGTGCAACCCTCTCCACCAGTTCTTCTTCAGATGTCTTCAGAAGCTTTTTCTTGTGGCATGATGTGAAATAGTTGCAAAAATACAGGGAATCAGATGGAACCATATACTTTTTAATAACACTTTATATCTTAGTGTTTTGCCTGTTTTCCTCAGTACAATATGGTTAGGAGAAGTTTACTGATGTCGAACATGGTTCAGCCTGGCCGCCATTGGAGCAGTTGTACTCTAAGTACAGCTCATTTGTCACGTGACACACATTGATAAAAGGAAATCTTTTACTCACATGTGTAATGTAAATTAAAAAGTAGTTCTGAGGGTAACCTATAGCATTCGGATTCCCAGAACATTATGCATGTAAGGGAAAACCCATAAGCATCACTGACTATGTCATTATGGCCCACTGAGTGGGTTTCCTTTTCAATGAAATCTAGCCTGCAATCTCATGGTTTGGGAGAAAATAGAAAGCCTCTCATTCAGTATGAGACAGCCACAGCGTCCGGATTACCAGATAGTTCTCAAAGTGTGTATTTCTCATTCTTGCAGAACCCTGTTATTAAATATGTTTTCCTAAGTTTATATCTTCCAAGTATTATCAACACACACTAAACTCCATGCAAACTGCACATATAGATTTTTTTGCAACTGGAAGTAGAATAGTTACTAAAAACAAAAATAACTTATTATTTTTATTAACATTTTGAATCATTCAGTGATTTCTCCTAAAGGTTCTGAAAGTCCTATGTAAGGCAAATGAACTTGATTTAAGAAGTCCACACAATTATGAGGTTTTTTTGAGATTTTTTATTCTTATTGTTAGTACTGAAAAAGCATAATGGAGTTAAAAAGAGGTTTGTTTGGTTTAAAATAATTCACATTTTGATCAGAATGAGAAACTGTTGTAATTAGAAGTGACAGTTTTTCAGCAGCAGAGGTTGCAGAAATTGGAGGAAATGCCCTAAAATCTACTGTTGGTGATAACAGAGCTTCTGTGTCTATGAGAAGTAAAAAACAATGAGATCATTTCTTGCATTTCCCATTCCTCTGAACATCTTTAAAAAGTTTAAATGTTGAAATGTTAAGAATTTATTGTTTACCTTTCTTGGCTGTCAGGGTGAAATATGACACTAAGTTCCCAAGAATCTTGCCATTTTTTTATTTTCACAATCATGGTGTTGACTAAACAGGTAGCTAATATGGACGAGTTGTGTCCTTGTGTTGCTGACTGTTGTTGTGCCCCTGACCCCACCACCTCACCCCTCCAGACCCCTGGGAAGTACACAGTTGTAGCAGACTACGAAAAGGGGGGCCCGCAGGACCTCGCAGTGCACAGTGGAGACAAAGTTCAGCTGGTGAAAGAAGGCGAGGATGGACAGTGGTGAGCTTCCGGCACAAACATTTCTCCCCATGAGGAACCCTTTCATGTGGCTCCACCCCTTTGGTAGCAGAGTAAATGTTTACCTTATACACCGGTAACATGGCCATGACAACAGACATATTCTGCATCTCTGCAGGTTTGTGCGCAACCTCAAAACGAGCAAAGAAGGCTGGGTCCCAGCTTCAAACTTGCTGTCTCTCATTGGGGAGTCAAAGTCATCCCAGTCTCTTAGTAGCTCAGGTAACATGTCAGTGTCTCCTCCTGTATACACTCCCTTCCACAGGACCGCTGTACAGGACATGCCCAGCTCTGTACCAGCCATCTCAGTTTCACACAGGGAACAGGTATTCTGTCAAAATTCTTGAAGGATAGGACCATACGCACAGCACCAACTGTACCACAGAGGAGATGCCCCACCAACCTGGCTGCCACGCTCTGGCTGGCTCAGTGCCCCTCTTTTTTAAGGGAACGTCCTCTTCTGCACTTTTTTCCTGTTTTCTAACAACAGGAAGCCTTTACTGCAAGTCACACTCTAATGCAGAGTAATATAATCATTCAGGGATTCCTTCTGCACAAGCATGTGCTGAATCTCAATTATAATAACAGTCAGTCCCATAATGTCCTGGAATTTATGATTTTCTTGATCATTTCGTTATTATTATATTTTTCAGAGGGCAGTGGCTCTGGCAACCTGAGCACCTCCTCTAGCTGCAGTGAGACCTACGCCAGTTTCTCTGACATCAAAGCCTGAAGTCCCGCCCACAACAAAAGAGTACCCCCTAGCGGCCTTCCCTCGCAGTTTCACCTGAACTGTGTCTGCAGCCTGGGGTTCTGTGGCCCACCTTCGGATATTAAAAAGATTTTATATTGTTTACCTGCTGTAAAAAGTAAAACCTTTAAAGGGAAAAAGTGTTTAGCTGTATTTGTTTTTCCAGAACAAGGTACCATTTAGAACTCGTACTTGAAGGACAGCATGGTTTGGGTGTTCATGAACCCCTTCCATAACCATTTCTGCATCATTTATTGTATAAAACAAAATCTACATGTAACAAAGTTATATTTGTTTGTACTTTTGGTACAGTACTGATGTCTTTCTCATTACACTGTGTACATAAAATGAACATTGTGATGATTTCAGACAGGTATGCTGGATGATGTCTAGTCTCTACTTAGTGTAAATTTTATATTGGTGAGATAAAGGTCTCATCCTGCACGAATTATTCAATAACTTGTCTCTGGTTTATTTCCAGGTAAAGAGCATTTGTACAGAAGTTAATTGTTGCCTGACTGAGTCTCTCTGCTATATACAGTACTGCACAATACTGTTTGTGGTGTAAATACACCCATGCAAACACAAAGGTCAACACTGTGTAAGTTAACAGATTACTGTCATTACACTGAAGACTCTTATCTGCAAATATGATTGCCAGCACACACATCAGCATGGATGAAGTTTTTCCCAACACAAATTTCCTGTTTTTCTTTGATGTAACAGTTGGCATTTGGCAGAAAACAGTATCCAAAAGCACAGAAAGTGAACGGGTTTATAATGACAGACATCCAAAGACCAATAAGTGGCTCATATGTGAGGTTATGCTGGATGTGCACTGTTATAGGGCATTTGTTTGTATATGGGATGTAAATAAAATGTATAGTGTGTGTGTGTGTGTGTGTGTGTGTGTGTGTGTGTGTGTTACACACCTTACTGGTCACTCCTTATGTGCAATCTGGACCTGCTAATGTCCTGCTTCTCTGGTTTTGTAGATCAGTATTATGTCTGAGGCAGTTTTCACAAAATTCAGCATATCAACCAGCACTGTTAGTTAGTGAATACTCAAATATTTTTGTTCATTGTCAAATGTCGTGTAAATTATTGCATTTTTATCTCTTTGATTTGCACTCTGTAAGTCAAGATTATATTGTTGTTACTGTTTATCACTTTATGCAGCACATTGCCGCAGATTTCCTTTTTTCCTATGGTAATTGACTTGTGAATAATAAAGAAATTTATATATGTATGTAAGAGGGTCTGAGCTATATTAAGGCAATAAAGCTACCAGAATAAATTCCACTTGGTCATACTGAACTCTTTATACTGCTACAATAACCTCACGTAAAATTCTTTGATGGCATACATTTACTGAGTGGATTCCAGGAACATTTACAGTATACTTTTTTATTTTACTTGGATTTCTCCTTTTTGATATTTGGACCCAAAATAAATGGACAATATTAACAGCAACTGGCTGTTATGCGATTAAAACATAGTCGTCTCAGTCCAAGTCCATTCCTTCTGAAAGTCAACAGAAGTCCACGATCGCTACTTGAAACTCACCCATTTACCAAAATATGCCTTAAAAATTAATTATTTCTATCTGAAAAAACTCTTAAAATAGATTTATAAACTAAAGGAAGCCAAAGGGTGCAATCTGTCAACTCTAGTTATACATTATCACAGCACCACGTTATGGAAAGTGGCTCAGAAATGTTTATATTTGAACTTTTTTTAGTTTGACAATTTTTAATTTTACGAATCGATCCTAATAATGAAGATTATATTTCCATTTCTTTAGAACTTTACAATGATTTACCAATTTGTACAACTGGGTAGTTTACTGTATCGATTCAGGCTAAATATTGTACCATTATCAGGGGGACTACAGCAGAAGGATTCGAACCAGCAACCTTCAGACTGTAAAGCGCGAACCTTAAACACTACGCCGTTATTATCATCAGCTTCACTTTTAATTATGGCAAGATAAAGAAAATTAAGGTAATAATATTCAACATTTTTTCCAAATGACAACAGCACGTCAGCTTTAAAAAGCACGTGCCGCTGTGTGTGTGTGTGTGTGTGTGTGTGTGTGTGTGTGTGTGTGTGTGTGTGTGTGTGTGTGTGTGTGTGTGTGTGTCGCAGTCGACCGCTGTCACACAAACGTCCCGCCCGTCGACGTTAACTAGGAGCGCGCACTACCGCACTTGGTCATACACATACATTGGTGACGTTGAGCGCAGTGTACACATCCCTGGCGTGAGCAGAACGCCACACACAGACACGGACACACAGAGCCTGGGTACACTGGAGAGACGAGCCAGCTTGCGAAGAACCGCAGTGAGCAACAGACACAAAACGCGCCGTCGACCTGTGAGTACGAGCCCTCAATGGAGCGCGGATGAGGAGAGGCCGAGCTGCGGCGGGGACGCGCTCGCGAACTTGAATCGGGAGAGCTCGCGTTTGACGAAACGAAGCCGCGATCCGAGCGGCTCACGGGCCGGAGCGGCATTGATTTGGCGTCCCGCGCGCTATGCGAAAACGAAGGGCCGTCTGGATGGTGCGCGCATGTCCGCCGCTCGTTCCTCACAAAGAGTCGGGAGCACGTTCTATCATTGCACGCGCCCAGTTGCGGCTGTCTGCGTGATTGTCGCTCGCGGCACGAAGCGGCCCACTGTAAATGCGCTCGGTTTGGGTCTGATCCTCCGACCTTCAGTCCAGCGAGCAACTCGACCCCCGTCTGCGGCTGTGACGCCCCTTTTCCGAGCACTGCCTCGGTGTTCGGCTGCCGGAGGAAGTCGTCGTCACCAAGTTTTGCTGTGGCACCGTGATGTACTCTGTCGTTGTGGTGCAGAACAGAGTAAACACTAGTGTTCCGAGCTGCTGAGGCGTGTCGACGGTTGTCAGCCAGCACAACGCCTCGGAAATAACCAACAACAATGGAGTAATAACACTAAAACGCTTAAATCTCCATTTCCCGCATGTGTGTAAATGGTGCTTGTTGGCAGTGGCTGTGTTATATAAGGAGGCCGAGTGAGAACAGCTGGAATTTGAAGAACGTGCTGTTCTGTAGTGGGAAACTGTGTGTGTGTGTGTGTGTGTCTGTCTGTCTGTCTGTCTGTCTGTGTGAGAGAGACTACTGTGGCCCAGGGATGGACAATGACTGGAACAGTTTTGACAGTGGCTGGTGTGAAGTTGATGAATGGGGATGACAAACCTGTGAGCTCTCTCTCTCTCTCTCTCTCTCTCTCTCTCTTTCTCTTTCTCTCTCTCACTCTCTCTCTCTCACACACACACACACACACACACACACACACACACACACTCTGCACTGGAGGTCCAGGGTAGAGACCGCATTGGATTCCTCCTTTAGGTTCCACAGTTGCCAAAATGTGAAAGGACAAGGAGCCACTGAAACACTTACTACAGAGACACCTTGATTACTATACAGGGTGGTACACTAGATAGTGCTGGTGCTTCAAAGCAGTCTGGGGTGTATTTCACTGTAGGTTTGATCCTCATTTAGTCTGTCTGGA
The DNA here is from genome assembly GCA_900497675.1 of Arapaima gigas. Classification (NCBI taxonomy): domain Eukaryota; kingdom Metazoa; phylum Chordata; class Actinopteri; order Osteoglossiformes; family Osteoglossidae; genus Arapaima; species Arapaima gigas. The sequence goes on from UFQX01000030.1 coordinate 1,665,811, forward strand.
GTTTGCTGTGTGTGTGGGTTTCTTCCAGGTGCTCTGGGCTCCTCCCACAGTCCAAAGATGTGTGTTTCAAGTTATTTGGTCACTCTAAAGTGTCTCTTGTATCTCCGTGTGTTTTGCATTGCTCCAGTGTATAAATGTGTCAGTGACTGGTAGTTTAGCACAGTGTATTTACCTTGGCCAAAGTTGTCAGCTAAATATTTGCTTCAGAGAATGGTGTCTGTGAAATGAAAAAGTTGTCATGTTGTTCCAGAAGCCTGGTGTAAGATACTCTGCATGAAAGCAGCGGCTAAAGTTGGGAAATTAATAAAATGCAGGTGCTCTTGTGTTCCCGCTCGCTGACATCCAGATTCTGGGGTTCAGAGTAACAAACACTGTAATTACCAGCTGGTCTACATGGGGTATTACTGGTCAAGTTTTTGCCCTTCTTTAGAAACAAACTGTGTTTACACTCTGGATTAACTGCCACTTGTTACAACTACTCACATTAGTTGTGATTTGTTACTGACAGCCTTTTGATTCAATCATTTAGGAAATAATATTGTCACTGACAACTCCCCTACCGCCAGTTTCTCTACTGATTTAACCCAATGATGCTTATTTAGGAAGAGACCCTGTCACAATTTTCTTTTTTTTTTTTCTTTTTTTTTTTTTTTTTTTTTTTTAAAAA
>UFQX01000030.1:1666484-1710415 GCA_900497675.1 Arapaima gigas
TTTTTTTTTTTTTTTTTTTTTTTTTTTTTTTTTTTTTTTTTGCAAAAGTTCACTTTTTTTCCCATTCTTGCACTCAGTTACAGGTGAAACCCACTGTCTAAGTTGCACAAATTTTTGTTTGATTCCTGGGGCAACAGAGTGACCAGTTGTGTTCATCTAGTCTTCCATGTGCGTCTGTGTCCCCATCTGAACAGCTCTGCATTATGCTCAGTCTGGGCTCAGGCAGCGTAGGGTAATGTTGTGTGTTTACTTGTAATGTGCTGTTATAAATATTGACAACAGAGGGATTCTCACTGGCCTCCCAATGACCTGCATAGGGCAGCTGAAATGAGTTTGTTCAGGGTGCTACATGGCAGCAAGCGTTCCCAGCAGCCAAGGGTGTGCCCTGCTGAAATATTCAAGGGGTGTGTGTGTGTTCCAACTGTCGGTCTATTCAGTGATTCAGAGGTTGCGTGTGTGCGTGTGTGCGTGTGCGCGTGTGCGCGTGCGTGCGTGCATACATTTGGGGTGGATCAGTGATTCACATTCTGTATCTGTTGTGAGGCTGCAAAAATAAGATTGAAATAAATTCCCTGTACGTCAGTTGTCTGTGTGTGTGTGCGTGTGTGTGTGTGTGTGTGTGTGTTTTACTCATTCACAATGGGCTTTTAATATGAATACCCTTCAGCTAATTTATGAAAAGCGGAATCGTAAAGGACGATCTCAGAAGGCTGTATTGTGTTTTGTTTTTTCATTTGAATTAAAGGCCACAGCGCAATTGACTGGTCTAAACAGCTCATTACCAGTGTTTCAGTTAACTTTTCAAATGACCTGTGTCTACCGCAGCATTTTGATGAGTAAATCAGCCCTCAGAGGGACCCTTTGTTTTGAAAAGTATTTGCTTCTGTTTTCTGTTCTTCTGCTGTTCTTTGTCAGTTGACTCTTTTTGTCCTGCTACCTGCAATACTTTTTCGGTGCAGAGTGAGGGGCTGTTTTTTCTATGGTAATGAATTTTAAAATATGCTTCAAAGTTTGGTTTATTTTGTCTATTAAGTGGATATAGAGAGCTGAACTTATGCTGCTGTCTTTCTATGATGTTGCAAAATGGCTTCATCACTTTTAAGCTTTGTCAGCTAATTATACCCAATCTTATTCCGAGCGTATGCCCAATTTATTATCTTTATCTGGTTGTCTTGGTCAGGGTGGCAGTGGTCCAGAGCCTATCCCAGAATCACTGGGCACCAGGCTATGAACGTACACCCTGAATGGGACACCAGTCCATTGCAGAGGAGCCACACATACACGATGAGCAATTTATAGTGATAAATTAACATGAAATGCATGTCTTTGGCCTGTGAGAGGAAACCTACACAGACACGAGTACAACATGCAAACTTCACACAGTTAGATTCAAACCCCGACCTCAGCAGCCAAGGTGCTGTGAGGCAGCAGAGCTACTTACTGCACTGTAATGACGACGCCTACCTTTGTACTCCCGTTCAGCAAAAACCTAAAACAGTAAAATGTAGATGTTGTCCTATAGTGGTGAGCTGACATATCTGCGATGATTTTCTATGCAGATCTAGATGCAGTCACCTTTGAGGGATTGAACATCTGACCTGAAGCAAACTCTTTCAGGATAACTGCAGCAGTAAAAACCTTTGGATGAAGATGTGTGTGCTAGACTGAGGACTAGACTACTCGATACTGTTACAGGCTTAACCTCTGTGCCTATGTTTGTTCATTTCACAGGCTTTGACCCCAGGATCAGAGGTACCAACATGCCGCTGTTCGGTAAATCCCACAAGAGTCCTGCTGACATTGTTCGAACCCTAAAGGAGAACATGGCCATCCTTGTCAAGCAGGACAAAAAAACGGAGAAGGTATAGTGTTGGGGTGCCCTCTAGTTTTGGGTTGAATTCTGCAGCATGGTATGACTGAACTCTCCTTCAGAAATGTTTATTCAGTAGACATAGCAGCAACAATGAGGACATTCTCCAGTAGGTGTGGCTGAGCTCAGTCAGAACTTGGTCTGTACCCAGTGGGTTGTGGGGATGTGGGCATGTCCACTTGGCATTCTGAGCCCTTCCTGATGGACACATGCAAAACTAACTTGGCTGCTTTGTGCGGCCTCTCATTTACACATCCCTATGAAGGGCATTACTGCCATGAAAAGAGTCCAGTGGCCTAGCCTGACCATTCCATCAAAGCCAGTGGAATCCAACATATCACCCAGTCACTTCTTACAACCTGTCTGGCAACATTGTTTGTTTCATTTGTCTCCCTCTAGTGGTGCTCTTGTATGAGCTGTCCTTCAGTAACAATTTTCTTCCTCGTATCTGAAAGCACTGTACTGGTATCCCCAGTTTAGGGGCATAATGCATCCCTGGAACTTGGCTGGTAAGATGAAATCACTTATGCTGAAGATGAAATTACTGAAAATTACCCCATGCTCAGCTGTTGTTACACATAAATGCAAAAATCTGCCTTGTGTTGGTCGTAACTTGGTGAAGGTTATTAAATAATTTCACTTGTATATACAAAAACTCATAACTTAGAGATGCGTATCTCAGGGTGTACCAGTATTATATATTTGTTATTTTACCATTTTTAATATATTTGTTGTTACACCAATTTTATTATTATTTTTATTATTAGCTGTGTTTACACCATTTTTTATTATTTTTTATTTATTTTACTTTTTCATATGTATTTAGTGACTCATTGTATTAATCAATAATACAGGTAATCTGTTGTATATGCAGACCTAGTATATGCAACTTTTCTGTAATGCAATTAAACTTTTAATACCAGCTCCCCATTTGCACAATAGACATCTTGCTATAATGCAGAGCCATAATGCAGTGCCAGAAATCTTTCTTCTAGAAATTCAGTGTTCGTATGTTAGACAAGTAGCTTGCTTTTGTACCGCACTCATACGTCTTGCCTTGTAATACTGTGGAGTATGGCAAGCCAATCAGAAACTTTATTACTATCTTTACAGTTCCTTGTCTCATATTCACGTTGTTTCTGTGCACTTGTGCAGGGTTTCCATTTAAATCTCACAAGTAAAATGTAAAGCAGCAAAATGGGGCCAAAAATCTTCACAATTGTGAAAAAAGCCCATGATAGAAGTGAAATGGAAGTAATTTAAAAAATTGAAAGAGCAGAGTCACCCATGACAACTCGCAATCAACTGTTCTTCTGTGAGCACAGTAACAGTTCATTACAGTAAATTGCCTTGTTTATTTTAAATAGTTGGCTTTGTTTCTTTATTTTTTTACATACATTTTATTATTGAATGAACAAATCTGGAACGTGGAATCCAAAGTTTGTTTCCCTATCTCACTACTTTCTGAACAGGTCTGATCACCCTGCTCTGTACAAAGAGGTTGGTTTGCAGTGCTTGAGGTGCGGCACCGTGCTACACGATGTTCTCTGTGTGTGCTGTATTATTGATGATGGTGATATTTGGAAAAGCTGGTTAGGGGTTTTCAGATGGGCTGGGACACATTATTTTTCCCATTTAAAATTTAAATTTGAGTCCTGCTACATGCAGTTTCGATTTGCAAAGTTTTTTTACTTCGCAAATTGAAACTGAAATGCTTTTGAAGTGTTTTATCTGCATTTATTTAAATGTTATTTTTGTGGTGGAACCTAATGTAGGATTAAACGAATTCTGTTGCTGTGTGCATTTTAGTATTTTGATGGAAGAGTGGCAAGGGCATATGATCCGTTTTTTTTCTATGTGTGTGGGGACTGTGCAGAAGGTATGTTTGTGTGTCTTCCAGGCTTCTGAGGAGGTGTCCAAGTGCCTGGTGGCAATGAAGGAGATCCTTTATGGGACCAATGACAAGGAGCCCCACACAGAAACAGTGGCCCAGCTAGCACAGGAGCTCTACAACAGCGGCCTCCTCATCTCTCTTGTCGAGAACCTCCAGGTTATTGACTTTGAGGTAAGATTGCACCCATCAGTGCACGCCCCGTGTCATTTTCCTTAAACTGCAGAACCTCGCATCATGGTCTGAAACTATCTAATGACATAAGGTGGTGAATGGGTGCATGAGAAACACACCTGTGGACTGCTTCACACAGGGTAAAAAGGATGTGTGCCAGATCTTCAACAACATCCTCAGAAGGCAGATTGGAACCCGCAGCCCAACTGTTGAGTACTTTTGCTCCCACCAGCAAGTGCTCTTCATCCTGCTGAAGGGGTGAGTTTCTGCACCACACATGACTCCCAGCATGAACATGGTATGGAGTCAGTGAGGTCCCCTTTCCTGCAGGTACGAGACTCCGCAGGTGGCGCTGAACTGTGGGATAATGCTGCGGGAGTGCATCCGACACGAGCCCCTGGCTAAGGCAGTCCTGCACTCGGAGCACTTCCGGGACTTCTTCAGCTATGTGGAAATGTCTACCTTTGACATCGCCTCCGATGCCTTTGCCACCTTCAAGGTGAGCAATGTGGGCTGAAGCAGGAGGAGCGCTGCTGGGTCCCATGCCACTGCTCTCAGTGGTTGTGGTGAGCCACATTCCCACAACACCCTCCTGCCTGCTCAGTCTGAAACGACCTGGGATAAGAACTAAAATGATTTTTTGTGTTTTTTATTTCAGGATTTGCTTACAAGACACAAGGTTCTGGTGGCAGAATTTTTAGAACAGAATTATGACACAGTAAGTAAGCACTGTGGTTCAGGAAATTTATTTATTAGTTAGTCAGTTGCTCGTCCAGTGTTGGGTTGCAGTTGTCTCAGATGTTAAGGGTAAATCACATAATGTGTTTAAAAAGGACTGCATTCACCACTTGTTTGAGAAGACAATCAACAAATGGTCCTTTATTAAAGATTTCAAGCAACAGCAATAAATTTAATTTAAATGCAATTCTGCTCCTGTCCAGTCTCTCCTCTTGGGATAAATCATTAGAAAAGTTGAAAGGCAGTGGAGGACATATGGTTTAGGTCTGCTCAGATCTGACGGATAGCGTAAAAGCATGGAAAGCATGTGCACATTATATAGAATACAGGATATCAGAGTGCTCCAGGTGTCAAAAAGTGATAGAGGAGGCTTCTGGAATTTCCACATGACATTTTTAGAGATTTACAGAGGTGATTGATCAAATGTCAGCCTATTACATACTTTAATTTGTATTAATCGCTCAGTTCCCAAAGTTGTGGGTAGCCAGTAAACTGTGGTCCGTCAGAGGTTTTATTTTCTCCACTTTCACATCAGTCTGTGTTTTTCTTATTTCCTGCTCTCCATTGTCATCTCAACACTTCCTTTTCATACAGGACATCTTACAATTATACTCTTATATCTTACTTTTATTGGTGGTTATCAATTGTTTATTTTTTTCTTTTATTCCTTTTGTTTTAATTGCACCTGTTATTTCTTATGGGAATATGTGTTTTTATGTGAAGCTTTGTCTCAGTTTGTCATGGGGACAGAACACGGTATAGGAATAAATTGTGTACCACAGGAGAAATGATGAAATACAGAGAATAATATGCCCAAATACTCCATTCATTGCAATGAATGGCGTGTTGTTGTGGGATTATGACATTTTCTAAAATTAAATTGTATCAGTATTTTACATTGATTTAGATTATCATTTTAGTGTCTTTCATTCACCTAGTGCAAAAAACATGGTAAAACTTAGTTCATCAGAACTTATAAATTGTTAAAGAATGGGTTTTGCAAGTAGCACATTTGGGGACAGCATCGGTGTTACTGAAGCCTTTTAGCATCTATGATATTTCCATCTATTATATGGGCTAAATTAGGAAAAATAACGCTGCTTTCAATGAAAGCAAACAAAATGCTCTCTAACTGCTTGGCTCATATCTACATATCCAGGGCAAACTTATTTGTTTCTGTAATGTCTGCAGGTGTTTAACGACTACGAGAAGCTGCTGCGATCCGAGAACTACGTCACAAAGCGACAGTCACTGAAGGTGCGCCATCTTTCCTCTGTTAGTCACACATTTTGTACCAATGGATTGTGTGCAAACATGCTGTTTGCATGGCGTTATGCCTTGAACCTTTCTGGTACATGAAAATTGGTAAAGAGCACATCTACATAACCAAATGACCATGTTGGTGTCTGGTGGTTTTTCAACTGACCTCTGACTTCTAACCCATGCATGCTCCTTGCAGCTTCTGGGAGAGCTTCTCCTAGATAGACACAACTTCACAGTGATGACGCGCTACATTAGCAAGACAGAGAACCTCAAGCTCATGATGAACTTGCTGCGAGATAAAAGTCCTAACATCCAGTTTGAGGCCTTCCATGTCTTTAAGGTATTCACCATTAGAGGGCGCCAGTTAGTTGCATTTGATCTGCAAAGCTGCTGTTTTGTTTGAAAAGTACTATTCAGATGATTGAAAGAATAAATGTAGGCCTTTAACAAACAAATAATTTTAAATAATCATTGTTTTATTCAAATATTAATTAAAATTGTCATATTTCATTTTCTTGTGAAATAATATTTTCTTAGTTCTTCACTTTGTTCAGTTTGAAGCCACTTAATGCCTGCCCATAGTGATACAGATTTCATTTAAGTTCAGAATAAAATAATAACCTATTTAACCCTCTGTTTTATACTGGTATTATTATGCTTTTGTTTATTTTCCCCATTTTATTTGTTTAAATGAAAAATTTATTTAGTTTGTACTTTGGTTTTCTTCATAATGTTGGGGGTTACCTGTTTTCTGTTATAGTATTACAAAGTGAGAGTAGTATTTTTTTTAAATGCTTAGGCACTTGTCATGTACTGCAAAAGTAAATGCTTGAACGTTCAGAGGCAACTGATGTGTTGTCCATCCAGGTGTTTGTTGCCAACCCCAATAAGACTCAGCCGATTGTGGACATCCTCCTGAAGAACCAGACCAAACTGATCGATTTCCTTAGTAACTTCCAGAAGGATCGCACAGATGATGAGCAGTTCAACGATGAGAAGACCTACCTTATCAAACAGATCCGGGACCTGAAGAAACCTGCCTCTTAGACACCCTCCCCCCACATTGTGGCCACCTCTTTTTTCTATTGAGAAAGCGACAATAATAGTATCAATAATAATTGTATTTAAAATATTGAAAACATTTTTCTTAGTTTAAAAAGCTTGCAAAAATAGTTCTCAATCATAATCTTCTACATGTGTTTTACTCTAACTGTGTTGTTTTTATCACTAGTGTTGTGCCACTCTTGGATTTTATTACATTTTTGAAAGCAAGGTTTATTCATTTTCAAAAGAGAGCCAAAGGTTTTTAAAATCGTATTTGGAAACTGACTGTCTTTTGCAGAATTTGTTAGGTGAGGAAGATCTACAATGTAGCATAGTGATTAGAACCATTACCTTGTGGCTGAAAGATATGGGTTCAACTCCTTTCTCATGCTGTTGTACCCTTGAGACGGTACTTAATCTGAAGTGCTCAAGTAAAAAAAATCCCCAGCTGTTTAAATGGATAAATGCACTGTAAGTGTCTTAGTGCACAAGTTTGACATTGTAAGGCACTATAGAAAAAATATCAACTATACATAAATAATGTTTTATTTAGAAGCATTTGAATTTTACATAAATATAGAAGTGCCAAGTGCATTGCTATCACTGCTAATTTTTCCATTCAGAACTTGTCCAGCAAATGATAATGCAGTGATTGCTGCTGTCCATTTCTACAGTGTTTCAAATTTTTTGTGATTCCTGTAGGAAAGGAAACATGAGGTATTTCTGTTTAATATATACAGTCGCAAGGTTTCCTTTTGTTGAATGTCCAGATACGAACCTTCAACTTGCATTCCTTTGCTATTTTTCACTTGCCTATATGGGTCTTAACATTTTTCTCATTTGATTGCAGCCCTTTTGGTGACAAAGCAATTTCAGTGTATCAACTTCACTGAAAGAAATTATGAGATGTCCAACAGAAAAGCCATGCAGTGGCACTCTACTCTATCAGCTAAAGAAACCATCTGTAAAATTCATGGGTCTGAAAAGTTAGTGGTTTGTAACCACTAATATGATTTGTTTTTAGAAGCATTGATTTTACAGATTCACATTTCATGCTTATTGAATCAGTATTTTAATTGTAATTCTCTTGAATGACATTTTAGGTGAGACTATAACCAAAGTCTTGGTTTTCTTTATGGTTCAGTGCTACAAGTACTACTATATAACTATAGTTAGGTTTATGATATTAGTATATTTTCTTGTTAAACAGGGCTGTATTTTTATTTAGATGTGTTTTAATGTGTAAAGCCTGGTTTTACACAGTGCCATTTAGAGTGGCTCAATTTAAAAACAAAAAGATTTTTGGCACTTTCTACTTTTTTGTAGTTTCTCCTCCACTTAATGTAAGAGAGGAATGATTATATATTATTTTATGACTGGTATTTATATATGTGTGATCTATAATGTTGTGATTTTTATTTAGCTCTTCTTGATTATTTGGAGCCAGGAGAAGTGCATTGTGGGCCTGTGAACACACAAAAACAGTTGGAGAGTAAGATGGCAAGAGGTGCCTTTTGTTTTTGTGTTCCTTTTGTTTTGCTTTTTCCATTTTAATTTTCAGGGGGAGCTTAATCTTGCAGGAAGATGCTCTGATTAAGCAGTGAACCCCTTTAAATGGGCTATTTTGAATTATGCTGTTCAGAACATTTATTTCAAGCTACTGCTGAGATACTCATTGAATTTAAAATGTTATTTGCATAAGTGATGTGATTGAACAAGGACCAGGTGACCATCAGCCAGGCTTATGATGCCTTTCTTCACCGTTTTTGGTCTCATTATAATGGAAAATTTGGGCACAAGTACCCAAGATGAGTCATTGGACATTTTAAAACTGCTACAATTATGACCAGATGCAATGCCTTTTAAAAAATGGGAACAGGAGGTGTAAGTAGACATGTTACATGGAGAGACTGTCTTGATTTGCAGACAGTAGTTATAATATTAATAATAATCAAAATCAACCTGAGCCAAATTCACTTTCTCACCCTCCTTTAGGAAGGGATATAGAATGTTTTTCTTCACTTTTTGTGTACTAACAAAACAAATGTCAAGAACTGAGAAGAGATCTATTTCCTACATTTTGAATGTGGAATTGAAGACAGCACATGGCTGTATATTTTCACATACTGCTACTGTACCACATCACCCATAAGAAAAATAAAGGAATAATATTCCAGCTGCTTGGCTTCTGTTTTCTCTTTAATGGGAATTTTATGATCCACATACTAGTGGTAAATAGTTAATCATCATTTTTGTACATGTGGTAAAATGGCAATACTGCAATTGCAGAATTCTGAATTCTGAGTTCTGAAGAGCATTTAGTATTGTTGGAACAGTAAAACTAGTGGATTTTTAAAATCATTTCATTTGTGACATTAAGGTTGGTGGCCTTTAGGATGCTTTGTACAGAGACAAAACTTCAGGTGACAGTACCAGGTGAGGTTAAAAGTACTGCAACATCAGGTGGAGTTGTGGCTCCCATCATCTTTTGCTGGGTGTTCATAGTTGATGCGTCCACTTGGGAAATCTAGGGCTGGCAATGACCTCGAGGCTGTGTTGGCTGTACAGTAGCTCTGTGAGTGGGCGTGTCGTACTGCTGTCAGTCATGCTAGGTAAACGTAAAGTTCGTGTCCCCACAACTCAGTCTTTGCACCTCTATGTCAGTAACACCGCCGACGTGAATCATTACAGTACTATAATACTTAGACTTCTTGAGGAATATAACTGATAAAAATGTAAAATTAACACAAAATACACTTTGGGTCTAGCTTTTGGGTTGGAACATAGTTTGTGTTCGTTATCTTCTGTATTTACATTGGCTCTTGTGGGTTTTTAAGAGCCAGTGCTGATAATTGTATATGTACATTTGACATTGTTATTACTATACGATAGAACTTTATCTGAACTCTTTTTTCTGAGGTTTGTTTTGTATCGAAGCAGCTGTATCCACCACAAAAATGGTATACTACACATCAAGGAGAAAATCTAAACGATTAAAAAAGGTATTGCCATTGTATAACAAGACCGATATGTTTCCATCGCTGTCAGAAAGTAGGAAACGTCACGTTGACAGGAAGCACGACGGACGTCAGATGGCCGAGGAGTGCGCATGCGTCAAATCAGATCGGAGAACTGTGCAGTAACGTCATTGGTGCTGCGGGGGCTCGGCTTCAGGTACCCGGGGACGGCGAGTACCTCTGCGTTTGCAGGACTGCTTTGCTTTACTCACTGAATTGGATGGTATGATGGGAAGAGCAGATATTTCACATTTACAGGGTACTTAGTAGATGACGCGTGTAGAATGGGAGGGGCAAGGCGGGAAATCGAAAGCGAAGGCAGCTGTAGGAATTGCTTCAGCGACGAGGTCTAACGCCGATGTGTGTCTGTGTTGTAGGACGGGGCAGCCGAAGCCGAAGCCGAAGCCCACATGGAAAAGCAGCTTGTTTGCGGGTTTTGTCACCGGCCGGAGGAGTCAAAAATCATGGGCCCGCTGTTGAGGAAGAACCGTGTGGTGGCACACGAAAACTGCCTGGTGAGGGAGCGTACAGTACCTGGAACACTGTAAATACACTGTAAAAACTTAATGTCGCCTCGAATGGTCCAGGGAAACAATAGTACATTGCAATAGGAGTTGTAGTTGTACGAGTAAGTTTTGTTAAATCCCAATAGTTTGCACATATGCTCACTTTTCTTCCCCCTTCCATTTTTTGACTTGCCAGGTGTGCTTTGAGTCACAGTACTGTTAACTGCCTTTAACTACTGCCTTTAACTACTGTTAACTGCCTTTAACTATTAACTATCAAAACTATTTACTTACTTACCTACCTATCTGATTTCTTTGTTCAAGCTGGGTAACAGTGCAAAGTCTGTACAATACAGGTACTTACATGTTTATGACCTGGTTTCCATGTGGCAGATGTTGTTCTCCAAAATGAGATGCAGCTGATAGTTTGCGATTAATCCTGGGCTGTGCTGCAGGTTTAAGCAAGACAGATTTGAACTGGATATGTTTTTCAACATTTCAACTAACTTCAATAAGTATAAGCAAAGACAGAAAGTAATTCTTAGTAACAACGTGAAACTTGAAGAGAAACCACTTAACAGCAATCATAACACATATGTAAAAATCCTGTAGAGCCTGAATTTAGCAGCACAGTTGGGGCTGGAACTCTGATCATAAATTCAGTTGTAAAGTCTGTAAAAGCTATTAAGTTTTTTTTAATTCTTGGACTAGGTTTTGTTACAGAAGCATCAAATATAACAAATGAAAGATTAACGTATGACTTTTATTTATTCTGTTTTCATCAACAGCTCGTACAGTGTCGAGCCCCAGGATGGTTGCGACTCCATCATGGGACTTTTATTGATAATATTGTGAACGTACACATCTGATTTCTGAAAAACTAAAATAATGATGAGGTTCCAAACCTGTATACATGAATTTATGTACCAATGACTTTAAATACTTGTGACTTAACACTATTTTATGTATTTTTTTATTTGATATATTTACATATTTTTCTTTCTATTTTACAGTTTTATTCATCTGGGATTTATCACAGAGACAATGATAATAAAAATGAACTGCAAGGGTTTGAAGAAAAGGATGTGATGGAGGAAATCCGGAGAGGCAGATTTTTGGTACTTAAAAAAAATATTTCCGTTTTTTAATCTCACTTCACATATACTTATAGTTCTTTTACTTTTTTGTTTTGCTACTCATTTTTTTTTGGTTTATGTGCTGTTTTATGAACTCTTGCAATGGGTCCTCTCTATCTCACAGTTCATTCACCAGGCAAGTTGCATATTTGAAAGCCCTCCCATGAGCAAGACATTTTCAAAAAAATCAGATGGCCTCACTTTTCTGAACGACAGTCAAAATCCAGAACTCATCCAGCAATGTACACAACGTCCAACTGTTAACCAATTTTAACAGTTTTATACGAGACGTTTCATAGCTCAGCTCCCAGTAATTCTAAGACAGGCTCTGGACTGCTGTGACCCTGATATAGTGGTTCATGATAATGGATAGAGGTTCCTAACATATGTTTGCAAAGACGGTACAGCAGTGTGAGGAGTGGGATTTGATCAGTTAAGCTTTAGGTGTGTTATGGTTGTTTTTACCTGCTATTCTACATCCCATAATAAGAAACCCTAGACACAAAGTAACAGTATACAGTCATCCCTCTGTTTATGCACTTAATTAGTTCCTGAAAAAGCTGTGATGTGTGAAAATGTGGCAACTATTTTCATTATTTTTTATGGGGAAAATTATAATGCTTCCTAGCCCAATCCAAAAACCCTAAACATTTTTCCAAAATTTCAGTACAGCACAAAAAAAGATTATGTAAGAAAGAAAGAAACTTTGTATACACTGTTGTGGTAGTGTTTAAAAGGATTCACCACTGCAATGTAACTGAAACAAATAAGATTTATTTGCAACTAGGCATATAAACAGGTGTCTTGCACAAGCAAAACCCCTAGAACTTTATTCTCTTGGTCAGTGATAACTTACTCCTTACTGTATTCACCTATGCAGCACAGCACAAAATAGATACCACTACATACAAGGCGACTCAGGAGTTGTTTTGTGCTTTGGCTGTGCATATATCAAGCACATTGGTATGTGAATCAAGAAATGGTATTAAAAATCAACTCACATTGTGCAAATACCTGTAAATCGAGGGATATCTGTATTTTACTAATAAATTAAATAGCCAGTTGTTTCAGATACTTGGTGTCCAAAGAAAAAAGTGTATAGGGTTAGTCTGATTATATGCCTTACTTAGTTATTCTAGCTGCTTTGACTTATCAAATCAAAAAATTTATGATTCTGTGTACATTCTGTCACATTAGGCTGCTTTAATCTTGTGTAATTTCCTCCGGTATCAAAAAAGTATATATTTGTCTATGTATCTATCAAGTTAAGATGGTAGCAAGCACTGGCTAGAATACAAATTATATTGCTAGTTTAGTGTAGCTAAACAGATACAGTCGTATGCAAATAAATAGTGACTGTGCAATAAAATTCGCAGAAATTTGTGTTGAAGTTCTTTCAATACAGAGGTTGTGTTCACATTGTTTTACATAGAATATCAGCAAAACATGTAATTTGGCTAGAGGTGCCAAAACTTTTGCATAGATCTGTACATTATGCAGGATGAAACTGCAGTGAAATTGCAGAGTAGCAGTTAGTGACAAAACCATACATAGTGACCGAAAGTACAAAAATTTGCAATAGAAAGGGCACTGGAATAATATAGTAAACAATGAATAAATAAAGCAGTCAGAGGTGGATGGTAGATAGTTTACAAAACAGATGGTAATGCAAATAGGAAAGAAGTAAAAACTACTATCATCTCAGTTCCATTAATATTCTCTGTAATGACTTCTGAGGCTGTGGGAATTGCACCAAATTTATAGCAATACGAGATCAGTGCCATTCTGACAAAATCGGGACTCATTAAAGGGCCTTATAGCTGTTGGCAAAAATGATCTAAGGAAGTGCTTCTGGTTGCAGTGCAACTGGATTAGGCTTTTTTATGTACCCTGTTCAGTCAGAGTGACATTATGGTTAGGAGTTTGGCTAGTCCTTTACCACCTGCTCCAGAGTCCAGCCTAACTACCAGGATTGAGGTAGCTTTCTTGATTAGTCTTTTTCTCAATCTTTTGGCATCACTTGAAGCAATGCTGTTACCCTCGACACAACTACATAGAAGACAGTGTCAGTGAGAATAGACTGGCTGAACATCTGCAACAATCAACCTTCTCAGAAACTTAAAGAAACTGATCTTGTGCATAGTTTCCACATTGCGGGTCCAGTCTAGTTTGCTGTCCAAATGCAGCCCCAGGCACTTTTACATCTGCCCACCTCACTAAACACAGTGAACCCTTGGATCTCCTGAAGTCTGCAGATATTCATTTAGGTTTTCCAGTGTTGTACTGCACTTGGTCCATTCTACATCACTCAGAGTTCTTCAAGCCTCTGTACTGTACTCAACATCCCTGATACACCCAGCAGTAGCTTCATTTTTAAAGAATTTCTGCACATTGACATGATTTAGTGTTGTACTTAAAGTCTGTGGTGCACAAAGTGAGCAAGAAGGGAGTCAGGGCTGTCCTTTGAGGTGCCTCTGTTTGATGCAAAGCCCTGGCCCAGGAGGTTACACACAACATTAAATTACTACAAACAAGTTAATAAAATTAGAGCACAAACTTTCATCACATTATCAGAGGTAAATAGGTTTTTCATAACATTACCGTTGGTGCAGCCTTTTTAGAGAAAATATGTAATTCATCAAAATGAAATAAAATTAACCAATGAAAAATACAGCTTCTGTTTAATGATTAACCATTACTGCCATGTTTACAAGCGATGTAGCATATTAAAAGGGATTTGAATTACTTTTATTCATTGCACAGGCTTTTCTCCAAAGCGATGTACAACTCAAGTGCATTTCACCAACAGACAGACACAAACATGTGACAGTCTACCACTGCTTTTGTCAGCATACGTTATATAAATTGCACAATGAGAAATGATATGGAGTACCAATTAAAACAAACAATTTTGCTAATGTTCTAAAACTTTGTTCAAAAACTAATTGCAATGTCCAGCTGAAGTAAAGATATACGAAAATACTGATGAGTGAAGATTTTGCCCATATGCAACATGTGGCACTGGCGGTACCCAGTAGGGGGTTGAACACATTACCTGAGCTGACAGAAAAAGAGAACCCACTGTATTTAAAAACCCTTTACATTTTCCCAAGTGTTTTTGTTGGTTTCACTGTTTTGTGTTAGAGTATTCATTTTTATCCAACAATTGAAGCAGTTTTGGGTATATTTAATGGGAATTGAGGTAATGATTTCCATGTGAAAATGTGCAAATATGGTGTGTACGTATGTATGTATGAAAAAATACGTTACATCAAGAGAAAGTGGACGTTGATCGTATGTTATCTTGCTAAAGAGCAGTAATGCTGGATTTAGGCATGAGGTATCGTTCATAGGATAAGATATAACTAAATAAATCGCTGCAGGGAAATCCACAGTTATTTTAAATTGTTAATTATTACAACAAATTATCAAGTGTCATCAGTTATAAAAATACAACACTCAGGGTTGATTTGTAAGGTTTGAACCAGCTGGCCTTTTGTAAAATTAATCTTTAACCCATTAGCATGTGACTTTTGAATCCTCCTTGGTATTGAGTAGTTATTAGTATTTGTGTATTGGAGACTGCATTTTAAGCATTGAAAAAATTTTCTTACTGTTCTTTGCAGAAATGCTACAGGTGCAAAACAACTGGAGCAACTGTTGGATGTGAAGTAAAGAAATGCAAAAGGTCTTACCACTATCCCTGTGCCATTCTTGATAATGCCAAGACGGTGGAAAACATCAAAAGGGGCATCTTTAAGTGAGTATGAAAGTGGCATTTCCATTGACCTTCAAAGTTTTCAGTCTATGGCTTCAAATGTAACAGAAAATAAAAAAGATATGTTATACAATGAAACTGAACTTGAATTATCCAGCGAGGTTGCGTAATTTCTCAGTTAAAGCAAAACAATTCCAACATAAACAAAAAAGCATTTAAGATCTCAATAAGTGAATTAAAATAACTGCTATTCTTTTCTGTGGTATGTCATTAATTCATCAGTCTTTATATACTGTACATCTGCAGAAATCTGAGAGCACAGGCAAACACTATGGACAGAGAAAATGTGTACATAATGTAATGGTGGACAAACATAATTCCATAACTTTCTTAATCGCGTAGTTTAATGCCAAAAATTGAGGGACAGTTCCTCACTGAGGCCAGCTATGCCTCATGTAATTTTTGTAATAAATTACCAGCCCTGCTCGTATTAGATTAGGGGTCTGATCCCGAGCTGAGCAGAACGGGCACCGAGTCGCGTTTTCCACCTACAAGTTGGGATTCGAATCAGGTTTGTTTCATGATAACTGAAAACTCATTATTATTAACTTTTTAATTGTTCTTGAAGAAATCAGTGGCTCCTTTTGTGCGATTTCGCGCGCGCTTGTCGAACAGCGCAGGTAACTCGCTTCACAATGGAGGGAATAAAACGAAAACTCACACAGAAGGAACTGCTCCGAGCGCCGAATGGGTCGGCAGTGTTTTGGGAACATCGTGGTAACCGCAGACGAAAAGCTCTCTGGCTCACGTACAGTGCAGGGACTGCGGTATTTTGACTTGGATAGTAAGAGAAGTAGCTCGTCGTCTCTTGGGCGACATGTGGATCGGGGGCGCACGGAAGGTCGATGTCGGAGATGTAGGTGTGTTGAGAAGCTATTTACTGTCCTACATGGAAGTGCTGTCGTCACAGAATGAGAGCAGTTGCCTGTAAGATGATGTGCAGAGTTGGTTTTACTCTGTGACGCAGATTACAGCCGCACGGATGTTCCCTTTGCTTATGGCGAAAGGGGCCGTTTCTGGGTTCATCTTTCAAGTTTGGTTCCAACCTTCGGGTTCAGTTGCGTCAGGTTTAAAGGTCTCGGGCACCAACTTCAGTTTCTTCTCCGTCCTGTGTGTCTATACAAAACTGCCTTAACCAAACTCTACTGATAATGGCGTAGCGTGTAATAAAAACGAACACATTTGGAAATGCTCGGTGCCTTTTTATTTTTTTTAAGTTTAAGTTACATTTAAGTTAAATGTTATTTCTGTCCTTCAGCTCAATAACTGGCATCTCTTCCTAGGATGTATTGTGAGCTACACCGGCAGTTCCCGAGCGGGATGAATGGTGAGTTTGCCGTGCACCTGTTGGACACTCATCCCTCCCTCAGCTGGGTTAGTCCATCCCCCTGGCAAATTCCTCTTCTGAGGAGTTCGTTACCATTTTTTTTCTCCCGGAGAAAAATAAAAGTGGTTTCTGGACAAAAAAAAAAAAGTCACATTAAATAATGAAAAAATCAAAACAAAAGCTATATTTATCCTGACAATGGCAAAAACAACGATATTTGTGAAAAAACAGCACATTGTTTCTTAACTGTCCTTCAAAGTTATACGTGAGATATTCATTATTTTATTTACTACATGAATTGCTTGTGCAGTGCACATTTTACCTCGCAAGCACAGTGTGTACAGTACACAGGGTAGAGATATTTTCATAATTTAGCTCATGGATTTTTATGTGTAAGGAAGAGGTTTTTCACGTAAACCTTCCCTGCATGACTCCAAGAAGGATGTCAGATACATCTATCCCCAACAGAGAAGCTGCTTTGCAGACGCCCTTACAGGGACCGTTTCCCTTTACCAGCCTTCATTTCACTGCCGAATACAAATAAAACACACAGTTCACACACTCCTTGATTCCATCTTAAGGCCGACTTCCCTCAAAGAGCACAGAGGTTTAACTGAGTTAGTATTTTCACATTTATAATTTGATTTTTATATTAATATTTATAAATTGTGCCATTTTTGATAATGCCAGGAGGGTGGGAAACATCAAAAAGGGGATCTTTAAGTGAGTATGAAAGTGGTATTTTCATTGATCTTCTTCAAACTTTTCAGTCTGTGGCTTCAAACGTAATAGAAACAAAAAGATATAAGATATACAATGAAACTGAACTTGACTATTAAGGTTGGATAATTTGGATAGTAATTAAATATTTATGTATTTATATTTAGGTCTTGATGATTGCACCTGTATAATAATAATAATAATAATAAAATGAGTGAGATGCTGTTTCAGTTGTCATATTGAATATTGATATTTATAACTGAATGCCATAGTCCAAATGGTAGGTCAGTCTTTTTGTTCTTTGCACTATACATCATTAAGTTTCTCTTAAGTTGTTAATTGAATTTATTGAATATTGTAATGACCTTAAATGCTCCCATAAGTGTTTGTTATGTTTACTTTGTGCTGAATAACGCAGCTGTTTTCAGTGTTATGATTGCCTGTGTGCAGTTGTACTGCTTGTTCTGTCATTATCAGTTGCCCTCATGTTTATAGAAGTAAAACAACTGCATAAAATGATGACAATGTTGTTACTGAATTATAAGCCCTAAAATGTCGTTATCCTGAACTGTAAGCCCATTGTATGAAAAAAGATATATATTCTTTGCATTTCATATATATACAGCACAGACTCTCGTAACTGACAATTAAATAACTGACAAATTCAGGAAGGCACTTTTGGAATGTAAATTTCACCACTGAAGTCTGCTCCTTCCTGAATTGCTTGACAAAGAAAATTTAGAACAAAAATCCAAGTATCAAAAGACAGTGTTGGATAATGTATTTAACACATAATTTGATATCTTTGTTGCATTATGTAAATAGGCACTTGCATATAATGTGCGTTCATGTTTTGGTGGCATGAACATATTCATGAACATATTCATGCCACCAAATGTATATTCATTCACATGTCTAGCAGCATATGGATGGTGTTTACATGTTTACTCAGGAAGGCTTTATTCAGCAACGTTACCAATGCAACACCACGGCTACTGCTGTGAAACACAAGAGGAACGTCCTGTCACACAAAAGCTGGAGGTGCTTTAGAGATACATCAGCAGATTGCAATTAATCCCAGAATATAATGTGAAGAAGTTGATGTTTTATCATATTAAGAAACTGCAGGAATTCTTCATGAAGAGAAAATTGGTAAAGGCTGCACACACTTTGCACATACTTTAGATTGTATGTTATACAAGTGGTTTCCTTTAAGAATATCTGAAGGTGGTTGTGTTTCAGGACCTGTTAATTGTGTATTTGTGAGCTGCCTCGTAAGAGTATTACTCAGTTAACAGGCAAAATTCCTTTTCTGGTCCCATCGTTGCTGCATAAGAGAGTCTGTACTGTATTTCCCCAGGCCCATATAGTGACTTTTTTTAAAACTAATTTTTTAAATTCATTTTATAGGATCATATTATGTGACAAGTGATTATGTTCATGAGTGAATGAATAAAAGAATGAATGTATTTAAATCCAGTTCTTGAGTTTTTCATGTAGTATACAGTGTACTGCAACAATTGCTACTGTAGTTGAATTTAACTTTTCACTTTGCGAATGGAATTATTCATCACTAGGTATTCTTATGATTTTTATTATTTGATATTAGTCTAGTTATTGTAAATGTTAAACCAGTATTTGTAAATGTTAAACCAGTATTTTTATATGTTTTTTAATTATCTGCAGCCAGAAATTTGGGTGTTGAACAGGCAATGCAAACTGAAGAAACCAACACAATGGATGAAAAGGAAGTGCCTGTCAAGGTCTGTCATTTTCTTTACTTCAATACAGACAGGGGTCTCTTTCAGGTATGTCCATCTGTGGAGCAATGGACAGGGGTCAGAAAATAAATTTTTTTAATTTTGGGGGGATTTAATCAAAAATTAAACACTAAGTATACTTTAAAAAAATACCAAAAGGTTTTTTAAAAATGCACATTAAAATGTAACTATGCACATTGAACACTTGCAATATGGGCCTTTAGAAATTCTTTGCGTGTGAGCCAATCACAGCTCATGTTGTACATCAGCCAGTCAGAGCAAGCCTAGCATGTGGCACAGGCTCACTGCCTCCCTCCATTTTTGTAAATGTGAAGCAGGGTCTAGTAAAATATATTTTAATGCACTCATTTTTTGCTCATTAATACAGTGGTGCTTGAAACTTTGTGAACCCTTCAGAACTTTCTATATTTCTGCATAAATTTAAACTAAAACTACATCAGATTTTCACACAAGTCCTAAAAGTAGATAAAGAGAACCAAATCAAAAAAATTAGACATGGACATTTATTTATTGAGGAACATGATCCAATAACACATATCTGTGAGTGGCAAAAGTATGTGAACCTTTGCTTTCAGTATCTGGTGTGACCCCCTTGTGCAACAATAACTGCAGCTAAATGTTTCCGGTAATTGTCAATTTGTCCTGCACATCAGCTTGGAGGAATTTTAGACCATTCCCCCATACAAAACAGCTTTTTCCACATGTTTGTGGAAGTGTATCATGGCACGAACAAAGGAGATTTCTGAGGACCTTAGAAGAAAAGTTGTTGATGCACATCAGGCTGGAAAAGGTTACAAATCCATCTCTAAAGAGTTTGGACTCCACCAATCCACAGTCAGACAGATTGTGTACAAATGGAAGAAATTCAAGACCATTATTACCCTCCCCAGGAGTGGTCGACCAACAAAGATCACGCCAAGAGCAAGGCATACAATAGTCCGCGAGGTGACAAAGGAACCCAAGGTAACCTCAAGGCGTACAATAGTCCGCGAGGTCACAAAGGAACCCAAGGTAACCTCTAGGCAACTGAAGGCCTTTCTCACATTAGCTAATGCTAATGTTCATGAGTCCACCATCAGGAGGACACTGAACAACAATTGTGTACATGGCAGGATTGCAAGGAGAAAGCCGCTGCTCTCTAAAAAGAACATTGCTGCCCGTCTGCAGTTTGCTAAAGATCACCTGGACAAGCCAGAAGGCTATCGGAACAATGTTTTGTAGACGGATGAGACCAAAATAGAGCTTTTTGGTCTAAATGAGAAGCGTTATGTTTGGAGAAAGGAAAACACTGCATTCCAGCATAAAAACCTCATACCATCTGTGAAACACAGTGGTGGTAGTATCATGGTTTGGGCCTATTTTGCTGCACCTGGCCAGGATGGCTTGCCATCATTGATGGAACAATGAATTCTGAATTATACTAGCAAATTCTAAAGGTAAATGTCAGGACATCTGTCCGTGAGCTGAATCTCAAGAGAACGTGAGTCATGCAGCAAGACAACGACCCTAAGCACAAAAGTCGTTCTACCAAAGAATGGTTAAAGAAGAACAAAGTTAAGGTTTTGGAATGTCCAAGTCAAAGTCCTGACCTTAATCCAATAGAAATGTTGTGGAAGGACCTGAACCCACCAACATAACAGAGTTGAAGCTGTTTTGTATGGGGGAATGGTCTAAAATTCCTCCAAGCTGATGTGCAGGACAAATTGACAATTACCGGAAACATTTAGTTGTGGTTATTGCTGCACAAGGGGGTCACACCAGATACTGAAAGCAAAGATTTACATACTTTTGCCACTCACAGATACGCAAAGTGTGTGAGAGGAGAGTGTATGTCTAAGATAAGTGTAAGACAAGCTGAGATACAACTGCAGCTCAATCCTTTACCTTTCCTGGTTTGCATTTTCTCACTGAAAATTTCACAGCTGCAGGTACTGCTCCACAGTGATTCCCATTTTTAACTTGATTGCTTCTCCCAAGGGTAAAAAATGTACTGAAGCAGGGATCAATGCTGTATTTGTGAACAGTTTTATAACTGTGCACTTTGTCAATTCTATGCATATATCAGAAAAATCTGCATAACTTTTACTGCTAGTTGCTCCACTGCAGAATGATGGTTAAGATGGTATGTATAGTGTTTATAGCACAAGAAAAAACAAAATGTCAGGGGGGAACATACCCACAATTCCAAAGATGTACTGTTTCTTTTGCTATTTGTCATTATGTATTCAAAACATTCTAAAAAGGCTTTGTTCCATGTACAGTATGCAAATACAATGTGGTTATTATTCACTTTTTAATCAGTGTATTTTACATCATACATTTCACTTAAATCTAGTGTAAGAAACATTTATGTGATATAATTATAAACAACTGATGAGCTGATTAAAAGAATGCGTGGAATATTATTCCTAAGAACTGCTCCATTGCAAGTTTACTGAGACATTATCGTGTTCTCTTTTAAAATAGAGAAAAAGACTGAGTACTTCAAAGGGGTAAGTAAGTATCAGTTAATGTGTTCAATTTGAGATGTTGTCACAAACACAAGGTTCTTAACCTGCAAACACAACTGACACCAGAGGTTCGTCTAACTCAGAATTTTTGTAAATCTGAAGTCACGTTTAGCACCATGTCACAATCAGAAACAGCTTAAAAATATAGACATTCCTTGATCATTACTGTGATAACAGCACAATGAACTAAACATTCACTCTATTCCAGTTTTCAGATTGATTCAGGGTTGTTGTGTTCCGAACTCTGTCATGGATGAGGCATCAGTCCACTGCATGCTTTTCATTGTCTTATATTAAATTGAAACAAAATTAAAATTGTCGTTTTAAATTAAAATAAATAAAGGATCAACTCAACATCTTATTCAGTCATGATTGCTGACTGATTAAACACATAAGCATATTTAACATTAGCTACTTTTAGTTTGTTTTATGATCTGTATGAAAGTATAATAAATTATATGTACCGCAATGTTTGCTTGGTATGTTCTGTAAAAATCTTGGATGTAGTTAATGTATAAAAACAGCTATGTAAGACCATTAATGGTTTTCTTTAAAAAAAAAATGAAGCAGCATGGGGCTGCAGCAGTAACACTGGTGCTTTACAGTGCCTGAGCTGTAGGTTTGAATGTTTGCATGTTCTCCCTCTGTTGGCAGTATAAAGATCTGTATAGAAGAAGTCAGTCAATAGTAAACTGTTCACTTACCCACCCTTACCATGAAAACCATGAGAGGTCACCAGCAGTTGAATTTCAGTTTTTGATCAGTGACATAATTTGTAACAAGAGTGTTGGTAACACAAGGACCCTGTTGTAGTGTCTCTCACCAAGCAGTCAATAGTTTAATATAGATGAGTGTAGGTAACTCAGTCTGTTTCTTTTGTTGCAGTCATCTCAGAGTGGCCACTAGGTGCTTCCTGGAATCAAGCGATTCTTCTGATTCAGGTTTGCCCTCCTATATTTTTTTTAAGTTTCTATTGGATTATACCTAATGTCAGGTTTTACATTATGTCACTGAAACAGCGCCACGCAGCAGTTCAGCGCACGGGATGCCGCTGCCTTATTTATGATGTTCAAATGGCGACACTGCACAAATAGATAGAAGCAAAGTGAACAAGAGACACAAAACTGTAAGGATATTAGCAAAGTATGTCCCTTACAGGCTTCTGGACTGAACAGTATATCATCACACAGCATTATGGTCCAGGAATGAATTAACGCAGAACCTGGAAACTTAGTATTTCTTCATTTTTAGTAGATGGTTTTCCGCTGCTGTGTTACAGCTCTATGTTGTAGCGGGACGTTTGCTGTGCAAGCTGGGAGCTGGCGTAAAAAGTTAGCTATATTATAGTGAAATTGCATATGCCAGGATTTACGGTAGTTATTGAATAAATTTGACTTTGAAAATTTCTGCATTTTGTTACATTTTCATCACTTAATTTAATTTCTATATATTTAATCCCTTAGCCATTCAGTGGCAGTAAAACACACACTGACTGAGTAGAGGCATGTGGGACCACCTTCACTCAACTCACTTCCAGTGTTTACTGTTAGTGTTCAAAGTGTCAGTGATCAGTAATAATACAACAAATGTTTCACATTTACAGAATGAATCAGTCAACAATGAATAAGATTCCAAAAGTGATGTATGGTTCATTTCAGTCTTTTTCATTGTTTAATGTAGCTTAAAATAATTAAGATTTTAAATTTTTATTTATTTTTTTTTTCCCTTACTAGAGGCCCTGTGTTTGTGAAGTTTTTACAGAACCAGAGCTCTGAATGAATCAATAGGCATGTTAATTGGCATGTCCTTGATTGTGACTTAGTGATAAAATGATTTTGGATTTTCTGGTCCTAATTGTATTTGTAAGGTGAGAAACCAGTACATACACTTTAAACTGGCGTTTTGGTTTGTTGCAGATGAAAAATTTGACGTTGAACAAGCACCGCTGGAGAATGACTTGGAAGAGCAAAATGTGAGCTTGATCTCACAAGTCAACTGGATGAAGTAAAATATTGGCACTATACAGAGTCTGTTTGATGCTGTTGAAATTTTGCATTTTAGGTAGTAGTCATAAAAAGAGAACAAAAATATTTTAGGTGTGGTATCAACTATACTCAGTTTGGTTTATATTTTTCTTTTGTCATTGGTATTTTTCCACAGCTAATTGCTGAAGCTGGTGATAGGAGGTAAAGCATGCTGGTGCTTTTGTTTTTGGGTTTTTGTCTGTGGAAATATTGAATTGACAAGGGTCTATATTAAAATATGAGGATATTTTCAGCTGGTTTTCTTTTTTCTACAGTAAACTTACAAACAATCCAAAGCCTTCCACTTCAGGTAAGAAAACATCCTTGTTCAACAGAGAGAAGAACTTTCAAAAAATGTTTGTACGGCACATAAAAGGCCTAGATCTATTACCTAGAGTAAACATGAATCTGCATTCAGTCCATCCTGAAGGTAGTGAAATCTAACCAGAGTTTTTCTTTACAGCAAACGTCTCACCATCTTACAATGAAAACCAAGATGATACTGATATCGACTCTGTGAGTTCTTATTTAACTTTGGAGGTACATTCAGATTAAGCTAAGATGTGATCCCCATTCCTCTCCTCTCCCCATCTCCTGATGCAGGACCAGGGCTCCCAGAGCCTTCTACTGCCAATCAAGATCCACAATCTGGAGACTGTTGCCTCATGTAGTCCAGGTATCAAAGCATAGACTTGAAAATTTGAAGGAAAAACCTTTAATTGTAAAGGAAGCAGCAGCCAAATGGCAAATGTTTTGTAGCTCAATAATATCAAATTAGACACAAAAATGTCATTAGCTCTTCTGAGAATAATACATGGGTTGTTTCAAGATAGCTAGATAAATTCTTCATCATTTATACTGGTTATGACTATAAAGTGCTTGGCTTTATTTGTATTTTTTTTAATAACCTCAGCGATAAAAAGCTTATTCAGTTCTGTTACTTTTTAACACTTTTTAACACTATGTTTATCTCCTCAGATGACCACCCATGTTCCAGTTCTACCACGTCATTGAGTCCGGGCTGTAACTTCTGGTCTAAATGCCATGAAGCAGGCTGTGTCGAGTCCATCTTCTCCACTTTCATCTCATCCATGATCACTCTTTCTGAAAAGATCCTGTCCAAGCAGGCCAGTGATGACGGTGAGTAAAAAAACAAATTTTTTTTTTAAATATTGGTATTTCTACATGTGCCAGATTCAACCGAGGAAACCCACCTGAAGGGATTTATCAGACATTTCCGGCTTTTCATAACTATTAGTTCCTAACTTATGAACTTGACTGAAAGTTTGTTGAAAGTCTAATATAACATGGAGTTGAGCAATTCTATAGGTAGCTACAGTGGTATTTATTTTACTATGTGTCTCTGCTTCAAGGATCACATGGCTGTATCTATGTCACTGTCTGAGTTGTATAATGATTTGGGGGGGGGATGCTTTTTAAATGTCAGCAATATGACAGTTCCATGTGTTGGAAGGCAAGAGCAAGGTTTTCAGGCAGGAACAGAGCAACAGACACTCTCTCTCTCTCTCTCTCATTGAGCAGATCAAGGATCATCTGAAATCAATACTCAGTAGTTTGTCAAATTTCATTGTCTAGGACCAGCTGTTTTAAATTGAGTAACTTTTCGATTTTGGTTAAACTAATTATGTTGTAACAAGTGCCTTTGTTTTCACCCTTCTGTACTTGTTTATTTTTACTGATGTTATACTATTGCTGAATGAAGTGAAGGCTGTATCTTCCAAAGCGCTATATCCCCGTGTCAGTGTGGTCTAACACATGCACACTCAAGTCGTAAGGTGGACCTTCCAGCTTATCGTGTTTATACAAAAACATTTCAAGTGTGACCATTAATCAAACTTTTGAATCAGGCATACTGAATACTGATGGATATAAAATGGTGTGTAAAGGACAGAGCCAGCTACTTGCAATCTGTCATCTGAGTTCAACAAATCTTTGCCCTCCAGCCTAAGAACAACATTTTGGTCGTAAGGTAAACTGAGTTTTGACAGTATGAACGTCGCCTAATTTTTCATGGTTTCCCTGCCCAGAGTGTAACCTGTGTTTCAACGTGCTGGTAGCCTCAGGAATGCTGCCAGACATAATGACCAGGAAAGAACAAGGTAAGATGGCACAGTGGTTCCTTTATGCTAAGCTTCTCTTCCTCAGGTACATAAGCGTGATGGGCTGGATGTGTGCTACTGTTTTTCAGAATGCGAGGAAAAGATATTGAATCTCAAGAAAGAGAAGGAGGCATTACAGACAGCCTTGTCTGTAATGAGCAGCCTGAGTGAAAAAAGCAGCTCCCTGGTGAAGCCTGTTCCAGCACACAACACGTCTTGAACGATTAATTTCTGAAGCACTGATCTGCACATACTTCAGGACCACAGGTGCATAGTCTTCACTGGGTCCTTTTAATGACAGTTTTTAAAGTGAAATGGTTAATATTTTGTTAGTTCATAAAACAATTAAAAGCACCTTTCGTTTCCTCAGGCATTTGCACTCCCCCTGTAACATTGTACAGGGTATAATGTACGCAGATGTTCTTGCACAGCAGGGCTTCAGAAACCATGCACATAGTCATTCTTACCATTTTGGACAATGGGTCATTTCGACTAAACCAAAGATTGTCTTTTGGGCAGGTAACTGCGGGGTAGCTAGCTTGTAAGCTAAAGGCACAGGTTATGCTTGCTTTTAAGAGTTCGCCAAACCCATCATGTCATTTTCATTTTAACATACAGGCTCTTTGTATCAGGAACTTTCCATTTGTTAATTGCTCAAAACAGCAAGTTTTCACTTTATTTTCCGCTCCTCTGATTTCTTCCTGAGACTCATCATCAAAACTTTCTCTTTATGCTACACAGATTGGTATCCCAAGTCCCTGCAACAAGCACTTATAGTACATAGGTAGCACTGTCAAACAAACAGGTAGACGCGTACTAGTCAGTCAAGTGGAAAGAAAATGCCATAAAATAGTATATCACCAACTTTTATTACCAGTGTTGTAAATTCCTTATTCATTCAATTTGTACTGTTTCTACAAATCACTATTTGTGCACAAATTGGAAAAAAGGTACCACTTTAAACATATACAGTACTTAACTACTGTTGGTGTTAGAGGCGCACGTGACCCTTGGTGGACACCTGTTGTTGGCGCTTCTCAGCTCAAAGATATTAATACGGACCCTGCTTTACAGCATGTAGCAGCGATGGGTGGAAATGTTTAAAGTAGCACGTTTTTCAATTCAAGCCAGAAGGCAACAAATCAGCCTGCAGGAACAAGCCCTGTAGAAATTTATCAACAACTTGTTATACTGGCAGGGTCACAGTGGGGGTTGAGCCTATCACTAAAAAAATAGTGAGGAAACCCCCACCGATAAATCAAATGACTTTCAAACTAAATACTTTACATAAATAGATCTTGTTGTTTCAGATTTTAGTACAAATAAAAAATGTTTAGAAAATGTTCCACTTCATCCTGTAAAACATATTTTAGTTGTCCTCATACAAAATACAGTTTGTATCCCCATCATGTGAAATTCAAACTAGACTTGTTTCAAAAGAACTCAACAGGTCCTCCATATGACCCAGTAACATTGTGCTTAATGGAGTGCAGTGGTTTAAATAAATTTAAAAAAAAAAAAAAAAAGACTGACTCACTAACCATAGCAACCAGTGACCAGGAGCACTACAATAAAGACAACAAAAGGAGAGAGCTAGTGTTCTCCATCAGAAGTCCCTCTTCATTTAGGGCTTCTAATATTTCACAATAAAAAAAACAATTCATTTTCCCCATTCTTCCAACCATGATGAAGATATAGTGAAGTTGCAAACCACTCCTTACCGAGATGCTGGTAGTAGCAGCTGGGACTTTCAGTAGCTGCATGCAGTACAGGACCATCCTGATGACAGCACCTTTTGTCTGTTTTGGGAGACAAACAACTCCCATCACTTTGCCAGGGGAACAGCTCAGTACCTGAAGGCTCCACAGCGACTGGCTCTGCATATGAACTCCTTTAGCAAGTTGCCATCCATCTGCCAGAAGGCAGCAGTCTGTGTGACTGCAGTCAGGTGGCTCACGCAGAACCGGAAGCAGAACTCTTCGAGATCCTGGGGAGGACGTCAAGTCAGCACAGAAACCTCCTCAAAATTCAGACTGGGATGCAGTGCAAATACTTGTCCATTAAAAAAATAGCCTTAACCTCTGTCCTAAAAAAAAGTGTTATATCTCAAATGTAACGAATGTAACAAAGACCCAAATTTGGTAATTTCGCTCATTGTTTACTTTTAGACAAAACTGTTTAACAGTTGCTCTTAAGTTGAATTGTGAAGAACACTTAAAGGGTCAATTTTGAATTCCTCTATTACAACATATATGACTACGGACAGCCACCCACTTCAGCATCGTAGCGCACGGCGGCTGACAGCAACGAGAAGGCGTTCTCCACTGTGATGCCCCTCTTGATGATGTGCTGACAGAGCCTCTTCAGCCGGTTCTCACAGTACGACGTGGCCAGATCCAGCAAGCCTGCGAGACACGAGTCAAACACACACACACAGCAGTGCTTCAGTAGCCAGTTTTATGTACAACAAAAACAGCTAAAATACCAGTATAAGAATCAAAGCCCCAGTAATGCCTTGATCAAAGGCTGTAACTAAGTAAACCCTCAAGACAGATGGATGAAAGTATGATTGGATAGAAGAGTAGAGGAAGCAGTGGGTGGATGGTATCAGAAGATTCTCATCCCTGCAGGCTAACCGATGGCGTCCTCTGGAGGTAGGTCCACGCTGTCTGTGTAGAGGAACTCAAGGAAGGAGCGGTACACTGGATAGGAGAACTGCTCGATCTCAATCACCTCCTTCATGTCCTCGTTCCAATGGGACTGGAACATGGAGCGGAAGTGTTCACACCTGCAGCAGGGAAGGCCAAAGAGTTGTAAACAGACATGTGCACACACAGCTGCCGCTAATCCCTCAAGCCATGAGAAAGTCCAGACACAGGAAAAGGTGAAGTACATCCAGGGACACAGAACAGGAGATTGCAAATGACTCCACTTTCAATTATTACCCGATGAGCTCAAAGACAAAAAGCAGATAAAAAGCCAAATTATGAAACAAACAGGTTGTAGAAGCAAATACCAGTGTCTGATTTCAGTTGCACTGTTTTCTTGACCTGGGGCATCTGCTGCAGCTGGAGGACGACTAACGCTGTGGATCTGCAGAACAGTAACGCTGCTCACCTGATCTTCAATACAGCCTTGTGGACATGGATGAACTGCCCACCCACACTGAACTTGAGGTCCGATGTCTCTGGGCTGTCAAACTCCTTCTTTAAGGCCTGGGCCACAGTCAAGAAATCATCATGTTCTGGAAGCAAAGATGACACAGCCCATAAACATGTGGATCAACCAACAATTGTATTAATGAAGACACACTGTTCTAGTAAGCCAGCGTGTGCCGCAAGACACCATAAACGTTTAATTAAAATATGAGGAGAAACAAAAAAAAAAAAAAAAAAACAGAGCTGACCCATGACTGCCCACAAATCAGGCCTCACCCATGGAGAGCAGGCGCCACATGACCGCAGGGGTGGCGAAGCAGGCGAAGACATCATCGGTGCAGGTGAAATGCGTGAGGTGCGGCAGCACCAGGGCTTGTCCACGGCACTGTCCCCACATGTACACCTGGCCACTCTGTGTCTTCGCCGCCGACGTGTGTGTGGAATGGCAGGCAGCAATCTCCACTATCCTGCCAGAGAGCATCGCAAAGCAGCTCAGTATCAACGCACTGAGTGTGTTTAGCAGCCCACAGTGTATTTTGCTGTGCAACTGTGATGAACTGTAACAGAGATGTTCAGTCTCCACCATGGTTCTATCAAATGCAAACATCATACTAATGAGAAATGTGAGCTATGAACACTGTTGGCCTGAAGGGGGCAGTACCTGCATCAGCAACTTGTTAATATTACAGGCTCCAATACAAAGCCCCCACCCCCCACCCCCGCCACACAAAGGCCAGCTTTCAGCAAACATTTAACAAAACTCATTAGTCTGGATCTGTCTGGAGGGACACACAGTGATCAGTGGTTGCTACAGTGAGCATTTACACAATACAGGAAAATGAATAGCCTTATATTCGTTTTCTTTTTACGGGTTTTGCAACCATTTTATTTCCATTAACATGCTTAATTTCTGTTATGCTATATTTGGGCTCTACTTGAAGAAAGCTTAGCATGTCACTTAACTTGCTTCTACTTTCTCTGTCACATGGACACAGCTGTGTGTGTGATCAGTGTTACACACAAGTATTGAGTGCAGTCGTGGTGATAGGTAAGACCAAGAGCTCAGCAGCTTACCTCTCCTTCTCAGCCATGATCTGCACCGGGCTCAGCTGGTTGCTTTTGTTGCCTGTGCCCAGCTGGCCGTATGTGTTAGCACCCCAGGCATACAGCAGGCCCTCGTCTGTTAGTGCCAGTGAGTGAGCGTAGCCACACACGATCTGCAGAGCATATGAAGCTGGTCACCCCAGTCTCCAGGCACAAGGTGTCACATCACAGGATGCGCTCAGGTTCACAGAGGGGGTAGTGGGAAGTTGGCGTGTGGCGAGTTTGGTCCACTCTTACCTGCAACACACAGACCCCGTGGAGACCTGCCAGGCGGCACGGTGTCATCTGGTTACTGTTGTTGCCCATCCCTAGCTGTCCATTCCCATTGTAGCCCCAGCCGTACACCTGCAGCACACCGGTCAGAGCTCGTGTCCAAAACACGTCAGTCTCCACAGAGAGACCTCACTGCCCCGCTTGCTGATGTTTTACACCAGCAGAGGGTCTATGGCTGCAGTGAACCCATGTACAGTGGGTTAAACTACAACACTTTCAGCCAGCAGAGCAAATAAAAGAATGGAAAATGAGTCAACCGTTCATCTGTACTCATCTAAGAGTGACTGACCACTGTGGTTTTGTTCAAGGTTGGATGGACATCTATCAAAAGAACTGACTAGAGCGAGACAAACCGCTCCGCTCACCTCGCCGTTGTCTGCCACGGCCATGGATGAGGTCTGTCCGCAGGCGATGCTGACCACTGCCTTGACTTGCAGGCAGATGAACACCTTGCGGGGAGTCGGCTGGTTGGCTGTGGACCCAATGCCCAACTGACCGCAGTTGTTGTACCCCCAAGCGTACACCTGAAAAGCAGCAGGATAAATGTGCTAACGAGTTGTGTGCCCATTTCACTCCACTTTCAAAATGCAGACCACGTTTTACATTCGCTCAATAGGAATTTTCAGATCTGGTGTGAAAACAGATGTAAAGTCATTTCAAACCACCCTAAACCAAATGTGTTCATTTATATAGGTTGAGGGTTCAAAGATCAGTAGTTATCTAGATGCCCTTCTTACAAAAGCAGCCAGGGATGAGTTGTGTATGATGATCAGTGTTTGCACCAACACTAGTTCTGGTCACTGTTACACAACCGCCGTGAAAGAAGATGACCACTAACAAGTAAACACTGTAACGGCAGTCAACATTTTTGTTGGCAACAACGTCCAGATTAAAGCAGCAGATCACATGGCCTTTCTGAGCCGTGTGCAGCCTAATCCACCAGCACGTGTTACGAGACCATGGGGATTATTTTAGCGAAGCCGAAGTAGTTTGCTTACAAAGCCAGTAAGCAATTGTAGCATAACAACGAAGAGAGAGTTCAAAGAAAAGTGCACAAATACAGGCTTAGCTGCAGTACAGAGCAGATTAAAGGAACGGAACGCAAAATATGCAGAGGAGTTAAGTTGCAGAACTACAGCATGAAACAGGCTGACAGTGCCACTCAGGTGTTCTTCAGCCTAAATCCAGTACCAGGAACCTGTCACTGGCCCAAAAATGACCAGATTAGTGTGGAGTGGAATTGGTGAATGAACAGACCCCACTGCTCAGTCGCAAAAACAGACATTGCATGTTTGTTTTCCTAGGAGCAGTATTTCATGGCCCAGCTCAATTACAAGATGATGAAGTTTTACATTAAACAATCTCGAGGTCAAAAGACATCCACAAGCCTCACCTCCCCTTCACTAGTCAAGGCCATAGAATGGTGGGAACCACAGGCCACCTCAATCACCTTCTTGTTGAGGAGGTTGGCAGACACCAGGAAGGGGGAGACACCCTGGTTGGTGGTCCCATTGCCAAGCTGGCTGTACCCATTGTGCCCCCAGGTGTACAGCTCTCCATCTGCAGATTGACCAACATATCTTGAATTAGACAATCTCCTACATGCGGATTACTCTGCAACTGTACTAAACACTTACTGAACGTCAGTATCTTTTGTGAATTTTTAGAAGAATTAGGAAATGCCCAGAGGCTGGTATAAAGTACAAATTAAACCACTACTCAATTGTGGTCAACCCCAGAACTGCAGGAGGCATCTGGCTCTTCCGAGTCATTAAAGGCTAACTGGCTTGGAGTCCCGGCATGGGTCGTGGCAGTTACCTTGGGTAGCCAGCAACACGTGTGGCCCACTGCCATAACTCAGGCTGATCACCTTCTTCCCACTTAAGCAGTCTAACTTCTTGGGGACAATGGTGCTCTGGTTGTCACCTGTCCCAAGGCAGTTGCTGCAGTTCAGCCCAAATACAAAGACCTGGGATAGAGAGCGAAGTAGGAGTCGTCACACCAAATAACATCTGATTTAAACTATAGGTCGTGGGAGATTTAAGTTATGACTGTTCTTTTGCTTTAAAAAAAAAAAAAAAACTACTTACAAACACTGTGTTAAAGACATTGTAACACAAGTCATTCTACTTTGAAGCCCAATACAGAGTTTGAAAGACATGGGGGGTAATTATGCAGCTGCAGCACATTCGGGCCTCCAGAAAGCACCATACCTCATTGTTATGGGTGGAGTAAATGGCCTCATTGGCTGAGGTGCCAAACACACAGGCCTGGCGGATGGAGGCCAAGTCTTGGGGGTCCAACAGCGTGAACAGGGGCCACTTGCTCACGTCCACCATGGTGTGAATCTCGTCTCTGCAGTAAGCGAGGACTCAAACCAGTTGACAGCTTGGAGTGAGATCAGCAGGTCCAGCAATAGCACAAAGTTGGAGATTACTGCTGCTGCTGCTGCTAACCCTGGAGACCACAACACAAATGAAACTCATAAAACATCTGTACTTTAGTACTAAAACTGCTAGCCAGAGAAACTAGAGTACACTTGTCTCACAATATCCAGGTTTTTCACATATCCAGTCAGTAATTAACAACACATCATTAATAGTACCAGATTTTCATTCATCTAGACTGCAAAATCCAAGCTGGGCCTGAGCATTCTGTCCAACACAGTAAACTGAGACCATGTTTGAAGGTTGTGCCAAGCAGCTGTGACAGAGACAGACACACTGTGTTGTGGGAATAAGGTACCCACACCCTCAGCTGTGGACCTGCATTTGACCATCTGTTTGGTTAATCTGCTTCTGTGTGTTCACATTCTGTTCTGTATCCTTGTCATTTTATTCCCTACCCATTTATTTATTAAAGTCCTTTATTCATAACTTGGTGCCTAAAATGAAAAAAGTCAACTCTATGTAACGTAGAGAGGAATTCAAGGTATCCAAGAGTGAAACTAAAAGTTGGAAGTGTACAGAGGGTGGTGAGAAAGATATCTCCCTCATGTTAGGATTATCAAAAACAATGCAATGTATTTATTTTGTGAGATCAAATGAGAAGAAAAGCTGGAAGTGTGACAGTAGCACACAGGCTGTGACATTGCTGGTAGATAAATGTACACAAACAGCAGCCCAATCATAAATTTTTAAATGTTAATATACAGTGCAGACTATGAAATGCCCTGTCACAGATTACCAACACGGTGGCCCGAATCCTCACCAGTATCACTCGTCTTCAGTGTTGCTATTAAACAGTCCTGCCATTTGTTCATGTTTTCTGCATTCAGTTGTAAACCATGCAATGTGCAAAATGAACTCAGCAGTGTAGTCGTTTCAGCTCTTTGTAGCCAGTATTTTGAGCCTACAGTAACTTTTGTAAAGAACTGGTAAAACTACTGGTATAGACAATATATTGTATGTAGATTTTTTACTATATGCATCACACTGCAGTGCAAGTGACACCAGCCTGCAAGTTGGGGGGGAGACGCAACTTATAGTCCAGAAAAAAATTATCATTGTCTGATTTTTTTTTTCAATATTTTGTCAGTTTTAATTAATGACTTAGAACAGGATAACAGTGATTTAATATGATTTACAAGTTTTCTAATGAGGCCAAACATGCTGTACACAAATATAAATGCATATCTGTGTGTACGCAACTAACTGATCACTGGTAAGTTAACCTGAAGCATTTTACACACACCTCATCTTAGCAGGTTTGTACATGCTTTTAAGATAAAAGCATTTCATTTTAGGAAATGATCGGAAACACCCTCAGCTACCAGCACAAACGCTACCTTGGCATCCACCATTTGTCATTTTCAGTCTGTAGTGCATTTCACGTTGCCCCCCCACCACCACTATTTTCAAAAGTCCATAGTCTTGCAATCTGAAAGTTGCTGGTTCAAATCTCACTACTGCTATAATTTCCAGTAATTTCCAAAAATACAACTGACCGCAGATTAATTTGTTGAATATGTCTACAGCAAACACACTGCGGGTTTAAAAGCTATTGAGTTGTACTTGTGTCTGCCACTGTACCGCGACCTTGAAGCTCCACTTTTTAATCACAGTTAACTGCGTTTTGCCACTGCGGGCGGGGAGGGGAGCAGAGTCGTTGCTGCTTTATGGAAACAAATCGCAGACACGCCGCTGCCAGAAAGCTCTGGAGTCACATCACAGACACCATCCCACAGATGGCACACAGAGGGAACACGGCAAATACCTGAGTACACAGGGAAGGCGTACAGTCGTTTACCCCAGCCCGCTGTCTACATCTAATACTCTTCCCAAGCGACGTCATTTCCGAAGGCAGACAGAGAAAGGTAGCTTCGCGATTTGGAGCCTCGGATGGAAACGCAATAAGATAGCACAGGTAACATTTACTAACCCACAACAGCATTTGGTGCATTTTTTCTTG
The DNA here is from genome assembly GCA_900497675.1 of Arapaima gigas. Lineage (NCBI taxonomy): Eukaryota > Metazoa > Chordata > Actinopteri > Osteoglossiformes > Osteoglossidae > Arapaima > Arapaima gigas. The sequence goes on from UFQX01000030.1 coordinate 1,701,329, forward strand.
GATGGAAGACAATTTTTTTGCATGTTATATGAACCAGTTTACCTATAAAACAACCCAGTTTGACAAGGGAGTCTCCGTCCGTTCACCGCCTGATACACTGCAGCAGCCGCTCGGCGTCTCACACTCGCCCGGAACTAAGAGCGGAAAAAATAAAACCATGTGACCAGAAGTTAAGACAACATTAGTCGAACTCAGAGGGGAAAAAATTCTGTTTGATTGACACGGGCTGGTTTAGAAAACCTTGCGAAATGTGAGCCTCCAATCCATAAAAAGTAGATTTTAAAATGCTGACCTTTAAATCCTTTTTAACTAACCGGAGGATGTTTTAATTATGGTTCGTTTTTGTTTCAGTGCGTCACTGTGCGGCATTTTATTACATCAGGAAAAATGAAGATAAAATACACGTATGTACAACAGCCCCATGTGTATTATACAACTGTATGGCTTATTAATAACACCCAGGTCGTGATACTGACTGGATCGAACAAAAACAAAAAAAATTACAATATAGACAGGATTACCTCAAAAAAAAAGTCAAGGTAACCTTTGTACTAGAAGCAGTAAAACCAGGAATACCAGAGGAGCATTTTCTCAGGTAGACTGCAAGTCATGTTTAGGGCATGTTACCAGGCTTAAATTAAAACAAAAATGAATAAAGTAATTAATAAAATATCTGATTGCATTCTGGTACAACAGCATATCAAAACATGTCATTCTTAAAGTATCCCATTTCCTTTCCTGACAATTGCCAGCCTGTCATTGTCTGAGAGAGGGTCCTCAGAGCCTTATCTATGCTCAATTCTGTAACAAGATCTAGCCCTGGTTAACACATGGTTTTGTCACAGGACGTGTAACCTAGGCATGGGACTGAAGTACCATTGAATATGCAATATTTCAATCCAGTTGACCTTCTTGCCTGAACAAATAATTTCCATAAATGATTCATCCTTCTGCCTTAAAACAGGCCTTGCAACACAGGATTCCTTGAGGATCAGTTAGATGTCTTGTGGCTTAACCTGTCTTCACAGCAGTTTGTTAGTATGAAATGGAAATCTACAGAATGTTTAGCTCTACATGCCCATCTGTGGTTAGAACAGAAAGGATTCCCATGCCCACAATCTGCTACCATCCCCTGAAACCTTCTGTTATTCTCCTTGTTGCTTCTATGCTGCTTCAACATTCCATTTTGAGTTTATCTTCAGTCTCCTGTAGTGATGCAGTAAAAAGATATTTAGTAGGGAAAAAAAATCACTGTCAATGGTTCGCCAATCCCTTGACCTTAGTCTCATGTAAATTTATTGTGGTATTATACAGTAATCATGCAAATTCAGTGTTACAGATGGCAGTTAGATTTTCTATGTATCTTTTATGATTATATATTGTGAGGAACTGAGTTGTGGGCAGTGGTCAGGGGGACTATGATGATCAGCTCTCCACTCCCTGCCATTGCCAAGCCAAATTTGTCAACCACCTCCTATGACTGAACATCATGGACATGTGAGACTTCAGGAAAGTGAAAGGGAACAGTTGGTTTTGGCTGTTTCTCTTACATCTAGAAGGGGACATCTCTCCATTTTTGATTGGTTTTGTTAAATAAAATGACTTATCTGGGGAAAACCTGAAGTCTTCTGCCTTTTGACCTGTGCAAGTGGCCACCTCAGACTGGCCACAAAAAGGCTTGAATTATAAGAAGCAAACAAAAAAGCAGAACATAATCAACAAATATATTAAATGTAAAAATAAGAGATTCCCCAGCGATTATTAAAGACAGCCCAGAATAACTTTCTTAATGGAAGATTCAAAAGAGAAAATGCAGAGGGGCTAGTTTCACCGGTCCAACATGTTCCAACAACTCATTGTCAAAACTGTAAATACTTCCCTTTCTGTCAGCTCTCAGTGAAGAAGCTTCTACATTATCCTCAGCCTTGGAGCACAGGAGACATTCTGCTTTGCATGTTTTTAACACAGATTTGCTAAAAGTGCTGGATGACAATATCATTGGTTAGTGGTTTAGTAAGTGACAGAAATCTTCAGGTACTTCCTTGGAGGATACAAAGTAGATGCTGCTAATAAACTCTCGGTGTGAAGGTTAAAGGAAACAAAGAAAAAGCTTAACGCTACTCCACGGGACCAAGAACGACCGCTTCAAGTGAGGAGCTTGGGCAGGTTCTAGTGATCGCATGATGGGATTGAAGTGGTCCAGACACAGCCTAAAAAGGCCACCCCAGGTTCTCCTGATGGGTCTAGACTATGCTGGGAAATCCACCTTGCTCTACAAGCTGAAGTCTGATGAGGCCGTTCAAACCCAACCTACTGTGGGCTTCAATGTGGTGACACTGCAAGTGAACAAAAACATTGGCTTTACCATCTGGGACGTGGGCGGCCAGGGCAATATGAGACCCAACTGGAAGTATTACTTGGAGGGCAGCGATGCACTGATGTTTGTGGTGGACAGCAGTGATCGAGAACGCATGAGTGAGGCTAAGAAAGCACTGAAGGCCATGCTAGGGGATAAGAATCTGAAGGGTGTCCCCTTGATGGTGCTGGCCAACAAGCAGGACCTCCCAAACGTCATGACCATCAAGGAGGTGGCTGTGGCACTGGGCTTGGACAGCTGCACAGACCGGCACTGGGAGATCCAGGCGTGCAGCACCCACAGCAGCCTGGGACTCAGACAGGCTTTCCTCTCCTTAGCCAAGCTCATCAAAAACTGAGGAAATTCATCATAAGCACCTTCATTACAGGTATATCAGGCAACCTTTGTGTTACAATGCTTCTGTTACCGGTGAAGCTTCTTGTCCCGTGACCAGTCTAACTGGGCGTTCTGTCCTCCAAGCTGTTTTGCTGCTAACTTTATTAATCATCTGTTCAGCTTTAAGTCAAATAATTTAAATAACTGGGCTATTCGAGACTTTGTACATCCTGGTGTTTACTTGATTTTGAGTACTATGTACCTGTGAGAGCCGTGTAAGCAGCTGTGACATAAATTTCATAGATATTAAATGAAGGTTTTATCCACATATCATTTACATTTTTGCTGCACCAGCTCTCTAACAAACATTAAAATTCAACTGAAATCTTGTACAAATCTGTAATTAAGCTCTTTATTTTTCAAAACAGTGGTGTTAAAACAACATTAAAAAGTAATACTCTTAGTAGCAGTAGTATATGATGGAAGGTAAGACTGGATTTTAAGAGAGCACAAAAATAATCCAACATTTCTCTGACACAAAACAAGCAGCACGAAAGCTGTTTGGACATTAACCAAATACAAGTCAGGGTAGATTTTAAAATGGTGATTAAAAACAACATGGGTGCATTTCTGCTAAAACGTACCCCCACATTGACGTGATTCCCCAGACAGTTACTCTTTATCATCCTGGCAGTTGAGGTATTTTTTGTTCAAGCATTCCTTCAAAGCTGACAACTGTTTTTTTCAACCTGAATATCAAACTGACACAAAACTCACCTGTTTGATAAATTTGCAGGCTTTCAATGTTCACATTGAAATATGACTCATGAGTATTTCATAAGGTAATACTGAAACCTTTAGGTCCTCATTGATGCTCCAAAATGACACTGAAGCAAAAGAATGAGGGAAAAGCTAGTTTTCTGAAAATCAGTTTACTACTTTGGAGTGAAAACCCTCTACTTTGCCTTCTTGCGAGAGGTGGCTGTGTGAGAGCAGTGCGTTCTCTTCAGGGCCACCCATGACTGCCACAGCAGCAGTCCCGGGATGACCACCCACACGCTGTTGAAAAACACCAAATACACCCAAAGGTAGAGCCAGTTGCTGGTGTTGAGGCTGGGGCTGCCCGTCAACCATTCTGGACAGAAGGTCATCCAGCCACCGTAGAGCTCACACACACACAGCGTGATCTGAACAAAGTGCCTGGAAGGAAGCAGATGTGTTACACACAGGAAGGGACAAAGGTCATCCCTCATAACCACTACAGTGAGAAAGTACTGCAACTGTGAGATGAGTTCCTTCTGCCTGATTTAAAATGTGCTAATTTTGCTTGTAAAGATCAGCTATTTAATATCACATATAAGAATGAAATATTAAAACAACTCATTAAAATGGTTTCACTGCCTTGTTGAAATATGCAACTCTGCTACTAAACACTGCTGACTATCCACACAAAAGCAGTGTGTAATCATGCAGTTCTGTGTAACACAAAACTACACACACCATATAGGTTTACCTACAAACTGCAAAGCTGCCTGTGACCATGTTTATTGTGTCAACGTGGCAAAAAGCAGCTTGTTTGACATTCAGTATTTACACCTCAGTGGGCTGACAAATCGGCATCAGCAGTGGCAGTATCTGGTGATGCTGTCCACAGGGAGCAGCCATGGGTCAGCTACCTGTAGTGTCTATCTTGGACAATGGCATAGATGAGCACCAGGGCCAGAAAGCTGTCCAGAAGAACAGTGAGAAGCTCTAGAGACACCACCGTCGGGTCAGAGTGGAGCCATCGCTGGTCTGCCTTGCCGTACTCCTTCCCTGTTTCCATACCATAAACAAGGTTCAGTGTTCACTTTATTGTCATTCTGCCTTGTACAGATGTACAAGAGGGTGAGAAGGGTCTGTGGTGATGATGCGAGTTTTCCTGACACACTACTTGTTCTAAGTGGTTTGGATGGTGGGTAGTGAGGTCCTAGTAATAGACTGTCCAGCCTTTACTACCCTCTGCAAGGCTTCCTGGTCAGACGTTGTGCAGTTCCCATCCCAAACACTCACATTTATTTCAAATTTAATCTCCAAAGTGACTTACAATGATGTACTCGTTTATACAGACAGGTAATTTTTGCTGGAGTAAAAACACTTTGATCAAGGCTAGTAAAGCAGGAGGTGGGACTTGAAACCTCTCACTCTCTCCACCATCTGTTTTCACCACTGCCATCTGGAAGACACTACTGCAGCTTGTGGGCCACCAGCACCAGGCAGGAGCAGCTTTTCCCCAGACAATACAGGGACTGATCACCACCACCACAGACCACTTAGGAACAGCTTCCTACCACAAGCTGTTCAGGCTGCTTAACTCTGTCATCTTAGGCCCCACCACTACCGTTAACCACCTCCTCTGCCACCATCCACCACTTATATTTGCTGCTGTATGTTTGTTATGCTTATCAGTCTGTGTATGTACTGGTATGTCCATTCTGTATTTATTTATTATTTCTCAATACTCATTTTACTACAGCCCTTTTTATATATTTACCTTAAATTTAAAGAATGATAATGGAAAGATAATACAATATAGATAAATTTTCTCATTCTCCTGACTTCTTTTCCACTCTTCTGTGCACCATGGACCTGAGGGTCTTCATTTTATGCTATTTTGTATACCTGTTGCATAAGAACTTTCGACAATAAACGTTTCTTGATTCTTTAACCTGTACCTTTGGAATGCAAGATGCTCTAACTACAGGACATGCTGCCCAGTGATCCCAACATGAGGTTTTGCTTCAAAAAGCAGGATCAAATGGCTCTTTTCATCTCAGCTCCCCTGAGACCCCATCAAAGATTTTCCAGAAAGCGCTTCAGGCACTGACAGTTTCCACCTCTGTGTGCACTACCATGCGTGTCTCGCATGCAGGAAAACACGGTAAACACAGCAAACACTTACACAGCTCAGCTAAGAGGTTGTCCGAGGTCGCCACGGTGCCGACAAGGGACATGTAGACAAAGGGGCCCTCCTGGAAAACAGGCACAAAGGCGTCCTGTTGTCTACGAGCTCTACAGCCATAGTAAAGCAGTCTTGTTTTCGCCGCGCGCACTCACCAGTGTCACGTGGACAATGGCGTCGTAGAACAGCCATGCGAGGACCCGGCGGTCGGCGGCGGAGCAGCGCGAGCCCCAGCGGCGTGCGAGGAAGAAGCCCAGCGCCAACTGGGCAGCGCAGGCAAACAGGGAGCACAGCGCCGCCGGGGCGAGGACGGCTGCCATGGCCGCCGACGCGCTCATCGCAGTTCACAGCCACGTGATAGTTGGATAGAAAATGTAGAAACTTTATCCGCTGTGTGCACTAACAGCTGTACTGGACGAGCGCTCGTCCCCCGGATCCTCCCTCTGGCCTGGGCACGCGCCACGCACCTATTGGCTCACGATTACATTGGCCCATGCGGAAGGGGGTGCCGTACCGAGTATGTGGGGCACAGGTGCGCCTCACCTTGCAGTCTGAAGGTTGCTGGCTCGAATCTCACTCCTATAGCAATACATTCGATCGCTGCTAATAACGTCCTACTGCATGAACAGGGAAATAGCAGTATAAAACGGATCATTTTACCTGCATCCTGTGCATGTTGTCCGTTGCCGCTTTAAGTAACTTCGGCAACTTTTCATACGAATTTAGCAGTTTAAAGTGCTTGACAAAAAGAGAGGGGAAAACCGTAATGCAAAGAATACGTAAAGGAACAAGAAGTGAGATAAATGTGCTCGCAGACGCTCGATGGGTGAATGAAGATCGCCTGGATTTGGAATTTTAAAAAGTTTTAAACGGTACCCTAGATAGACAACACACATTCCCCAGTCACATAATAATCCAGGGGAAGTTGTTTCTAATTTTGTTACTAGTCCTGTAGTTCTCTTGTATCTATACAACATTTCCTTTACACTCCAAAACTTGCATAATAAATAGGAACAAGTAAATATGTTTGAACCCCCCACCCCCCAAAATTCATTGTACAGGTTTAAGAGAAACAGCTCAGACCGGGAGCTCTGCAGACCAATGACTATATCCGCATAAGACAAACAAAATAAAATAAACAGGGCAGAATCACACAGGTACAGAAAGGTGGAGCAAAGTCAAGCGGGGACAATGGGGAAGGGGGGCGTGACAAAAAAACAGCACCCTGGACAGCACCACTTGACACCAGTCTTATGCAGTTTACAAAGGAATGGACATAATTTCTGAGCAGCTAACGTTACTTCAGATTTTAAACTGGTTGATAGAAACAACTACACAAACAAAATGGAAAGCAAGGCAGCAAAAGATCAATAGGAAGATGGAATGTGTACCCTGGACAACTAGGTATTTTATGACTGTATGTGACAAAACTGCAAGAAAAGGGGAGACGTACAACTGAGATAACAAAAAAAAAACATGCTTTCAGAAATGCGAAATATACACAGTACATACAGAACATGGAGAATATGTTGGATAGAATTTAAATGAGAAAAACATGGAACTGTACATGGAGCTGAATTTAGCAACTGTCATAGCTATTTCACTCATCTTGTAATCTTATATTAAATCTTTGTTAGCATAATATTTGGTCATGTAACTTATTCAGCAAAATCTATGTAGCAGTATGTCTTGTGCTCCCCTTAAATTCCCTCCACCTTTTGAGTTAAGACACATCAACACCAGAGTAGCAGTAAAGAGCCAAAGGCTAGTAAGTTTATTTTGGTTAGGATCATTAATACAGAGGCCATGTCCTGAGGGAGAGATGGGAATGAGAGATGTTGCCGTAGACACACTGGAACCCCGGTTGGTAAGATATGGTTATGTTACGAGAGTGGTTATGGGGAGATGAGAACATGGAGGAGCAGGGTGTTAGTCCGAATATGATGGTCAGCCCCAAAAGAGGCAATGCTCCAATCCTGCATGGTGTGCACTCCTCATGCCCTGCTCCTGAAGGTTCATGGTCCATTCCATTAAAAGGGAGTACCTCCAGTCCAAAACAATGCTTCACAAACATCTCCACTGCTAAGTATTCACTCTGCATTTCTTACATTTTTTGTTGCTTAGAAATGAGAAACAAAAGGCACAATGAATTTCAACTCATTCTTGTCTTTAATATGCACAAGAGTTGAAACAAAGAGCCACCTTAAAGAGAAAATGAATCTAAAATTTATAAAAAGATATAAAGAGGCCAAAATGCTGCATCTTCTTTAAAACAAATTGTTTTGAGCAAGTAAAAATCTTGCAATTAACATCAGCTTGTATCATTTTTTGATACAAGACAAAACCTTGAATCTTTAAAGTGGCTCTGTCTAGTTGTCTAAATAGTGCATGACTGTACACCTGCTAGTTTTGTTCCATCATAAAGAATTGGCTCTAGCTGCATCCTCCGCTGGCCTAGGTCTCCTCAGTAGTAAGCAGCCAAAGTAAAGCAAAATTAGTCCAAAAGCAAAGTCTGCTTTCAGGCCCTTTCCCAAGTGAATGTGGAGGGAAATAAAAATAACCATCCAGTCACAACAGCAAGAAATGACCCATTTTCCAATAATGGTACCATCCATCATCACATCTTGTATATGGAAAAAGCTCCCAGTTCAACAGTAAATACAACATTAGAGTCTTGAGCAGCATTGTACAAGCCTTACTTACAAGATGGGTGGACAGATGCCTTTAGTTTGTACAATTAAGCCTCTAGCGTGTTTTTTTTTTTTTTGAGAAAAAAGGAATTAGAAGTATTGCAGATTTCATGGTTCACAGATGTCATTTGTTAGGTCTGTTTTCAAAACTGCCACTCTCCACGGACAGTAAGCGCAGGTTACAATTCGGAAAATTTGCATAAGACTGAAAAAACCACAAACGTGGAAGCTCCACAGATTAAATTCAGCTATTTTTTTTGTTGTCCATATTAATCTAAAACATGTAAATTAAACAAGTTAATAAACAGCCTGAAGCGAGACCAGTGTTTGCATGTTTGTGTTTTCCATCATGTGAAAAAATTTAATAAAATTAGAGTCAGAAGTATTTCAGATCACCACTTGAGCTTTAGTTTAACAAGGTCAACAGGAGAACACGTGGCATAAATGCCTGCAGGCAATACCATTGTTGTGGACAGTTGCTGTGGTATCACTGGCAGGGGTCTTCCACCTTGCACGAAGACTAATGCCTTTCTTCTCGAGTCTCAGCTCCTGTACAGTTGACATCTTTACCTACACTGGTTGTCTCCTCATTTCAACAGAGAACAGCAATGCAGAAGTTTTGTTTTCCTTCTGCTCAAAATTTCAGTAACAGAAATGCTTTTCCATTTGACAATATGTCCCTTCAATTTTTTGTTCACATTTTTAATATGCATTTTTGAATATGTAAAAAAAAAAAAAAAAAAAAAAAAAAAAAAAAAAAAAAA
>UFQX01000030.1:1712444-1843060 GCA_900497675.1 Arapaima gigas
GAAAAAAAAAAAAAAAAAAAAAAAAAAAAAAAAAGACAAGATACGATACAATCACTACATCTTGAAATGATCCCCAACACTTAAAGCAGAAGGTATGTATGGGAACAGAGTGAAAGGGACAACTCTTCTCAGACCAGGAACAACTTCAGATGTGAAATGAGTACTGTGACTTTATGACATAATAGCATGGACTCTGGACCCCTAGAGTGTATGCAGCTGTGTGCTGGATTGAGATCCTACAAAGCCCGGTGCAGTAGCCTTGCTGTGGGGAAAGCAGGGAACTCACCTTCGCAAGCTGGTGAATGATCATAGGAATGAGACCCATGTCGATCACAGCCTGAACCTGCTGCTGGTTCCCTGCGGTGATATTGGACAAGAACCAAACAGCCTCCTGGAGAAGCAAATAAAAATAGATCTTTGCTGATGCACATGTGAATCACTTCTTAGAGGCCATGGGCTTGAGCAGCCCCTCCTAAATAGCATGTCCACAGTTGGTGCAAAAGAATACATTAGCGAACCCTGTGCATTAGCTGAGCATAACAAAGGAACAGTACTAAGTAAAAGGCATCTTGTACATGTGTTCCATTACTTTAAATTCTAAAGTTTCTCCCAAATCCCACAGTAAGAATTTACAGTGGTCACAATACCTAAAACACCTGAGGTGCAATAGAGATGAGCAACTCCTCCAAGCAACCAAGTGCTTGACAAGTTTGAACGATTCAAATGGGACTAGATGCTGATGGCTACATTGAAAGAGAATCAAGTTTTATTTAAAACATGGCAAAATCAGAGACTGCAGGACCCATGTACCTCCAACACCCTACCTTGTTGATCTTCTCTTTAGGGTGCGAGAGCAGGTTGGGAAAGTGCGAGAGCACATCGCAGTTCAAAACCACCTGGGTTTGCTCGTCCGTCCCGGTCACTATGTTGCCAACTGCTCTCAAAGCGGCTGTCTGAAAACAGGAAGAGACATGCTAGCCCTACCCAAGACGCATGCACGTGCGCGCGCGCACAGACACAAACACACACTCACAGTCCCTGACAGGATGGGAGTCACCTTCAAAACAAAGTTCAGTCAATAAAGCAGCTGAGAGAATCGCTTATGTATGGAGGAACTCACCTGAACTTTAACCTCTTGGTGGCTGAGCAGTGGGACCAGGAAAGGGACCACCCCTGAATCAATGACCATCTGGATTTGCTCATTCCCTCCATCCGTCAAGTATGACAAAGCCCATACAGTGTCCACCAAAATCTGAACATGAAAATCACATTGAGCCTATTGTGAGCTGAGTAACGAGACGACTGACATTAAGCTGAACTAATGTAACAAGAAGTGAAAACTCATTTCCTATGTAACATACTGAAGAAAGTAAACCATCAAATAAAACTACTTAATTCATCATTATCTAACCCCATAACTTCTCTCCTTCCTGGGGACACCCAATCACAAAGTTACATGATGTCAGCAGCTACTGTTGCACAACCGGTCAAACTTTGGTCATGCTGGGAAACCAGCATGCATGCACTTACATTGATATCAGTGTGATATATCAGCACACACAGGGCAGGTAGGATCTGCAACAGAGAAAGTGTGAGACAGCTTAGAAGACGACACTTCTGATTTACAAAACCTGTTTGCCAGACGTCTCAAACTAGAGGCAGGTTCCTTTCAACAGGCTGGCCTTGCAGGGTAAAAGTCTTACTGTTGGCTCCTCATTCTGCCCTAGCATGAGCCAAGGCCACAGAACAATATATGTTCCTCCACACTCACTGTGCTTAAATACATATTCTAATAATTTCATGATATTAAATTTACAATGTACAGGACCTACTCCTGATGTACTTCTAAAAGAGTTGTGAAGATCTACAAACACATAAAAAAACCTATCTTCATCAGGACACTGGAAGATGCCAGGAGAAAATGGTATGCAGCTGTAGTCCTCAAATATTATTTGTCATCTCTATTTAATTAGCTACTGTCTTTCAGTTGCTTCTGACCAGGGTCAGTTACCATGGAGACCCACTTTTTTTTTTTTTTTTTTTTTTTTTAAAGTGAAAGACAGTGGCACTTGTTCTTTTTGAGCCTTTACTCATTCCCATTTTGTGGAAGCTGGACAGGCTGTTTAAAGCAATGCTTCAAAGGTCTGAAAAAGGCACAAATGACAGTGCAGCATTTCTGAAAACCCTATCGATAAATAAAGGCTATGGAATTTGAGACGACACCTCACCACCCCTCATTTCCTCCTCCCCCTCTTTAGACAGCCTTCATCGCTGTTTCAATGCTCCTCAATGTCAGGGTAGATTATGGTGGCACAGCTGGGGCCTCACAGCTCCTTGGCTGCTAGTGTAATATGGGGTTTGACTACAGCTTAGAACATGGAAGTTTGCATATTATCTGTGTATTCGCACCCCTCAAACATGCATGGAAGAAGGGAATGGTAAACCACTTCTGTTCCCCCCTTTCACTGGAAACGATGCAACTGGTCGCTATTGAGTCAGATTTGACTCAGTGGCATTTCCACCACCATTATCATCGTCATCAAGAGCATATGATGCCTTTATTTGCCTTATGTGCAAGCAAATTTTTAAAAATTAAATGGTCAATTATTAACTGCTGTTTTGCGTATTTTTCCCCTTGGTATAAGTTAGTATAGTCTACATTTCTGAACTCAGGACTCACTAGAAAGAGATTGTAAATCATGACTGGTGTGCTTGCACAGTTTGAAATGGCCCCAGATATCCAGGCAAAACTAGTAGGCAAGAGAGACCAGTGGCATTCACACACCTATGGTCCCCTTCTCCTCCAGACTACCATTTCATCAGTCAAAAAGCAACAGCACCAAGCTTCACTGTGTAAGACTTTTTGTTTCCACAAGAAACCAATAATGTTTGTACAGAGGTAACAGCTTTGTGGTTTTAACAGAATTCACTCTGCATGCTCATACATTCCATTTCTCAACCTGGTCTCTAGTTTGGAAAGGGCCAATCTAATGCATACGACTTCCATAAGGAAGAAAAACAGAAAACAAAACCAAAGATGATCTAATTATTCAGTGCCACTTATACACTCAGTTTCTTCTTACTCAAAAATTTGACTGGACTGCAAAACAGTGATAACCCATATTTGGAAGACAAAATGTAATTATACAAAGATGTTCACAAATGGATCTCTCACAGACATGCACACATTCAGCAAATCCTACCTCCTGCACAGTCTCAATGGGTGGCGGTGGGTCCTTGTTCCTGCACAGGTTCACAATGACCCAGGTGACATTGCGCAGGAATGTGATGGGAATGGAGGGGTTGATGAAAGACAGCAGGGGCTTCACCACTCCTAGGGAGATAACGTAGTCCCGGCACTGCGGTCCATCACCTGAGACCACAGACAGGAAATGGAATGGAGGCAGATACAAAATAGAGGCATCAGGAAGACCAAACAAAAATACTCCTGAAGTAAGTGAATGGGATTTAGGGACTCACCAATAATGTTACCCAGTGCCCATACTGCCTGCTCACACACGTTCTGGTGGGGGGAGTGTAGCAGCCGTAGGAATAGTGGGACCGCATCTGAAACCCCAGATGGAACACGGTCACAACTGGAAAACAGGCTGATATCCAGACCCGTACTATAAAAACGACACACTCCAACCACCCACATCTAAGAGAAGTGTGCAGGCCTGAAATGAAGACCATCACAAAACTCACTAGATTTGACCACAGCTTGGGTCTGCGCTGAAGTACCAGATGCAATGTTAGTCAGAGCCCAGGCTGCTTCGAACTGTAGAGAAGGACTGTGGGGAACAGAATGATCGATATCATTAGCCTCATTAACTGAGCCTTTGAAATGAACAGCTAATATATGCTTATTTTACCATTCTTGTCCCTGTGTGTTCAATAACCTCTAGCAGAGGTAAAGACATGTTTCAAATAAGAAAACCCAATAAAGAACAGTAGCCAGAATAAAAAAAAAAAAAAAAAAGGATGTGGGGCCCTTGTCCAACTACACAAACAAACAAACAAATAAATAAATAACTCATACAAAGTTTACTAATCAATGCAATATTAATATTAAGAAATAAATTATTTACCTTGAAAAACAGAAGACTGCACACTTTTTAAAAAAGCAGTGCTGACTATGTACAATTGTTATCTGTTGATGCACTTGAAGCTTTGGAGTGCAACTTAAATTATGCTAGTTCTATTAATAAAAATGAATCGTCAAACCTTGTAACAGCAAAAAATTCATTATGCAAAAGATACTTTGGGATCCAATTGTATGAAGTTCTTCCATATCATTTTTTTTGGTTGACTCCTCCAATCATTTTTCCCCTTGCTCTTCCAATTAAAGCAGAAATCCCCATATCCCCCAGGTCTTTTCCTCCTTGTCCTGCCGTCAATATATGATTCATATTATTTTTTAAAACATTTTTCCTACCAGTCATGACACATACTCAATAGGGTCAAGGCAGCCCTGGCACTGCAAACACCTATGAGCCTCAATAGGGGGCCAAGACCTACTTCACAGGCAGTCAGCAGGAGAGCTGCTGGGTCACTGTCCCACACCACAGTAACTACCACAAAAAAGGCACAGCCTTTACAAAAATAGAGCCTAAACTAAAAACCCTGATAAATCCAGCACTACCCAGTTGTCTACACTACTGTCTTCTTCAAAGGCAGGATTTTTGTCTTGAGTTTTGAACTCTCTGAAAGACATCTCACAAACACGTCCCACCCTAAAAGACTTCACAGCAAAAGCAGCGTTGCAGTAATCAGCTTGATATGTCTGCCACACATTGCCATGGCGACTTGCCGTTGATTCAGGTCAGACACCAGGGCCTGGGAAATGGAGCACACGCCGGTGAGGAATGCAAATTTATTTCTCTTGGCACTGTAGACACAGTTCAGTCTGAAACCAAGATGCTGGATGAGCCCCATGAAAACACAAAATCCTCCCCCAATGTGGACCCATCCCCCACACTGTGCAACACAATGCAATATAAATTACCATGTGCATCAAACTGAATGGGGTTTGGAAAAGCAAAACAGCATCAGAGGAAAATCCACCTTTCTGGAAGTTCCAACTTGAATATCTAAATAAACAAAACTTATGACTTATAAGAACTGATGCAAGCGTGTGAAACTCCCCAATCAGAGCAGAGCAGCATCACGCTTGGCTCAGATCAGCACACGGCTTGTCAGTATGACCCCTCCCCCTTGTCCTTCGGAGCAGGACAAAGGGAACAAGACCAGCAACTCCTCCCCTTCTCCCACATGGTACAGCAAGCCACGACCACAGTAAGATGCAGTATTATTTCCTACTAGGGCTGCTGGGAATGGGGAAAAGTTCTAAGGATGCACTGATATGTGAATTCAGATCAATGTTGACATCTGATCATTTCTACTTGCCAGCAGATGCCAATGCACACTTTTATAAAAAATAAATGGGGAAAATGGGATTAGATCTGCCTAAATAAGAATTACAGACAAACGGAACATTTATTTTTTGTAACACTTCAGGTTTGAAAATAATCATTAAAATAAATGGCATCTGCTTAACCAGTTTTGGCTTTCTACCTAATCCTTCAATAAGGAATGGTTTTGCAAGCTGTAGTCTTAAACGCTACATAACACGTCTTTCTTTTTTGACAAGGGGAGAATCTAACAATTTGAAATAATGAAAATTGAAAAAGGTAAAATAAAACAATATAGACATAACACCATCGCATAACTTTTCGTCTGAAAGTGCATAGTTCTATTTTTAGAAGAGGTTTTCATTAACAACCACATCTCTGCTTTGTGGTAGCTGACCATATTAAAAAGTACACTGAACAATCTCATTGTCAAAACTACTTAAGTTCACAAGTGTGACAAAGGGCACATCTTGCTTGTACATATGTACGCATCTTGCTCACTTCAACACCTCATAAATTTCCGCACAATAGCGGAATGTGTCAAATGATCAGTTTGAATTATCTGTGAAGTCTAAACATTGGTCCAAAACAATAAGACTAATTTACACAATTACCAGCAGATATATCAATATGTATCTGATATCATTATGCATCCCTATTGGAAACCGTGGCAACCCCCACACACTCACTTGTCATCCCTCTCCAGACACTTGACCAGGATGGGGAGGATTCCAGACTTTATCAAGTCATCGATGGGAGGGTTTCTGTCGCTGGACAACAGTTTCCTGCAAGAGACAACAAACGGCATCACACATAGAAAAGCCTGTAAGGAAATCTCTATGACAAGGTGTCTGAGTGTTTTAAATGCACAGGATGGCGTGCCCTCCTCACCTGGCTGCCTGCACAGCACTGAGCTGCACAACTGCATTGTCACTGGTGGCATTCTGTAAGAGCAATGAAATTGAACCACTGTTAATACAAAATTGCATGTGTACTGCCAAAACCTCAGCACTTGGAGACCCCATGAACAGTATTATCATCATAAACTTTCATGGATGAGGTCTTACCTGTAAGATCGCCTCTAGAGTTATGTTTTGCTGGGGGAAACAAAAAAAGAAAAACGTAAGTAGAAAATGAAGTCATGTGCAACACTGGAAACGGTAACAATCGCACTGATCTCTGTTCTGCCCCCTGCAGGTTCACTATGAGTGTTTTCTGCAGTAGTCAGGGTTCTTCCATCATCTTTCAATTAAAACTAGGTGTGTGTGGATGGTTGTGCCCATGCTTGAGGACTCCTGGAGCACATTTAGTAAAGGGAAGCCGGGGTCTCATGCTTACTCCTTTGAAGTCGGCATCTACGTCCGAGTCTTCAAGGCTTTCTTCCTGTGGGACGTTGCGTTTCTTCAGCAAGTGTTCATCTCGTTTGTTCTAAAGGACAGTTGCCGAAGGAAAAAAAAAAGACCAGAGCAGTACACATGGCTCCATGTAAGAGATCAACACAAACAGCTAGACTCACAACTGCGGGCAAAAAATAAATAAAAAAAATAATGAAGGAACAAAGTAACACCTATCACAGGTTACAGAAGTAACTGGTGTTGACCTAACAGTTAAGGTTCATTTAAAACCACATTGATAAAAGACAGATGAGGGCGTGTAAGACATTAAGACAGCAAGAGAATGCTGTGAGCAAGTGACATGAGCCCAGCATCCTTCAAAATAAATTTCTCTCTGCTATTTCTTCAGAACCAAGAGGACAGAGATGGTCCAATGCACTGCCCGTGATCCTTTTTTAAGGTACACACAGTTTTTCCTCAGTCCTTTGAGTAACTTTTGAAATAAAAATCCTAAAAAGACTTTTGTGCAAGAAAAATTATGTGCACAAAAAAATATCCTTTAGCTGTGGATTTCACATTAGACATCTGTTGCACAAACACTTGGAAACAGTTTTTACTGATGTCTGCTTTTTTGGTATGCAGAAAAGTACTAAAGTGTCAAAAGGCCCCGTGGATCCTCTTACTTTTGTGTATTTTGCCTAAAACATATTTGAGTGCAACTTTGCTGACTACTGGGCAGACTGTAAAACAAACCAAACAACAACCTGCCCATAGACACAGAGACAGGCCTTGTGGTTCTTTCAGTGGTACTCCACCTGCAGCTGAGCCTAGCTGATATGCTAACAGTTTGAGCACATGGCACTGGGGTACGCTGCAGCATCACAATAAAGCAGGCACATGTCAGCAATCCGCAGAGTCAGAAGGACCCCCAATAGATATGTGGACACTGCTGGTCACTCTCGTCAATGACTGAACAGATGGACAGAGTGCTGGCAGGAGTGTGTGCCACAGGGAAAACACAGACTGCTCACTTAACATCCACACACAGCCCAGAGAGATGTTGCAGTACATTCTGCACGTAAGCCATGAAACAGCTTCAAAAATCAATAATTAACTATCCATTACTGAACTCTGTGCAAATGCATTAGTAGAAAATTCCATTAATGTTTCATTAAAAAATGTTTACCTTGACAAAGATCAATATCAATAATGCAAAGCCCAACTGCTGCAGGATCACTTTTGCCTACTGTGAACAGGTGAAAGGTGCCTTCCTTAAACTCACACAGCTTTAGCCCCTCAGCTTGTACCCTGGTATTCGCCCTTCATAGGAACAGATCAAGGAGGGCTGCTGCCTGGGTCACCGACAATGCCCCATGGGACCAAATGAAAGGAAGTTCAACTAGGAGTTAAAACAAAGCTTTCCTTTCTTAAAACCTGTTAAGGGTCACCAGCTTAGTGTCACTGCCTTCCATTCAAAGGACATGGGTTTAAATCCCACCTCTAGCACTTTTAATTAACATACTTAGCCTGAAATTCTGCAGTAAAAATGAGTCAGCTGTATACATGGATAAACTATGATAAGGAGCATAATAATGTAAGTTGCATTGGAAAAACATATTTGCGAAATGAATAAATAAAAACCGACCACTTCAACATTCATAACAATGGCACCTTAAGGCGGCAGAATAAATACATTTTAATCGATGACAAGATGGCTTCACAAGTATGTGCCAAAAACATCAGTCTAACCACTTGCCATTCTCCCAAATATGTCATATCCTCAAATCCAGGGTGCGAAGCACAGTAGTATTAAGTCCACGCAGCACCTTGGGACCAGAAGTGGATCAGAAGCAAAGAAAATCCTTCTGATCCAGTAACTGTGCTACAGAACTGGCCAGTGGCCAGCAGAAGCCCACAAGGCGAGGAATGGCAACCATTCTAGAACAACCCAGAACACACAAGATCCACAGGGGTGCCACGAAGCTGACATGACATGGCGAGTTGCCCGTTTTCATTGTGACAGCACCCCCCCCTGCTGAACACACAGGATGAGTCACCATGCAAAAAGGGGGGGATGGGGGATTCCTGTAGCTGCACATTCCATACTCCAGTAACCCCTGCAAGCGTGCTGGCCAGTAACACCAATGACGACAAACCACGTTAACGACCCAGCTGCTCTGCTGTACTCCTTTATCAAGGTTCTATCTCCTGGCCCAGTTCCTCCAGCAACTCCCTGGGACAGCCCAACTCCAAGACCATTGTGTTCAAAGCACTGGTGCTGAGTGAGAGCCAAGCCTGGCTGCTCCAGGCCCCATGCTGCTGTATGCCTACATCACTAAGCTCAGAGAGGGAGGGGTGGAAGGTCACAGCAGCAATGCTGCCCAGTCAGGCTTTCTAACTGCCACCTCATTCTACCAGTCCAGAAAGCACAGTCATCTTTGTACAGACAAACTCATCGAGGGTAACATTCACACAAAGAAAATGAACAGAACCCACCAACTGGCTTTAAAACAAAAATGCATTACATGTAGAAGCCTTGACTATCTTAACTTGACCTCCTTGGATACACAAGAACATCACTGAGCAAGACACCTGAGGAAAATCTTTTACAGCCAAGGGACACAGAGCACAAAACAGACTGACACAACACACACATAGAGCATTTCATCAGAGCAAAACATCAAAGTCTGTGGACTGAGAACATGGCAACAGATCAGGAGCACTCATCACCTACATAAAACACCACATTTTCAGGTTGAGGAAACAAAATAATGCAGTGTGACAAGGACACTTTTTGGTGTCTATGTACATGTGTAGCTCTCGCTCCAATACGGACTACTCTGCACACCCATAGGCGGAAGCTCCTGTTAACCCCCAAAAAGCACCTATCAGTTTTGACACTCAGTTTATGCTACATCTGCAAACAACCTCTGATGCTGATACTGACATCAAGATACTGAAAGCCACTTTGGTTCCAGCAAAACGTGGTCAGATTTGCAGCTTTCAGTGCAAGTGTTCGTGTCTGATGGAGTCTAACAGGGTCTGCATAAGGCACACGCGATCCTGCAGTGTGTGCAACAGACCCTCAGTGGCACAGGTGGCACACACTCCACAGGGAGCATTGACACACTGGGAGCACATAGCTTCTGTGCTAATGCATTTCAAAAAACAAATGTGGCTTAAGGGAGAAAAAAGAAATAAAATAGATTTAAATAATCAGAGAATGCATCGATATAAGTTAAGTAAAATGTATTGTGCATTTCACAGAATCGGATGTCAAATGTCCTCTTTATCAATTGTGAAGCTGTTAGGAATGTAACCCCCCCATAGATCCAGAGGACATCTTGGGCTACTGAGACAAGACTCCCTGGGATCTGCCCACACATACGACTGCCTTCTTTACCTTAAAGACCATGGATCGGCACATGCGCAATAAGAGCCAACATACTTTGGCAGGCCCAACTGTCATGGTCTAACCACTCGAGTATGGATCCGAGGGAGAGCTTACATGAAGACCCGTGGGGAGCAACCATTGAATGTCCAAAGCCCAGGTCACATGTGATGAATGTCACAGCAAAAAAAAAAAACAAAAACTAAAAGTATCTGTAAGAGATCAATGGCAGCTTACCTTTCTCAGCTCCACAGTCACCTCATTTCTATGTCTTCGCATACTCTGAAAGAGAGGAGAGGGAAGAGACTGTTCATTTTTATGTCCATTTCATAAACACAATCGGCATCACAAACACAACCAGGCAGAAAAAGAAGTATTAGTCCCTGTATTAAAGCACGTAGTGATGACCAATTAAGTGAAATTGTTTGATGCTCTTCGGGTCCCACTGCCAGGACTCTGCAAAATTAAGGAGTAACTACCATCTAGTAACCTTGGCGACTGATGTGAGAGAACTGGCTGGACCCCTGTAACCATGGTGACACTGTCCATAATTGCTCAAAACCCAGGTCAGACTTCAGAAACAGAAAGGATGTTTACAACGTTAAAAAAAGGTGGCTAAAGAAAGCAACATGGAAACTATCACTGTGATACTGCCAGTTGCTCAGTCTGTGTGGTGTTTGCATGTTCTTCCCATATCTGTATGCTCTGGTTTCCTCACACAGTCCAAAGTCATGTGTTTCAGGTGAAATGGTGGACTGTAAACTGTTAACTGTGTATGTCTCTGAGTGTTATATAGCTTTGCTGTATAAATGGGACAGTGATTATAGGGAGTTTAATGTAGTGTATTTAACCTTGGACAAAGGTGTCAGCAAAGTACTAGTTAAGTTCCATACTTTGAATTAAAGTGGATAAATGTACATAAATAATATACATAAATGTAACAAACAACCATGTGCAGGGAAAACATGCGGTTTCATCCTGACCTGTATATACTTGGAGAAATCTCAGATTTAAACCTTGAACCTATAACCTGACCACAAGTGCAGCTTTCCACTTGCTCAGTTTCTTACAACACGTCACTTTCAAACACATCCAGACAGGTTACACTCCTCTGGGTTGTTTCTGTATGTTCTTCTGTTTCCCCACAATCCAGGGATACAGGACAAAGCTCCTTCACATCAGGACCAGAGTAGAACAGGGTTTCCACAGCAACCCTCCAAAGTGACAAGCTGTAAGGGGGACACTGACAAAAGCCAATGACACAGTGTGGACATGGGGGATCACTCTTTACATTCTGCTAGTGGTATGTGGAGTGTCTCTCACAAGTGGACAAAGTCGGACCATGCAATTAACTTTATGGCCATTTAAACAATGACACCGGAATGTGGGACATTCGGGTGCATGTCCTGCAGTTTACTTTTTGCCTGCGATCAGGGTATTCCTTTATACTCTGCTTTTACAGTCACTTGAGTGTCTGGCCCAAGAAGACAGTAGAGCAGCCAGCATCTGAGATGGGGTCACTGACTCCCAACCCGATTGAAACCCCAACACAAGACATTTGCTTTAAGACTGCTGTGTAAACATCACTTTGCTGGGACTCGCCATTGGTATTGAGGGGTGCACCACACCGAATTCAAAATGGGACAAAAACTGGTCACTGTTGTTCTTTTACTCAGTATATCTGTTGCTGAACATGTGAAACGTGCGGGATGATTTCTGCCTCTGCTGTTGGACTGGTCGGTTCTTTGTATTTAATTTTACAGTAATGTGTGGTGTATAATGTATACTTAGAGATGGCTTTTATGTCTACTAGTGATTTGCCACTACCAATAAAGCAAGAACATATACCATCTGTAACATACTCAGCAAAAATAAATTATTAAAATACACTAAAACCTTTCGGCCATGACCATTGCAGAAACACATGCACAAGAGCACGTGTTTAAAGTTGGCCACCAGTTCAAGGTTGCCAAGGGCTTGCAGAATCGAGGTAAAGCCTGTAGGTTCTCTGCACCCCTGATCTGCGTGTCCATCCATTTGCGTCCATCACTGGCTGGTCATACTGCCTTGGGCCACAGCCCCCAGAGGACACAAGACACTGCATTCTGGAACATTCAAGATGGCCGTTCAAGCTGGCCAAAGGTGAACGTGATACTTTAAGATGCCCACATTGTAGGTCTTCACTGTAACTCAGTGCCAAAGGAACCAGTATCAGAACCTGGGAAAACCAGGACTGATGTGTCCACTCCAAGAAATGGGACAGCAGCTCCAGGTTCAAGACAGCTGTCACAGCATTGTGTTAGTCTGGATGATAAGGGACATACTTCCTTGGCTTCAGCCACAAAAAGTGAGCTGGAGCCGTGGTGCTTAGGAAAAAGGACAACAGCAGCCATGCAAACTGCAGTGTAATCATTGTAAACCAATGAACCAGAAATGTTTGGCCTTCTTCACTGACCACACTTTATTTAAGCCACAACCAGTGGGATTAAAAGTGTTTTCTTTACTGAAGCATCTATACAGCTAAATGAATACAAAAAGACATTTTAGGTGGTTCACTACTAGATCCTGTGTTTACCAAAGAGGAGCCCATTCTGAACAGAGTAGCAAGGTTGCAATTCTGCAGTGAAGATACTTCATTTTCAGCTCTCCAATAAATAAAAGTAAACAATAGGCTTGAATATTTTTTTTAAAAAACCTGAAAAACCAGAGTCCATCTGAGCTCTGAAGGATGCTACGGGAACACCCTCACAATCAGACTGAGTTTCCATTTCTCAAAGCTATAGCAGCTTAAGGTAATACTTAAATATGGAAGACTCTGAAATAAGGGAGAAGACTGGGGGGGAACTGGATGGTGTGATGGACACCACACTTCACTTCCCCTTGTTGAATCCACATCAGACAGCAGGCAGTGTAGTGTTGCATGTTGCAGTAGGCTGCATAATCTCAAGGTCTTTGGTTTGAATCCCACATCCTGCTGTTCTATTCTTCATCAAGGTACTTAAATGATACAGTAAAATTACCCTGGTGTGTATAAGGGGCAATTCATCTAACATTGTAAGCTGCCTTGGACAAATGTGTCAGGTAAACAAAGGTGAATACTAATAAAAACAAGACTGCTCTCGATTGATCCCGGTGCAGGGCAGCTTCTGTCCAACCTTTTGTCCCCATATCTGGCGCCGATTAATTTCAACAAAAATGCGTCAGATCAACAACAGGTCATGGCTGCTGTTGGTTGAACATTTTCTGTCTGCTAACCGACCCCCGGGGGCACATGGACGTTCGGTCGTGATAATTTTTCAGTGAAACACCCCGAGGGATCCACGATTCGCCCCGTCAAGTGCGGAAACTGTCGTCCGCTCTTCCCCTGGCCGCGCTCACGCCGCGCGTAATGGCGCTTCACTGCGCGTTTCCGTCAATGCTGTTCCGGCGGCGGCTCTCGGGACCGGTCCGCTTTGACGCTCCGGGCTCCGGCCAATTTAAGTGGCTTTATGGCGAGAAGAACCCACAATGAAGGTGTTCGCGGGGCCATTGCGCTCCAGGACCCTCACGTGGCACACGTGACACACTGCACACCAAACCGTCTGACGCTCTTGGTGCGGTTTGCTTCGGCTCGGCACGGCACGGCACGGCACGGCACGGGAGGGTAGGGTAGGGTAGGGTAGGAAAGGCCGCTCGGAGGCCAAGGCCGCTCCTCAGGCCAGTGGAGCTCCGGAGGTGGAAAAGGAAGGTCGGGCTGCCCCCAAACCTCAGTCACACGCCGACTGCCTCACCAGTACCCACATGCTAAGTTCGCAGCGAGGCCGGCGGAGATCCACTTCCCCTCCCCTCGCAGTCAGGCCGGCGGCCCCCACGGAGCCCGAAGGTCCTCTTACCTCCACATCGCGCCCCTTGTTCTTGAAGCTCTTGAAGCGGTGGTTCTCCAGGCCGCTGTGGTCTGCCATGGCGGGCTGCTCGATGTTCACAGGGCGAGGATTCAGCTCCGCAGGGAGATGGGAGACGGTCCGCTGCCGAGGGGAGAGCGGCGAGGCGGAGGCAGCGCGAGGTGCGGCGGAAAGGAGGAGCCACGTTCGGTAACTAATGTGAGGGAGGCGCTAACGAGGACAGCGGAACTGGGCAGAACACACACCGGACATGGCAGTTGTATAGCTCCGAACACGAATGAGTTCGCATAGCGCGGATCCCGCCTGACAGCGTGGCTCACCCGCATAGGCCGGGACTACCTGCTGCACAAGGCCAAACAACGTGTTCGACCTGCACGAGCTTGCGGTTCCATACTTCGCAGGAGTGCACTGCGCATGTCCAACCCCCCCCGCATGCCTGCACCGGAGCTCATCCGGAAGTGGAGGAGCGCGTGGCCAGCGTCCAGGACGTCATTTGCATAGATTGCGTGGAATGCGTCACAAATGGCGCACAACCTGTCGGGTCTTCAGGGGACAGTTCCTGACACGCACGTACTTTATTCAGCTAGCATTATTCAAGCAAATTATTCTGATTTGTTAGACCCAACCATGACGGTCATACAGATATATGAACGTTGAATATCTAGTAGATTATATATCAAAGGCTTGTGTCAGGTAGCTTGACGTTTATTTAGCTGTCGCTTTTCTCCAAAGTGACTTATAGTAAATGGAGCTCAAAGGCAGCTGATCTAACCACTGTGCCGCATGCTGCTCCATGAAAAACCACACAAGCATTTTTTTTCCATAAGCAATTTTTTTTATTAGTTCAGAATCACAAGAAAATCAAGATTTGGTTTTCAACATTAAAACACTCAAATCTTTAGTGCAAAAAAACAAACATTTAAATAAAGCTCATGTTTTCTTTTCCTTAAGGAGTCTCCTCAAATTTAATAATCTCCCTAAATACATAAAACAAATCATAAAACAACCTTTCACCAAGTTTGGTAACATTCGCATTTTCTTTCCAAAGATTAATGTGACATCAACAAGTACAAAAAGTGAGACAGAACATAAATAAGTGAAAACAATTAACAGAACAAACCATTCACAATTTTACAGTCAATATGTAAAAGAATATATGCTTAACAGAACACAGTGAACCAGAACCAGATGAATATCTGACAACCTCTACAAAATCTTTTAACTCTCTGATGCAAATATCCTGTGAGGATGGCAGGATATCAGTTAAGAACAAACAAAAACCATGGCTTATGTCCTTACATTAGGGTTGTATATTTTCAATTTCCCTCTCCCACAATGAGGTGTAGATTAGCGTGCGACCCAGAACATGCTGGATGGACAAATACACACAGGCACAAATAAACAAGCAGCCAAACATAAAGGGCATGTAAATTATTCATCTTCATAAAGAAAAATACTACTAATTTTTCAATAATCAAATATATATTAACATTAAATACTAATGATATACACACATACATGTGCACAATATTTAATCATATTACAGTACAGTAGCTGTATGCGCAAACGAAATTAAAACAATGTGATGTAAATACAATTAGAGGGACATCAGCGTTGCTACATGGGGAGAGGGTTAAAGCTCTAAATTATTTTTCCTTTAGAATAAAGCAAGAACAGCAACGTCAACTGTAGCAGCAGCAAAAGTTGGGCAATTGTAGGCAGGTGTAGTGTGGAAAAGCAATATTGGCAGACATGGTGCACAGCTCCAAAACACATGGGGACACTCATACTGAGAAAGTCACGGAGCTCTGTGAGTCCAAATGAGCAAGAAAACAAGAACATAGTACTGCCTGCAAGTGATCGTGGAAACTGGGTCCACAGTTCAGAAGATCTGCTGCTCAAACAGGATCTTCTCAAAACCCTGTGGAGGCATGTGGTAGAAGTCGCTGAACTGGCAGTCAATGATAGCACTGTCATCCACTGGAACAGGAGGAAGACAAAATGATTTAAACAACTATACATACAGTTTTACAATAGCATGATGTTAGAAAACAAAACCTAGGCTATATATTATTGCATACAAAACTGCTGAAGCAGTTAGGAAGTTTTTCCGAGAAACAAACCAATACAGAACATTATACCATTGCTTCTAACATGCAGATTTCTTCAAGCTGAAGGCGTTAAGCAAATGTTTTAATGGGAGATTGGTGTGTAATGCCCCCTAGTGGCAGCGCGCGACCCGAACCAGACTAAATGTTGACGTTTAAATTTAAATAGGAAAGAAGAATCTTTGTTAAAAGTTATATAACCACTTGAGGTATTAAATTAGATAATGGTCTTACCGTAGACCACAGGAAAAACCGTCCCACGAATTCCTGAAGCTGGGCAGTGCATATTCTTTCCATTTAAATATAAATTCATCTCCACGTGGTCATATGTGACACCCTAAAACAAATATGAAAATGAAGCACAATCAGTGTACAAGAACTCTGGAAAAAACATACAATGTGTCTGATTTATCTACTATTAATTGTAATTTAATATACACCTTCAGTGTTCTGAAATCTCTACCCTGTTTTTCATATAAAAAAATCTACTACAGACAGTTATTTTAAGTCATCTGGCAGACATTTTAATCCTGGGAATTGAGGCTTTTAAAGCACTTTTATACTTACATGCATTATTTTACTGAAGCACCATGAGTTTAGTACTTTCTTTAGGGATACAACATAAGACCCCCTCGTAGGACATGAATCCACAAATTACTGTGACAAATCCAAGCCTTTAACCACAACACTCTGCTGTTTTGAGGCCTCCAACTCACCACAATATCACCCTCTTGTGGGAGGCTGTTGGCAGGAAGGCAGTTCTTCTCTTCATTGTTGTGGAAGACAGACCCATCATGCCTCAGGACCAGGCTGTGGATGTCCCGTCCCATGGGGATCTGGTTCAGGTTGGCCTTCTGAGTGGCCACTCCTATCCCCCAAACCCCTGAGTGACAAGCAGGGAAATCACTTGGTTACCCCTGAGACACCTGAATACAGCGCAACATCTCAGACCGAGCTGAGAAAATCATTTACAGTGTGAACAAATTAAGAACATAAATTAGAGCACTACTTGAAGTTTTTCTTAATGAGTCCTTTCCCTGTCGGGGAGCTACTGACCTCTTATTGCCTCACTGCTCCTGAACTACCTTTAATTTATCTGAATACTGTATATCACACTCTTCTATAATTTAATAGGCACACACATGGGACTGGGTGATTCCCTAATCTCTGCACTTACTGGTCTTCTGCCTTCTGTCTTAAGTGTTGCAATGTATTGGAATAAATAAATGTATGTCTTTACCTTGTTATATGTAAGCTGCTATAGCCTTATGAAACTCCCCTTAGGACTGATATGTCTGCTGGTGCTGACACCCAGTAATTTCTATGTAGCTAGCAGTCGATACCAAAGCCCATACCAGGACACACATTAAAAAAAAACACAGAGAAAAATGGAACTAGATCTGAATGAAATAAGAATTACAGACAAATGTAAGATTTATTTGTGTAACCTATTTGCAGTTCATGTACAGTCATTAAAGTAGAAGGCATCTACTGAACTATGTTTGGCTTCCTACCTGATCTTTAAAAATGGAATGGTTTTGGAAGGCTGTCGCCTTAAATGCTACACTTTTCATTTTCTTTGTGAGGGAAAAAAATCTAACAATTTAGCTGAACATGAGATAGTGACATTTACAGTGACTTTTATATACTTCGGTATCTTTACCTAATCTCAGGGTAGTATAAAAGGAGCAAGATTTAAATCCTGCAACATTAACGTTAAAAGGCCGCATGCTCTCATAATTATTTCTATGATAAAAAAATGTCTTTGTGTTTGACCCAATAATCTAGAAATTGAACAAGAAAATACTAAGCTAGACAATGTTGTTTGTATGTCATCAATATATGTAAAAGAGAAAGATCCCATCTCGACGCACCTGTACGAACTTCCACATCACGGCTGAACTCACCTGTTGACTGCACCTTAAACTCGAAGTAACTCTTGTTCTGATGCAGAGGGGCGTTGGCAAGACAACCGCCCGTGCCGCATATCCGCCTGCCGTTCTTCACGATGACAACGTCCGTGCCTAGCAGAGCGGTTTCAGCGTCACACAGCAGACACCAAACACCATCTCCCCGCTTTCTGCTCCCATTGAAATCAAACGACCAGCACTTTACTCCAAAACACTGGTGTACCCTTTACTCCCAGTCTGCTGGTTAGACACATAGCAACTTATTATTCGGTGGATACGGACAGAAACGACCACACAACTGACACCCCTTGAAAAAACAAACCAGAGCGCGGGATTCATCACTGACCGCAGTCGTGAGCGGTCCGGCTGTCCTCTCGGAAGAGTTAAGACACAGTTCTTTCTCGACTGATTGCATAGATTGTTGATTATATATTCATGTAACAATATTCACTAATATAAACGGGTTCTGTTCTCAAGCTGTGCTGACAATGTCTCTAGCAGCTTATATCAGCGCCTGAGCCGAATGCAGTGAAATGCACAGCGTGGTTATGATAAAGTCTGAACACGTCGCTTACCCATATGGTGAGTGTCTAGCTGAACTGCGGGCATTTCCTTCAGAGGGATATGCCCAGCCGATCCCTCCCCGCAACACCCCAAGCAGCAGGAGAATATCGAAGCCATGGCAGGAGTGGAAAGAGCCGCGCCGTGCGTCTCTGCGCCTTCCCGGAAGTAGAAGCGCGGACTTAGTATCCGAACAGCGCATACGCAGCGCATTCCAACGAGATACGCCAGCGGAGTCTAGGAAAACGTCCAGTGAAACAACCGGCGCCCCCTGGCGTGAGGTCTTCCCTGAGACTAAGCGATGCGCGCCCGCCTCTCCGAACTGTCCAATCACAAGCTGCGAGAGATGAGTCTCCGTTCCAAATGGCATGGAAACAAGGGAAGAAAACCAAGGTCAAAAATATTTTTACACGTGACTTACTATTGGTAAACACTAACAACCCCCCCCCCCACATCACAGAAGATGATTTCATATTAAATCGTATTGCATTTGTACATTGCAAAACGGAAAGTGAACATAAGAATAGACGAAGCTCTTGGTTAAAATAAGTTTCTCTGCCTTTCTCCATGACTGTTTTAGTGAGCACGGCTCTCGTTTTTGGTGTAGAACATCAACGGTACAGACTTGAACACGCTGTGTTTCCAGAGCGAATCAAATAAATGACGCTTATGCAAAAGTGACAAGATGGGGAAACATTTAACAGGCACTTTATTTAGGGGCTGATATGTGGGTCGTAAAGCTTAACCACGCCATCCAAGCAGACTTTTTGGACCTATAGCGATATGATCACTACACTGTCTTATTATCTTACTCAGATGTGTCCAAAATAACCCGATTGACGATACATTGACCTAAATACAAGATATTTAGCGAATGACTATTTGGAGTGGTTTATGGAGATCCGAGCAAAGTCACAGATATGACTGTGTTGAAAATAGGGATAAAAATAGCAAGAGGAAAGAGAGAGTCCGGTGTTTGACTAAGGCCAGAATCGCGCGCACAGGATGAGAAGTGCCGGTGACGGAACGTGTGCCGGCGCTCGTGCGACGGACAGTTTCAGTTTCTCATGTTTTGCATAGCAACAGCCCCCAGCGCCCCTCCCTCTGGCCGTGTCCTCTAAGGGATCGTCGGCGTTTGCAGTTCCTGATAGGAAAACGAGGCCGTTCCGATAGCCGCTGAAAATGTGGGAAATTGCCTGGCGCGTTAGTGGAAGTGATTAAACGAGCTCTTGTGAACGCGCGCCGCCTCCGCATTTATGCAAATACTTGCTGTCAGCCGAACTATTCGTTGCCTGGTGTGGAGGGGAGAAAACCCCGAAGTGGTTAATTTCTCCCCCCAGAAAGCGATGAAGTCTGCACGGCAACAAGCGCCATGATTGCGTGGGACCGCGCGTCCCCGACGCTTGCGAGTGCGACTTTTAGTCCAATTGCGTGTTTTCTCCACGCCCGCATAGTCTGTCGTTTCCAACTCACGGCGAGCGAACTGTCAACGGCGAGCAAGTCCGCGCGCACAGTTTGAGCAACGTGCGCGGAACCGCAGGAACGCGCCCGTTAGAGGGGAGACGTGAAAGTGGGGTCTGGGGTGTGTTTGGGCAGCTGTCACAGAGCCCGGACACTGAGGGACAGAGACATGCCGCCGTTCCCGGGCAGAACTCTGAGGAGCCACGGGGACAACTTCTCAGGACCAAGTTCTTCTGGCGCGTGTCCGCGGCTTGTTTCAGTGAGTACGGGTGTGCGCTGCTCGTCCACAGTCCGCAAAGTGACGGCAGCTGTGCACGACTCCCCTGCGCGGGGGGGGGGGCGATTCCCACCTTTGATCTGCCGCTAAATTGTGTTTTGTTACCAGCAGCGTCTCTGACGTGCTGGTGCATGTCTTTCCAGCGTGATGAAGCTACCCCGAAGGGGTCTCGCGTGCGACCACCACGGGGGCCAGCGCCAGCTCCATTCGTGGACAAGTGCCTTAGCAGGAGCAAAGGACGGAGCCAAGATACAGGTTGTGTGTCATGGACCTACAGCTGACACACTGCACCGCGCGTGTTTCTGTCCACGGCAGAGAGAAAAAAAACAGACTGCGATGAAAACATGAACTCCGGAGTGGAGGAGGAGAAGAAAGATGGGACTCGATGAAGTGGACGGAGAAGCAGGCGAGCGCGCGCTCGTGCTTGAGTGGACAAGAGCCGTCGTGGACGAGCATCTCCGCAGGCGGGAATTCAGAGAAGTTGCGAGAGAGAGAGAGAGAGAGAGAGAGAGAGAGAGAGAGAGAGAGAGAGAGAGAGAGAGAGAGAGAGAGAGAGAGAGAGAGAGGGGGGGGGGGTGCTGAGGAAGCCCCCAAATAACGGCTTGTGGGCCCCCGCGCAAAACGCACACGGCGAGGACTGGAAGGACGAGAGAAATGGATAGAGTGAGCGGCCCGCGGTGTGTCCAGCACCCTGCGAACTGCACACACACTCCTGTCTGCCTGCAGCCGGGTACAGTGCAGCGGAGTTGAGTGGAGCAGCAACTGCGCTGTGTGTGCGTGTGTGTGTGTGTGTGTGTGTGTGTGTGTGTGTGTGTGCTGTGCCCAGGTGTGCTGTTCAGCCCCTCTCAGACCCCACTGTTTGCTCTGTACGCTGTGGGTCATTCGCCGTTTCGCCTCAATGCTCCACTGGGCTGTTTCATTGCACGTCAGCAAATTTATGTTTGAAAGAAATAATTATATCCCAACGGACATTCTCATACAGCCCCCCCTCCCACCTCCACACACACACACGTTAACCATCTCAACACTGCGACTTTCTGCTGCTGTTTGTTCTGTCAGATGAGCCGTGTCAACGGGTAGAAAACATGAACTCCATTAAAATTCTTTGACTGTAAAATTGCACTAAACTTCGTGCTAATTATACCGCATCTTTCCCAGCAGCGGGACATACTGACTGTTGGATGGAGTTGGAAACTATTTCAAACACCATTATATAATGACTCTTTAAATTAATTATTTTTTATATTTAGAATATGCAGCTGTTACATCCTTTGTATAGACTGACAACAGACTACAGTTTCGATTAGTCACATTTCGCAGGTTGTCTCATGCTTTTAATAAAATAGCTGAATTTGCCCACGTTGGAGTCCTGCGTGTGCTGCGCGTGTGTCCCACTTTACGCGTGGGTCATAAAGTAACTATCAATCCCGCGCTGGTGAATATGTAAACCTGTTTGTGGGGGGTGTATTCGTGTAGTTATCACAGCAGTCATCAGCAGCAGTTTGTGTGTGTGTGTCAGTCCATCGGAGGGCCGTGATTTACAACTACAATAACAGTTCAAGGTGACTTATTGCGTAACGAGGGATGACGCGGGAATTCCATAGAACGTCAAATCATACAGACAGATTTCTTTAATTTTTAAGACAGGCATGCAAATTAAATGCTCATTTATTAACACCCACCATGAAATCATCACGCAACATCACAGTCCCTTTGTCAAATGTGATTTTAATACACAGTCCAGTCCAAGTTAGGATGGTTCTATTTCTTGACCGTAATCTCAAAATATACCTGTCCGATAAAAATTCAATGTTTTATCTGAAATTGAGCTCAGATACATTTTGTATTGGGCGCATTTTCTATAAATACACTTGGCCCAAATTAACTTAGCCTCCATATAATTATTTAGAGTAATTAAAACAGGTTTATGTAAAGTAATCTATCAAACCAGAAAGATGTGGGTTTTTTCATGGGACGATTTTGCCCATTTAGAGGGTGTAAATGAGCCACCAATATTTTATCACATCTACAGTCCCACAAGGTCTCCCACACCCCCCACGACCGGTCAGTCCACGGCCGAACGTTAATACCCACTAGAGCCCCTTCCACTCGAAGTGTATATATAGCCCGCTGTTGCCAGGCAAATCACTGATGAAGTAACAAATGCATTTGTTCACAGTTCACTGTCAAAAATGATTGATAAACACAATTCTCTCATCCACTAAAGAGTTATTTTTCAACATTATTTCGTTTTAAAACCTAAATAATAATTCAGATTGTAACTACACGTAAAACTAACATGTGATACTTCGCAGTTGCAAAACGGGACTCATTATATAATAAGTGTGATAGTCTGGAGGATGAAATACTGCTTTGAAAGTGGAAAAGCGGCCTGTTGGTTTCTGCACAAACTGAATTAGTGGTAGAGAAAATCCCAGAAACCGCCGTGCTGACCGTCACACATATCTCCCTCTATTATTGACTTTAAACTCCTTTATCATTTTTAACTTTAAATAATTATATTTTAGTACTTTTTTCGATTAGACTTTTTGCATAAATGTATCACTTAAAAAGGTTATGCTGTGTATTGAACAAGTAAGGATCGTTTAAGTTATTTCTCACAAGACCTGAAAGATTCTTCCTTTTTTGTTTCACGTTTGTACAATTATGTAACAAACGTAAGTATCGATCATTTATAAATACGACCCATCTGTAAAACGTAATATTTTGTTCAGGATCTCACATGAGCATAATTTTTTATAATCGTTTCTTTTTTCTTGGAGCCACAAAACTGATATTAATGAATGTAGGCATTTCTATTCTAAAAAAAAAAGAGAAAAAAGCACGCCTTTAAAGTTAATAAGAACTGAATAAATTGACCCGCTTCGTCACTTTACAATTAACCATAAATTACGACGTATTAAGGATTTAAAGGAAAAAATGTATTTTTGTCAGTTTATTCGCAGCAGGATAAATACCAACAGGTCTATTGAAAAAGAACCGATTCAATAAAAGATATTTTAAATAGACTGTACGAAAAACACTAACTGAATAGCGACCATCTAATGTACACAACACAGCACCGTTAGGTAAATTAAACTGCTGCGTATCAGGTTCCCGTTTATATCTGTATAGACACTGCTGAGAAACGTATTTTAAAAAATAATGTCCTTATTTCATATACCATATTATATATGGTAAAATATATGATTAAATATAATTATGTGCACAATATTTAGTAATTTGGAGAAATATCCAGATCAAACAATTCAAATTAATGACTTTTACAGATCAAAAAACTAGTCGTGGAAGAAAGGGATTAGGCCGTTTCGCGTCGAATTAGTCTGGAAAGTTCCAGAACGTCTGTTCACATCCTATCAAATCTTGAACTGTAAATTAATATAGTGATAAAATGTTTTACAGTTCAATGATTGACTTGTGATCTATAAATTGTCGGTTATTTTATATTTCATACAATCCAATTACCGGGTGACTTTCGGGGCGATTGATTTTAACTGCCGTTCTTGAATGTTCGGATTAAAATTTAAAAAAAAAAAGTTTAATGGAGTATATAAATATTTTTGTAAAACAAACCAGTTCCACGAGCACTAGAGAAGTGTCCGTCTGATGGAGCTGATAAGGAGGCTTGAGGAAGGAGCGTCACTTGCCCCCTGGGTCCGGGGGGGAGGGTGGAGTTTTAAACACAGAACCACCTTCAATTTTACGGTCTTTATGGACAGTGACTTTTTTAAATTTTATTTTGCCTTGTAAGCTAAGTGTCGTACGCAGTGCCAGGAAGCAAGAGGACGCGAGGGTCCAGGAAGCCGAAGCTGGCAAGCACCATCAGCAGCTCCACTCCGCCCTGCGTGGACCCGGATGGACGCCAGTTGTTGGACATCATTACTGCTCACGCTTCGCGGTGCTTCCTGACAGCGGCTTGAAGCGCGAGGCAGAAAACCATCAAGTTGATGCGCCAAGAGATTCGTGGACCCGGGATAAGAGGCGACCCTGGCCGGCTGTCCCAGCACGAGCCCGCGGCACTCATGGCTATACTCCGGACCATTTCGTGGAGTGGTGAGGATCATAGTGCGCGCGCGGATGACGCAAACAGCAGCAATCGTGGGGTCAGAAGCGGCGGCCACGAGCAACATTTCCTGGCGGAGACGGTCGGAAGGCCCAGTTGCGCGAGGACGTCCCGCTTGAGCTGTGTGTCATATTAGCAGGTAAAACAAACTGGCCGTTTAAGGTAAAACTATACATAAGCGATGACCTCGTGCGCTGTAGGAAAGGGGTACGAGCCGTACTGTCCCCTGAACAGACATTCCCTTACAGGTGCATGACCGCCGCGTATCTTGGGCCGCTACCTGCACGAGGACAAGGCGCGGGCTGAAGACGGAGAAATGACATCCCAAACAACACACTTTACCTCCTCAAAGCAAGCACGGTAAAGTACTTGAGAAACAAAAGCACAAAATGCACACAAACTGTTTTTACAGCTCTAGATTAGAATGAGTATTAAAGTTTAAATGAAAATTTTAACTCCTTTATTTTAAAGATGCAGTCCTGTAATCGAGAGCAATTAAAAAAAAAAAAAAAAAAAGTCTACCGAGGTTTCATCACTGATGTCTCGAACCGATGTATCTGCCCGAATGTCTATTACTTGGTCTTACTAATGATGGGGGGGGGTCGATGGTGTGTAGCTTGTTTATCACGGTCTTCAGAACAAAGGTATAATCATGTGACAGAAAATTACATTTATAAATGAAATTTAGAGCCCATATTTCAAAAGAATAAAAATCAATTTATTAGGACAAGAAACAAGAAGCAGTACAAATACAGCATTAAAAGGGAACAAAATAGATGCCAAAAAAGCATGACTCTACCCAGCTTATTAAAAAAAGTAAAATTAAGTGCTGCAGTACAAATAAAAGCAAGATACTCTGCAGTGAGACTTTGGTTATTAGCAGAATGAATACCCCCCCCCCTTAAGCAGTCCCCACACTCAGGGGATGTTAAGTGAGAACAGCAGAAATAAATATACCTGAAACGGTACTAAGTACCAGTGTAATATCACTCCTCTTCGCCAGTACTTATGATGCAGAGCTCCTCATCAGGGGGTCAGCAGCTCTGCGCCGAGACGATGATGATGATGCTGCCAACAGTGATGACGGGGCAGCACGTGACAGCCAGCCACAAGGCAGTGAGCCGTTGACAGGAACGGCCCGCTTCCCTTCAGCAGCACGATCAATACTGGAGGAATCACAAGTGGTTTAACTCCAATATTTACGTGCTGCTAGAGCAAAGCGACCAGACTAGCGTGACTACCCTCTGCTGGGCCTCATGCTGGTGGTCCTGGTCCTCTTTCCATAATATTAGATTTTTTTTTTGTCATTTTTGTTTCATCACCACCACCCCCCTGCCTGCCCAAGCGTAACTGCGGCAGCACAGCACGGCCTGCATCCCCATGTAACCCACAAACCATTCTGTGCTGCTACAGCACCGCCAGGCCTGCCCCACGTTCCCACCCTCCCCTCTGTCTTGCCACTCACTCGCTCGTTCGTTCTCTCTCTCTCTCTCTCACACACACACACACACACACACGACAGACAGAGGGATGCCAACATCCAGAAGCATCTAGAAAAAGAGCAAAAATAGCATAAGTGAGAGGAACCCCCCATTTTATGACAGGCAATATGAAAAAGTTGTTAATACTATTTAGCAGAACAGGGCACCCATTGGGGCTCATTTATTGTATATAGCTATGCAATTCTATACAGTTAGATAACAGAACATCAAAGCATATATTGTAAATATTGCTTCAAGTACTTGGTTATATTTATTTGTTTTGTTAGTGGGTGTGTTCATCTGCCATTTTCTACATTTTAGCCATTCAGCTGCTTTAAATATTTTAAAAGCAGTGGGGTATTTACTTATTGAAGCTCTTACAATAGTAGTACTTAAGGAAAACTCCCCCCAGTGAAGATAAACCACTAATGTCAGTCTCATATCTTCTAATGCAAACAGTAATAACCATCATGTTTGGCTCTGTATGAAATCTATGAAAATCAATACAGTTCAGACCCTGGTGACAAATATCAATGCACCCACTAAACAGTCTGTCCTGGACTGAAAGGGAAAAAGAGCAATATGATAAATGTCAGTTATCTGACTGAAACTGTAGAAAGCTCTTCATCACATCAGGCCCAACTGTTGATGTTTTGCAAATGTGCATACCCTCAATTTATGCAACACAGTCCTGGCTGCACTGCCTGGTGGTGCCACAGGCTCCTGCTGCTTAGATCATTTCACCCTCCTGAAATACAGAAACATCACGTGCTTTTGTGCACAACACAGTCTCGCCCAACAGCAGCCCATGCTGCACACTGGCCAGAGACAATAAAACAGGATGGCCGGTGTTTGCATGTAATGAATGGTTACTGTAAGATGAGCCTCTGCAATTAGTGCCATTACATCTGCCTTGTGGACGACAACACTACTGAGCATAGTGGGTAATATCCAAAACAGAGGCACAAAAAGAAATACTATAAAGTATACTTTATAGACAGAGAAGACTGTGAAACGAAATACTGTTGTAGTGTAAGGTGAAGCCAGAAAAACTGATGGTCATACAAGCAAAAACCATAGTAAATGCTTAGGAAAGAGGTGGAGGCATATACATAAACATAATGTATCACGAACCAATGGTGTGCAATACTCACCTTCTTTCCCAGTGTGGTTCCAACTAAAACAGGCAAAACCAAAGTCAGTACATTTTTCTGGTAAATCCTGCAAGTTTCATTCACCTGATCTTAGAGTAATTCTGCCCACCAACTGATTACATTTTGTGCTCACTTTGTATGAATTGCTGACACGTCACACAGGAATTCTTCACTGATTTTGTGTGCTAATAGTATACCTTTTTATGCTTTAATAATTCTATGTGACCAAATATTAACCACAAAGAATTTTCTATGAAGAAAAAGCTGCAGTGTGTCCTGCTAGGAAGACACAGATGTTTATATAAGCCCATTTATTAAACATTGAAAACAAAACAAGCTTTAATGCCAAGTCCATTTATTTTTAGAAATTCAGCAAATGTTAAGTACACCAAGAAGTTTTTTTTTTTTTTGAAAAGAGACTTGATGGATTAAATGTATAATTAAAGGTATTCAGTTTTAACAAAACCAATATCTCAATTTAAACTATGAGCTAGCAAACAGGTGTGCTTTTTTTCACTGCCACAGACTTTGCTTAATTTAACTAAAGCAAGAATGAAATTGCAGGATGTAGATAATGGGGTAAACGTATTTCTACAGTTACTAACTGTTGCCCTTTCATTTTACATAGTGCACCAAATTCTTGACAGAAGTACACGAGAGAGGAGAAAATGCTTGTAGCTGCAAACCAAAGGTCTCACTGTGTCAGATGTTATGTATTTCAATGATAAACAGGTACAGACACCTGCAGTGTGTCATGGGGTTGCCGTTAAGTAGTCTGCAGGTTATTAGCTGTTGTAATCTTACATGCTGGCATGCTTCTTGGGATTTTTTTTCCATGAGGACACCACTTACTGTTCTGTATGGACAGGAATAAGAGTTTCCAATCATTCTGACTTAAATAATCAGTTCAGATGAAACATCGGACAAGTAAGTCAGATGGACTTCCAATAGGATTCACAACTGTCGACAAAAGAAGAAAACCAATATTTTCTCTCCAGTGCTTATGGTTTAAACTATTTACGACTGACCTCCAAGAGTATTCAAGTTTAAAAATCTGGAAAAAGCACCTAGTTATGAGATACTGATTGCAGAGAAACATCAAGTTATTCAGCAAGGTTAGAACTGCACCACAGAAAGCACTGCGCATAAAATACCTGCTCAAAGAATATTGCGATGGGCCGAAAAAGTTCATCTGTAGGTACTTAGTAAGGAAGTCAAATTGCCAAGATTACACCTTACAATAGAGGGTGTGCCAAGTGTTTACTATGCACTATTGTTACTGTAATATAATGAGGGCTGGGGGGACAGACACACCAAACATTTCTCATAATTGTTGGTGAACAATGCACCCATTACCAACAACTCAATGCATTCATTAGACAGAATGAGGACATTAGTATTACTTGCACAATCTTACCACAAGTAAGTTAGAAAAACAAAAAGGAAATACAAGCTGATTCCTATTCCAGTATTTAGTGCCCCTAAAGAGAGCTTGGGAAATTAGATATAAGTGAGGAAAGTTGATGTACATCATTTGCCAGAGGAGTTATACTTAAACAAAATCCTAAAGGAAAACAGTGACTCCTTAAATAAATTACATTGTTGCTGGTCAAAGAATTGAGGTTAAGCTGATGACCATTAAACTGCATTTAAAATTACACGAAACACCTGTATTAAATCTGAATTTAATAAATTGTCAGTCAAAATGACTGGGATTAACAATAAAAACTGACTAAATGTATAGACTACAAGAGTTAGTCCGAGGCAATCGATTATTCTGCCGGCGAGAAAAACTTGAATAATTAATAGATGCATAACATAGCTATTTGTGAAAAGGGGGGATAAATTAGCAATAAACAAACAAATTCATCAGTAGATGATAACTGGATGAAACTGAGGATCAGAAATTCTCTGGCACAAAAAGCATTCTAAATACTTAAGTGTTAAAGACTATATCGAACATCAAGAGTTAAACTAGTTTGCCTTACAGTCTTTTGGCAATTGTGGAGATCCTCCAGGAAGCGTTTCTCTAATCTATCTCACATGCACCAAATAAGACTAACGATTTGTCTCAGTGACCCTGGGTTTTGGATATTAGGGAATATCACAGGGATTAAACAAAATTCATTAGTAAAGCCACACCAGAGGCCAAAGATTATATTAAAAATTGCCATACCTTTAATTTAAATATTTGCCAACACTGCAAATCAGGCTTTATATAAAACACTGGAAGGTGTCCACAAATATATCGGCACAAAGTGTCAACCAACACAACCTCAGGTTTCCCTTTGTTTTCCACAAAAGACATTAAAAACAAGAGTTGCTTTCCACTCAAAGATATAGCCATCTGCCAAGAAAATATCTACAATTTAAATTAAATCCAAATTGTACAAGTTTTAACTAGTGACACCAAACACTTTATTGATGAAGACAAAACCCACAAAATACAAGAAGTCAAACATAAATAAAGTCACGTAATATTAATATTTGCTAAAAAGTATAAATACCCATAACCACCAAAAGAATTACTTAAGTACAAATTCTGGCTTTTGTAAGTAAACAGCTGCTACTTAAATGTAAGTCCCCACTTTAAATGGGACAGACAATTCCAGTATACCTTAGAACTAAAGAAATAACTTAACAAGCACATAAATTAAAATCTTGCTTAAGGGAAAACTACAGAAGCAAGTTTTACCTTCCAGTTGTCAGTCAATTTAATGATCATCAGTAACTGAAATGTTAAAACATGTTTCAAAAGCAATACAGCTATACAGTAATAACAAATGTATAGGAAAATTAAAACTAAAATTGATACCCACATTTGAAACTGATCTAAGTTATCATTTAAATCATAAGTCATACTTGTTAAAACATTTAATTTTTATTCACACACAGTAACTAATTTATAGTGGCATCTTTCACATATCCCAGGCAACCACCACCCAAATTTTTGCTTCTAAAAGTAAAATCCTATTAAATTTTTTTGTGTGACTCGGAATATTGCATTGTTACAAAATTTTAATTAAAAATAAAACTGAACTGCTTAAAAAGAATATTAAACCTACAAATCAAAAAGGAGGAAAAAAGTTAAGCACACACTGTATGTGAAGTCAGCTACAGCTTTCAAACAACCCTTTCTTACCTGAAAGGAGAAAAGGTGATACTGATCCAACTACATTAATCATGGGGGTCCAAGTGTTCTTTTTGCCTGAAACACAGGGTGGAAGAAATTACTATTTAGACAAGGAATTGAGAGGTGGAAAGGGGGCGTTTATTGTAATTACCACTGGGTTAGCGTTCTAAAAATACAATCCGCTCAGCCCTGTAGAAATACAAGTCATATACCTGTGGGTGTCAGGCCCACCAAAAAAAAAAAAAAAAAAAAAAAAACTAACTAACTAATGTAGCTGAGACACCAAATCACCCCAAAACTGTGGTCATATCACAAAAAAGGGACACTGCTAAACAGTTGGTTTTCAATATTGAACCACACTATGAAAATATACAGGTAGTAACATGCTTTGTATTGTTTGTAATCTAGCACGGTGCTAGTGCAACTTAAGTGCCTAAAATAAAAAAAATACAATATTTAAGTCTGAGCTACACTAGGGATATGTGTTGTCCTACATGACAGAAAGAAGACTGTCAGCCCTGTTGTCAGAACACAAATAAGGCTAAATATTAGATGTTACACCTTTTAGTACTTTAGCTTTAGTCTGAAAATGCAGTTGGATAAAACTTCACAGCTAACACTTAATACTGTAGTGGTAATACACTTTTTGAATACATATTTAATGAAAATATGGTGCCTGTTACTTTTGAGTCACAATACTGAAGAAAGATATGAAGGGGAGAGGAGGGGGAAAAAAAAAAAAAAAAAAAACAAACTTAAGTCCACTTCCTGTAACTCAGCTGGCAGATTAAATCACAAAAAATTAAACTCTTTTAAAAACTTAACATTTAAATCTATTGAATGATTTGAATTACTTAAAAATATACAACTTTTAACTTGCTTGTACCTGATAGTGACCATTTCTAAAGATGTATGTGTAGTACAGGTTCCATTGTAAAGGCTGCTACAGAAAAACAGCATGAAAAAGAAAAACTTTTCAAACATTTTTCTTCAGACTTTAAAATGACCAAATCCTAGAACTCAAGATTTTATTAAGTGTGCATCAACATTAGGTGTCTGTTTCAGTATCACCCATTATTTAGTAAAAAATATTACACAAACAAGTTATTTACAGTTTAGATCAATCAGTTATTGTTCACGTTTGCTGAAATTAAGGGGGAGAAACCAAGAAAAGTGCATTGCAGTGCTAAGGATACAGCACAGCACTACAACAAGAATAAAGGAAGAAAAATAAAGTTTGAGTTGCACTGGAGAGTTTTATTACATATTGCTGGAATCTTAATCATGACCTGAGGCCAACATTTAATGGCATTTAGTCAGCATTGCCATATAACCACTAGTATTTATTGGGTTACTTTTATTTTTTTAAACACTATGATCATATTTATGTTTCAGATTTTCATTAAAATAAACAAAAATTTGCAATTCTACTAAACAAAATAGATGTCTGCAGTACATCTAATAAGTGCTTTAATATGAAGGCACTTATTTAAAAATGTTTTGACATTAAAGTATTTATTTAAATAAAACCTTCGAACTAAATTAAAATCAAACACCACCTTTTCAAATGCTATAGGTATACATTGCACAACACTTTCTGAATTAAGTAAAAAGTACTCCAGTTTTATGCATTTTTCTTAAGCTCTAGTTTGGTTAATATTTAGTGTATGAATTCAAGCAGTTGTGTGTGAAACCATATTGTGACACAGAAATGCATCCGTGACTCATAAATACAACTGATCTGGAGCAACATTTATGCAGTCACCGGCAATAAGAAAGATGCATTATGACATATGTTACAAAGAGCAGCGGCACCCAGCTTCACTGTCCTAATACAGCCTGTACTTGTAGTCCTATAGCAAAAAACAAGGTGAAGCTAAATTTTAAAAAGCCACAGGGGGTATTTAGTTCATCTCAACAGCACTACACAGACATATGATTCAGGCAGAATTATTCTCAGGTCACTACCACCTCAACTGTGTTGCTTGAGTAGCCAGTGTTGGTGTTTTAAAAAACTGTGTGTGTGTGTGTGTGTGTGTGTGTGTGTGTGAGTGTTTAAAGTCGTCCCTCTCCTGAAACACTGACACACCCAGTTTTTGCAAAACTGAGTGGACAGTAAAACACGACGGTCATCCTCCTCAAACATTTGGCACAGTTACACTACTTAAATTCAAACTCGGCTGAAAATTTACTAGTTGCCTCTATTACTGTTATCCTAACTAATTTTTTGTGGGGTGTTTAGGACACTAGGTCTTGTCCATCAGACACATGAGGAACTGAGATATTATAAAAAGTTTTTCTTCTTCACAGTGTGTGTTAGCTATCCAAGGGTATCAGCAAAAACCTTTCTTGCACACTTCTAACAAATACATCTGATCAAATGCAAGTACAGATTACCGAAACAAATTAAGTTAGCAAATCTTCCTATTATA
The DNA here is from genome assembly GCA_900497675.1 of Arapaima gigas. Lineage (NCBI taxonomy): Eukaryota > Metazoa > Chordata > Actinopteri > Osteoglossiformes > Osteoglossidae > Arapaima > Arapaima gigas. The sequence continues at coordinate 1,745,063 of UFQX01000030.1, forward strand.
ATGAAGTAAAAATTATCATAATCACAGCAAACTATTACATTTAACACATTATTTTTGTAAAGTGTAAATTTACATTTTACAACCTGACACAAGATATTACCACAGCACTTACTATGAAAATGTTTTACTTCTATCCCCATAAGTCATGAGCTGTACATTTTCCTAATGAAATGTTGTGCTGATTAAAGCTAAAAAATGAATAAAGAAACCTGAAATGAAACACCAATACAACCTTTTATTACAGTACTACAAAGTACAGTGGTGACAAAGATGTAGATAAAAAATGCAATTGTAGGAAGCATCTTCAAAATAAAACTGCATTCCTTCACTGAAATAAATTAACCAAATCACAGAACAAACCAGAAAGTGTTAAAGCTGACCGGTTGAGTGCTTAGAGAAAACCCCATTTCAGTGTTACTTTTAAGAGTTGCGCCAAGTTGTGAATTGAATGGGGACCAACTGAACGGCCAAGAGACCCTTAAACTGTAAATAGGGGAAAACTTGCAGAAAGTACTATTTTAAACCTTCTATTAGACCCCACCCAAAAGCAGTGCTGTATGGCCCCCGCAAAATAAATAAATAAATAAATGTTAGGCCTGATAATAATAATTGTAATAATAAAAAATAGAGTACAATAAAACATTGAATCTAGGCCCATGAGCCAAGAGGTGTAAACTATCTTTTTACACACACTCACACAAAACTACATTCTCATTACCTTTTCCCACTACACTGGTTGTGGAAGTTCACTTCACTTTTACACTCTGCAGTCACCACCTGTGTCCTCCACCAGTGATTAGTGACAAGGATCAAGTCAACACTGCGAGCTCTTTCAACTAAAAGGATACAGACACACACAGCACTGGTAATTTACACAGCATCAAAAACTTCCTAACAAGCAGAAAAAGACAGCAGTGCATACACCTACAAGTCATTGTTAACACTATATACATTTTTGTCACAAAAATCATGACTGCAGTTAAACGTGTATTCAGCCAAGTGTAACAAAAGAAGCAGACAATGTGGATTCTCTAAACTAAATAATAGACACACCATCACAACACCCTGCCTGACTACTTTATGAAATCTCTCCCTTCTATTAGCAAAGGCAGACAAAAAATATATAGGGTTCAACAGACAAAACTCATAGCAACACTTAAGTAGGATTCACAAGCACTCTGCAAAATAAAATGTTACAATTAGACTACAAAATCATGAGGAACATCTTGGTACTGAGGCACTAAATAGCAATAATTTAGAAATTTGCTACAATTGTTTGTATCAGTCTAAAGGTCTGCATGAAAATACTGTCTTAAACAAACATTAAATTAAAATGTTTTCAGTGGGGAATCCATAGGCTTTGTTCCCCTCAGGGGAAGTTCAATTCGAAGCTGCTTACTTGCTGCCCACCATATTAAATGGAGACAAAAAAAAAAAACCATGTTTTTTTTTAAAAATAAAAATCATATTAAAAAGTATTTGAAAATGTTTCTAGTCATCTTTCCCTAATATTTAAACATTTTAAAAAAGTTTTAGAATCATCACTTAAACACATTTCATCTATTTTAACCAACACACCATTAAAACTGTACACAAGTTTAATTGTGAAGCTAACTTGTAAAACAACTAAAAACAAGTAGTGATATATTGGCTTTATCTGAAGTTTTGAACAATGTCATTTAAAGAAAACAAACACTGACAAATTTGTACGTCATAAACAAACCTATATATACAGCCTTGTGTTTAAATGAGAACTAGAAACAGTTCAGACCACAGAAGTGACACTGTAAAAATATACTGCTTAACTAAGCACCTCAAGTACCTCAATTTTGGCTGTAAAAAATATCCAGTTTGCACTTTTGTCATTGTCCCACTAAGATGACAGCCTCTACTACCCATTTTCCTTAACATCTGCCCCTGCTGCACCGTATGGAGTACGGTACAGACAGCTTGTCAGACTAATAAGTAATGAAAAAATTAATTAACAAGGACAGTGAGGTACAATCCATTGCAGGTAATATGCTTACTTTTTACAGCTATCAGCTTAATGTATTTTAACATTTTTAGTGCTTGTGCACAGCCTAACACAGGAAGGGGGGGGGGGCAATAACCGAAAAACATGCTTCAACTACATTCATTTTTCTGTAACACTTAATTAAGGCCTACTAGCACCAACCCCTATGAACCAGAAAATGGCTAAAGTTAGGTATGAAAAATGCAAAAACATTATTTCTTTCTTTCTTTACTTAGAAAGAAATGCGAGCAGCAGAGAATGTTAAGTACACCAGTAACATCCCACTAAAGGTAACAGTGCTTACCGGGAAAGCAACTACATTCAGTAAACCTAAACTCAGTGCGTGTACCCCTATTAATACAAATATATTTTCTTTAACATAAAATAAATACCAGTTATTTTACTAAGCTTTGATTAAAAGCAGCACTAAATACACATGAACACATTAAAATACCCAAACAGCAAATTCCTTAACTTTTTTGCTATAAGAGAATTATGATTCAGCCAAACAAAATACTTGCAGCTAAAAAATGAGAATGTAATTTTCACACTTACAGTAACTTAATATTGATCACTAACCTTTTACCAGTAATAAGTAGCTAAATATAAAATACATGTTAGCTACATCAGCCAGAACCATCTCTGACACAGATACAGACTTGAAAAAGAAAATTTCCTATTAACTGGCAAAACTTAAGGGCAAACTATGAACCAGCAAAAATGCACTCAAGCACCAAAACTTAAACCATGTTACAAACTTGGATTTCTTACGTCAGCATCTTGTTCTTTCACTAGACATTACAATGCTAAAAACTGCAAGTACTGCCCACCATCCCTGATCTCTTCTGTACTTGTGACCAAACACTACACACTTCCCTTTGGTCAGCAAAGGACACAGAGCTTATGGCTATTCAGCACAACATGCAGTCTTTTTACTGTTAAACTGGATTACATGAAAACTCTCATATACAGTTCATATTCCTACTTAACACAAATGATTTATTTATTTATTTTTTTTACACAAAATGGTTTCATCTATTGAAGACACCAGTAAAACTTCAGTTTGTCTTCAACAATATTAAACTTGGGCTTAAATCTCCATTTCCACCATCCACATAATCCCAGACAATATACTAAAACATTACAGTTTTGATCTACACAACAAATTAAGCACCCTGTTAAAGCCGTTACTTTTTCAAGATAATTCCAAGTATTGAAGATTTGACACTACAGGAGGAGAAAAACAGTTTTATACCACTTGACAGTACTGCCACTGAAACCGTGTTATTCATTTCCTAGACAGGTCTTTCTCATGACCACCAAAGCAGGACAGCTCAGTTTTCACAAGTTCTGGGTTTCACACAGGGAATTTCCCTTTTAGGTTGGTTTAGCAGATTTGCAGGGGCATAAAACCACCAAAATATGATTCATTTAAAGACTTTCCTAACCAAATTACACATGTAGCAGAAAAAACAGCAGCTTTCAAATATGATTTTATGAAATGCACACCCAAACTAGGCAAATCTAGCCATTAAAATGTTACATCTGAAAATTTTAAACTAATACATTAACGTTGCCTGTTTTATTAACTACAGTTAAAAAAAAAAAGAACTATCAGTTAGCAAAAACACATCCTGCAATACAAGCAGATGTTTCCATAATTAAAAATTTGGGCCATCATCAAATAAAGCCTGGATTTTTCAACAGATGCAACCATTTACAATTTTACTAAGTTATTTAAGCAAAATACATTTAATATAGTTTTACAGCATAAGTCTGAAAAGTCATTAATTTAAAATACGACAGGAGGGTCCAGTCCAAGACATTACTAGTTAATGCAGAATTAGGATATCCTTTCACAAATAAAGCTATAAACATCCAAAACCTATAACATGTTCCATTAGTTAACCATATGTGAATTTTGTCTGATCCATTCTAGTAATGTAATAGTGAACTTTAAAAAGATGAATGTGCAACTGAGAAATGTATATTCCTACACCCAGGGTTTTGGGTTGCCTAGCTGTACCCAGGCACAGAGACCATCACTGATGTCTCCCAAACAGGTAACAGCACCACCAACACTGGCACTCTTAAAAACAGACCAGTCAGCATTTGGCAACACCAATTCTAAGAACAGCCACCTTACACAAAAAGAGGCTTTACTTGTGGGCCTGCTGCATGAAGTGGTCACCACCGTTGGGGCTTGGAGGGATACAGATGAGCCCAGGGATGAAGACCAACTGAGCTGATACTAGTGAGCACCTCTCAAAGGAAGAACGGAGGGGTAGCAAAAATGTACCTGTTAGCTGCTCATAAAAGACAGGAGAGGAGCCCAGTCTGCAGCTACTCAAGTCCCAAAGTCCCTCATGACAACTGCCCCTCAGGGTCCCTACAGACAGCACTGCAGCCAGCAGCCCCTGGACACCCTGAAAATAACTTTAGCCAAGAGTGACACTCTCCATCCATTACCTGAGTTCATGAGTTGGGATTCACACGTGAAAGGATTTTACTGTAACGGTTACACAGCGGGTTGAAGAAGCCACAGCTAGGCTGGCCAGCCGCCTCCACTCCACAGCACCGGGGTCACGTCTCTCAGCGGGGAAACTCACACCCAGCCAGGTCCCGTGCAGGCGCGCGCACGCACGCACACACACACACACCGTGTCCTGCACATGAGGTAAATATAAACCATTCTAGTAGTGAATTTTGTAAAAAAAAAAAAAAAAAAAAAAAAAAAAAAAAAAAAAAANGTGCAGGCGCGCGCACGCACGCACACACACACACACCGTGTCCTGCACATGAGGTAAATATAAACCATTCTAGTAGTGAATTTTGTAAAAAAAAAAAAAAAAAAAAAAAAGCAAAAAAAGACCAAGTGTTAAAAAAAAGTCAAATTATGCAGTGGTATTTTCTACACTACAGAGATTACATGCGTGTGGGGGAGTAAACACGGAGGTAAACACACTGAGGTTGAACAATAAAAGTTAACCAAGTGTGTTTCGTAACCAGCTGAGTGAACTGCACTGGCGGGTAACGAGCGCACTGTTTGTTACCCGTGACTGACAGATTACTAGTCTACAATTAGCAAGACATCCATCCTACTGAAACCGCCAACTACCCCCCCAAAAAAGAGAAAAAAAATCAAAACATAGGTCCTCTCTCTATAGCACCCAATCATATGAGAAAAACACGACGTATTACTAGGTTTTTTCCATCAACTGACACGTCTAGGTACCCATTCTACACCACCGACCACCACTGGACTATACAATAGCCACCAAATTAGACTACTGACAAATAACAGAGGTGCTAAAGTTAGATCATCGTTGACAACCTAGCTGAAATATAAGGACGCGGAAACCTGAATGGAGAACTTACCTTCGTTTGAACGAGGTCAAAGGTGTCTCGTTGTCAAACCGTACAGTCCGTTTGACAGTCAGCTACAGAACCAGTTGGTCATTTTTTCAATGACACGAATACAAAAAATCGAAAACAAGCATTATGTCGAACAGATCTCACCCATTTGTAAAGTCGAAGAAAAAATAAAAATCTTGCAGCTCGTTAAGTTCATTTAAAATCATTAAGATGAGCGAACAAGGACGGTTGGTTAGATAGTGAATCTATGGCACAGTGTGCGCGAGTCTGAGGCTACGGGCTCGCCCCCGCCGCTCGCATCCTCGCTCCCGCTCAAATTTAACGTTTAAAAAATGCCCGAACGGAACAAAATCTAAGGCAAAAAATCGAGCACGTTACACAGCGCAGTTCGAAATAATTTTTAAAGATTTTTAAAAAATTTTATATAGCCGGGTTATTTTTTTTTTAGATTTTTTTAGGAAAAAAACTGGATTTCTACAGTGCTGCCAAGTCAGTGAGACTGCCTTTCTTCTTTCTAACGTTCCTCTCGCCTGCTTAATCACCGTTTAGTCTGTGTCCTTTGGCGCTATTCTCGTCCACTGAACCAAGCTTTAAAAAAAATCAATGTTTAGACTTTTTTGCTCTTTTTTATGTAGAAAAATAAAATAACAGTTCGTCCGCGGTGCCTCCCCAATGGATTCGCCTGCACATCGCCACTCTGCTACCCCGCTTCCACCGCCGCCGCCGCTGTTGATGTAATCGCTCTTCACTCGAAAATGGCGCCGAAAGCGACTCTCTTCATTCAAATTCGTTAGAGCCGCCCCCCCTCCCTGCATGGGCATGCCGGGAATAAGGCCCCGCTCGCTGATTGGTGGAGAGAAATGCGCTCTCAGATGGGCTCGCGACCCACGCAAAGTCCTCTTCGCTGGGGAACCGAGAAATAAAGTTAACACTTTGACTACCAAAAGATAATGCGAGCATTTCTCCTAAATGATTAAAAAGCGCAGACTAAACACATTCTGGCCAACCAAAAGATGGTATACGTTATTGACAACATATACGCCACTTTAATTCATGTCCTAAAGTCTCTTTTCTATCATAAAAATAACATATTTCAAGCCGAAGAGGAACAGCAAAACAGCACGGTACCTATATGAAGTCTTCCTGACGAAGCAAACTGGTATTAACCCGATTTTTTTTACACGGGATGAGGGGTGTGGACAAGCGAGCTATGCTGTTATTTCTAAATAACAAATGCATATGTGTGCTCCGGATACGCCGTGGTACATGCAGATGCGATGTTTTTCAGGTGGAAATGTCAGTGAACCTACCTCGCTGTGTAAACTGGGCTCGGTAACCGGTGTCGATGTAGCGGTACGATATCACACTTGCGGACATTTCCGCGACTGTATCCATACGTGCCGTTGCTATCCTGTCTAAATGCGTTTTAATGTGACATTCACTGTATATAACGTCTGCAGCCAACACGTAGCGGACTTGCTTCCACTGGCGGTTATAATTTTGAACTGCGGCGATGGGGACTGTCGGTGTCGGACCTATTTCGGTGGCTCCGGTATTGAGGGAGTCCGGCTAAGTTGAAGTACATTGTGTGGCGCTCAACACCAGCAGCCCGCTGTTGCTACGTGGCCTGATTGGGAAAATAATGAAGAGAAACGAGCCACATTTGCACCAGTCCAACCGACACTTGGCCCCTCGACTACACTGGACCTCACTATAGCAGGAGTTTATTTTAAAGGCTTTTTGTAGTCCTCTGCTCTGAAGAGAATGACGACGCTCTACATCTGAAACATTTTCACCCGCCTCCAAATGTAAAACACAGAATAGCGGTTATTGCACCACGTAACGTAGCTGGAATTTCTTTCACCTCTTGCACTAAAAGCTCGGTCCATTCTTGTCTTTTTTATAATCTCACGCCGGGTATGCTTCCTGGGCAAACGTCTCGTTCGTCTGCCGTGTACATTGTGCTCCTGCGTGTGAGGGATGGGGGTCAGATGGCGGTATCGTGTCGGAACATATCGGAGGGGTCTGACTTGCTGGAGCAGAGGTGGAGGCGAAAAGCGCAGCTGCGCGTTCTGAATCACTGCTCGTCGGTTTACATCAGCATAAGGAATGCTCGTATTGTCTAAGTGACATTACTGCTCTGCTCTATTATATTTTAGTTAAGTAACACAAAGAAACACTTGTCCACAGCGCGTTTCCGTGTCGTACGCAAAAGTGCAGGCGCACTTTCACAACAGCGCCACAGTGAGCCGTTGTGTCCTCCTGTCTCCAGCAGATCAATAATTGACGGCGAAACTAGATGTTCCACTTGACAAGAAATGAGTCTGTTGCCAAAACCTATCTGAGATGTGTCAAAGATAAGGTTCACAACTATACCCTGGTTTCTGAAGTTTAACAAGCTTAGAATTAACCTTTAGTGAGAACAGTAATGGAGAACAGTGATAGTAAAGTGAAACTGATAAAAAGATAAGGAAATGTTTCTATGGATAGCATTAGGACAAAAAGTTGTCCAACCAGTCATGCACTTCATGGTTGGAGGACTATGCTCAAAAGGGTCACTGGTTCAGGTCGTAGATAATTTACCACTGGTGTCTTGCTGGGCATATCTGAACAGCGTCTAAATATGTGTTAAATTAACATACATTTGGTTTCTTTTTTCAAATCTCACCCCACTGAGGAGGTGCTCAATGTACACAAGTCACAGGGAAGACCAACTTCTTTGGACATTTTGCTGAAACCAGTCTGTGCAACCTCATGATTTTTGTTGTCATATGTGGTGCCCTACAATACAAACTGAGAATGGAACAGCTGAACAATAGGCCCTTTGAATAAAACATTCATAAGGAAACAGCAAAATAAAGCCATCATAGGGAATTCTTCACCTCTTTTAGCAGCAACAGTGGCAGTTTTTCCACAGTAGACCACAGACCACTTGACTATACAGGCGCCAGTGGATTCATGGCTGTATGGTTAAGTAGCAGCTATGGTAAACGCTGCTTGCTTATTACGGGGAATAATGTAGCATGACATGGCTTGCTCTTTCTCAGGGGATATACACATCAACAAGCCCGCACACAAGTCCTGGCTTCTGCTGGTGTCATGTCAGGACACAGAAGGACTGTAGTAAGCCACTCTTATCAAATGGAACACGTCACACCTTGTGCAAAATCAACAGACTGATGACCGATCATACAAAATGCACACAGCACCAAGAATTTGTTACTCAATTCATGTAAGACAGCCGTTCAAGTCAGGTGGAAGTCAAGTCTAGTCATCAGAAATTATGATGAATGAATATCCATACACCTCTACAGCAGTAATGCTTTAAAATAGTTTTAGTGAAAGTTTTCCCTACCCTTAAAAGTGTTAACAATTGCAGTATAATGAACAATACTGTAAGACTGCATATTTTATATTTAACAATGGACACTATACAGATGTGGCCCATCTCGCAATACATAAACAAACGAGAAATCAGAGGATATAACGGTGTCTTTGGGTTAAAATGTCTTGGTTTTGATTAAAGGAATTTCTGTCAGAAAACAAAAGCAGGAATAATCCGATACAGATGAGTGAACAGAGAGAAACCATTTTGTTGTATAGTTACAGTATTTAGACAAAATACACAACCCAGCTGTCAGTTTCCCTTGGGACAGACTGAAAGGATGAGTAGAGGCAAACATCAGTAAACTGAATGTACAATTTTTTGCCAAATCTACTCTGATGACAGTAGTGTGAATCAACCCGGGTGGCATGCAGGATCAGTAGTGTTGCTGCCTGATTGCACCTGGGCTGGTTGGGTGCAAGTTTAAATGTGGCTCAATCTGTATGGAGTTTGCATGTTCTCCTGTGTCTGTGTGGATTTCCTCACACTGTCCAAAAAAATATGTTTCAGGTGAACTGGTCACTCTAAATTGCACATAGGGTGTGGGGGTGTGTGGCCATCCTGTCATGGACTGGCATCCCATCTGGGGGTAATTTCATAGCCTACCATTAAATGATTTTGAGATGGGCTCCGAACCACAGAGACTCAGGATTAAGTGGTTAACAGAAATGCATGGATAGATAATTCAGCCTAAAATGTAACATTTTTTGCATATCTGACAGCCTGGCCTGTATACTAATTAATAAAGCTAAATATTAGAATATTTTGAATGTGTGATATGTGTTGCATACAGCAAAATAGCCAAGAGTACACCTCAATAAAACTAAACTGACATGTTATGTAAAAAGATCCCAGATATTCAAATTATATTGTAAAATATTTTTAAAAAATGGAAATCTCTAATCCTCAGCAAGGACTGCTGTGTCTGAACAGAATGCTCTGTTAATAAATTAATAACAATAAAATGTCCTATCATGGAAATAAAAGTTCTGTTCACACACACACTGACTTACTTAAATATCATTTCATTTCATGGTATTTTCAGCTCCTGATCAACAAAGGGGGTGAAGGTTGGCTCTCTGCCTGAGGCTTTATAACCCTCCTCTCCCACACAAACCACACATGCCAGGGGTAAAGTGGTGGCAGTCTGGTGTAGCTCCTCTGTTCCTCTCAGGGTTCAGTAAGAAGGATGAGTCTAATAGTAAACTGAAGGAAAACCAGTTCCTGAACACTGCAAACTGGCTTCTGATCAAGCTTTCACACACTAATTCACACACTAGTTCTGCATTCTGTGGTCAGGACATGAGTAAAACCTGGTTAAGTTTGTGTTCTGAGCACAGATTAAAAAAAAAGCTACTGTCAAAAGTGTAAAGCAAGATAGAGTTGTTATAACTTTTTTTTTTTTACAAAAGTTAACCTACTTCTTTGGCTCAAATGACATTAGAGCTAAAAGTTATTCTTCCAATGCTGTGACCATCGTCTAAATGGCTTTGAAAGCAATACTGTGGCCTACTGGTCACAAAAACATGGCAGATATATTTACTTCCTGTTTAAATGTCTATTGAAAACCAGATATGTATGGCACATGCAAAACTGTAGCTTATTATAGGGAACTGAGCACTACATAGAGTACATACAGCATACATTAATGTACAGCTTAGGGCAGACACTACTAGAATCTTTGTTTACATTTCTTTACCCTCCTCTTTCTGATACAGTCTTCATGGCATATGATTAATAACCATGGCCATAGATATACATCAATAGCATCAAAAATATAACTGCTAAACATTAAAATATTAATCCCAAGTTCCTTTTCTAACAATCACAATTCATGAACCTGATTTGGTCTGCCCCTAGTTTTTTACTCATCTGTAACTGCTCCTTACTCTTACTGTAATTCAGACATGTAAAAATTCATTAACAATAATAAATGAACATTTGTAGTAAATATTTTGCAAAACTCCACATGGCCAGTAAGAGACAGAGTGCACAGCTTTAAGCCTGCTGCTATATCCGAGTCCATTTTCAAGCAATGCTCCAATACCCCACAATCTAAGCGTATTTAGAGGCTATTTGGGGGGTGCAGGGTCCCCTTTACCCATTGATTCAATGGGGGGAATCCCCTCCTCTCTCTTGTTCTCCTTGTCAAAGACATCTGTAGCAGCTGCACCCCTTATCCATATCGTAAAAAGCTAGAAGGGGGCTGGGGCAAAAGGGATGGTGTGTGTGTGGGTGCATGTGTGTGTGTGTGGGTGCAGGAAAGGCTGTGTTTTCTATTGTAGCCAAAGGCAGCACACTTCACTGACAACACATCTATCAACAGCCAATAGTTACCAGCAATTCACCCTGAAAACACAACAGTGACCTTTGACCTCTTAAGCAAAAAAGTGAACAGAATCACATTCTGATATCCCTGCTAAAGATCTGAGGACATCCCTTCTAATTCCGATGAGAAGAGCCGAAGAGGCCCCGCAATACTGACTGCTTTAGCTGTCTGTTTCCCATGTAAATGGATAAACCTAATTACAAAGTTAAAACATAACATAAATACAACCATTTTTCCGTAAGCCGTCAAATGAGAAAACGATCTTCCCGTTTTTAGGCAGACTTACTATTTACACAAAGCCACAAGCAGGGAAATAAACTGTGAAGGTGTCTGGATGCAAATTAGCTCAAATAAAATGAAAGGTCAAATGGTTATCACATTTGCATATCAAATTATCCCCTCGAAAAACACACTTTCTGGAGAGAAATACTCTGACCAGGCGCCGCTGTCTCCGTCTGCCTGCCGACACACATTGACGAGGAGCATGTCGGGTGCACGCGATGCTGACACACTCACCTCAAGACGTGACAGATGCGGAGTCAATGTGAACTCCTGCGCGACACTTGTTGCGGGGCACACGCTGCCGCGCCACCTCCTCGTTATCTAACCGGTTTCTAAACCACGAGAGTAAAACTGCCGGCGCCACGACGGGGAGCAGCTAAAGTGCGCGCTTGGAAGACAGATAGCCTGAGGGCAGCAGTTGTTCGAGATCTGGCTCTATGGCGGTTTTCCTGCTAGCGTCTACCTGACGGTGACTCGGGCATTTGGGTCCCACCCCCAGGACCCTCCAGTGTCATTCAGGTTTACTCATGTCAGGTAAAATCAAAACTGAGGAAGTGGAAGATCAGTAAACACAGTCCTCAGTCCACGCCGATCGTATCTGTTTCTGAAGAGCAGAGAGGACGTAACTATTAATTTACATAAAAGTGTATTTGCGCATCGATAGGTCACATCGCATTGAATAAGGTTGAGACAAAACAGGAATATTTTAAACATAAACCCTACAACAAATTTTAAAAACATCAAAAGATCAGATTAAAAATATCAAATAACTTAATTGCTTTCAAAATATCTTGCTGCTGTAGTCTTGCGCAAAACTTTAACAAACAGACAAAGCTCATTAAGGACCAGAAATAAGATCAGAATCACAACCTTCGAAATAAGCAGTCGACTAGTTTTGGATTGTAAGAAATAAAGTTTCTACGCGCACACCTTCAACAGCAATTGTAACTATAAGAAAGAGTCGGTAAAACCATCATAGCACTTTCATGTATGGACACCGGTGCAGTTTTGGGAATGTGTTAATAAAAGTATGCAGATAACCTGACTTCCACTTCACTCTTCACATTCAGGTCGTGTATAACGGCATTTGCTTGTAACTTTAGCCTCTGTAGACCTACATCCTCAGACAACATAATTGAGATTGAATGACCTAAAAAGGCCTTAAGATGCTCTACATTTAGCATAAGTAAAAATATATGTTGAATGTTATTTACATTATCTCCTTTTATTAATCTAAAGTTACATATATTTGCTTAACGTTGGCATTTTCACTCAAAGGCCAAACTTTATACTATAGTGACTGATTAACTCAATGTGACAACTTCACATTATACTACTTTATTTCAGAAAGTAGCTCTTATTAAACAGAACGAATGAATGAAACTAGTATGTTTCCCAACCGTTGCAGACTCGCAAAATGTATTTTCAATGCAGTTTTTACCAAAATTTTAAAACAAGAGCTCCACTGTCTAAAATTTTGCATCACTACTACAGAACAACATTATTTCAAGGAAAAATAGCTACGTCATGTATGAGGCGCTATTTTCGAAGTATGGTATGTTTGCAGAACTTTACGTACAATTTGGATTTGACTGAAATTCAAATAGTGTTACGTCTATTTCTTAAAGCAATTGTCTTTTACGTTTGAATACTCGGGTTCTATACAAACAGCTGACATAAAACTATGAGCGGGAAAAATAGTATCCAACTGAAAGGGGATATTTAAATCCACAAACAGCGTCTTTGTTTCAGGCAAGCCACCTCGCCACAGTTTCGCTGGTACCTCCGAGTGAAGCGGCAGAAACGACCGCGCTTTGGCGGCATGTTTTCGGCGCCCCAACTCAAGCGGAAGTCCCGCCCCCTGCGCCCTGCACTACGATGATGTAACCACTTTCCAAATTTAGCGTGTTGCCGATGCTTACAAGTTTCTCCGCTGGTCGACACAGCTGTCCATAACGTGACGTCATCGCAGCGCTGTTATTATTGTAAACAGTCCGCCTGCTCTCCGCTGTCTCGCTCCACCAAGCTTAAGTATCTGTAGTTCTTTGTTCATTCAACCTGGTGTAAATGTCTGTGCGAGAAAGACAGACAGTCTCGCTCGTCGGAAACAGTGTGAACAATAACTGCGATAAAGGCTGCACCATGCGCGAAGTGCTTCATTGTTGGAACTTATCATAAGCCAGCAGTAGAAGCCGAGTAGACACATGACGGCTAATCTAATACGATATCGTGCAAAACCGGCACACACGAGCGCCTTGGCTCCGCTATTTCAGCGCGGCGTTGAATTTAGAAACGAGCAAATACCCGACAGAGACAGCACACACAGCGGTGTTTCATTGAAACGCACCCTTGCATTGTGGATTTTTACCCTCATTCTTTATTGTTGTAACAGACAACAGTCGCTAAAACGCCGGACACTAGATAAAAATAAAAACACCTAAATTATACGAGTTAAAACTGCTTGTAAATACCTTCCTATTCACCTTACTACAAATCCATTTAATTACGTCATCTTGTTTTTCCATTCGCTACAACTGTATGTACAGTGCGCTCGTTGTTTACCTCTTTTAAAGGTACAGAATTTTTGTGATCAATGAACCTCATGTCTCACGTTGCGTGATGAATGTTGTTCAACAACTTTGATATTCAGATATTGTAACTGTATTTAAATTATTGTGTGGACACATTACTTCCAATAAACAAAGGCATCGCGAGCAGCGGCTTCCCCAAAACCAAACTGACATACATGGAGTCAGAATGTGAGAGAAGGCAAAAAGACACAGAATGGTTAACTACACTTACTTGTGTGCCTCTGAAAGCTGAAAACCAGTGACCATCCGAATTTGCATGTCGACCCGTCTGTTTAAATGGCAAAATTACTGTATTCCAGTTCGAGGTTTCAGGCTGCCCTACAATAAAGACTCGCGCTTCTCTTTAAAACGCAGTTTCTCCAAGCTTCAAGGAAGTTGTCCTTTTGTTCGAGTATTTATACATTGCGTCAATGTTGCGAAAAGAGGCGGAGCGGTGGCACTTTGTCAAAAAAAAAAAAAATCCGCGCACACGACCTTATGTACACAAAAGTACACCCTCCGCCCTGACAAAATCGCCGGATCACATCAGATCACGTGCTTTGGAATAACCGCCGTCTCCTCGCTGCGCGGCTGCACGCGCTCCGGGGGGACAGAGGCTAGACGGCCGCGGGAGGAGAGATGCGCGCGCGGACTGGGTGTCGACAGCCTCGTGTCCACGCGCTGCTATTAGCTGCCGGATCGGCGTCTGTAAAGCAAGTGCTCAAGTTTATGTTGTGCGCTGAAATGCGGGGCGGGCGCGCGGGAGACGGGCTGCTCTTCCACCAGCAGTTGCGTGATCCCTGTTACTTCGAGGAGAAAGACAATCCCCCCCCCCGGATTGGATTTAAATTATCGACACTGTGAAATGGTAAGGAGAGGTGAAGCATCCTTTTGTCGCGGTTACGGAGCAGTTGCATCAGAAACTTTACTGATTTGCTGCCACCGAGTGACAAAATACCATATGCCAGTGGATTCCAGTTGTGTTTGCAAAATTAACGACTGACTAACATACAAAACTAAATAACGATAAAGTTATTGTTGAAAAATAAAATTTCAAAAGCTCTTCCTCGGGGTTAGCTTCCTGTCTCTTAATTGGTTTCTCCGGCTCCTTACTCAAAATTGCAGACATTAAAATAGGCTCGACTCTGGCTCCGAACGGACGGACGCACTAGTCGTATGTCCGCGCGCAGCCCCCAGTCGACCCCACCACCGCAAAGGCCTAAGGAGCGCGGCCCGTTTCAACACAGTCAGCGGTCAGCAGACTGTTTCCAGTCGGTGTTCATCTTGCCTGTTGAAAACTGCTGTAGTGCCGGACATAAAATATCTCTGACAATGACATAAACAATATGTGAATATTAAATAATGCCAATTTAATACTATGCTCTTTCCAAACTGTGGAGTGTGTCCTATAAACACGACTACAGCTCAAGCCTAAACTGAACAAAGCTCATAGACACACTGTTTTCTATTTGTAAGTACTGTATGTATCCTTAGTTAGTTATATATGATCATATTTTTCAACCAGTTTTAAAGTAAACAAAATTGTCTCTCTGCATTTAATATTGACATCCGCAGCTTGCTGATACAGCTGTACCCATAAATAATTAAATCTAATGTGGGAACCCCCGAATGACACGCCTGCGCGTCTCTAGTGATTTGTTTATTCAAATACAACATATTACATACAGAGCTAAGGTAAAAAAAAATTGACTCCTGTCTTAGTGCCATTCTGTGCCCTACTTTCGCATGTTCCAAAGTATACCTGTTATTCCATATAGGCGTTGCTGCACGTGTACACATGCAGCTGTAAGCAGATATATATGTATAAATGTGTACATATATATATATGTATACATTTTTGTTTGTAATATAGGCTATATAGCAGCGAATATTCGTTTACCTAACCTAAACATTCCCATTAATAAAAGGGTGAAATTACGAAATGACAGTTTTGTTGGGTGACTCATGGTGTCTAAATATTAATGGAAAGTACCTTTCGCTAATTATTTTGCTGAATAGTAGTTAATAGTTGGAAATGAGGAAGACTGTTGTTAAACTGTGTTGAGACAACCGCTGAGATTTATTTCTACCACACCAGCAACAGGCCTAAAAGTGTGCTTATTCCACGGTAAAAATGTACCTTTTACACGTGGATTGTATTTATCATTTCGTTTGCCGACGCTCTTACGCTGAATGGGCAAAACATGTAATATGCTGTGTAACAGCAGTGTAAAAGCTGCAGTCTTTATGGCAATGATGAATTTAAATAATACTATAGATGTAAAAACTTTTTGAAAAACAAAATGGGACCAGTAGACCGTATATCGTGCTGTCCGTGTTCTGTACATTTTACAGTTTTTTGAACAATTCATGAAAAGGCCCCTTAGTGGGCACTTCCACAGCTTTGCGATTTGTAGTATCTCAGCAGTGTACAGCTACTGAAAGTCTTATAAACATAGCGAAATCGTCAGAAAAAAAGTTCTAAGTGAATACTTGTAATTCTGTACCTCCCTTGTTCCATTATAAACCGACAAATCCACAGCTTTTGGAGGGCGAACTACGCTAAATCCTTTGGAGGTGTTAAATGATGGGCTACAGGTTTAACAGTAAGCAGCTTTTAATATGGAGTTACATTTTTAGGCAGCAACGCATTTGGGAAGTTAGTTTAAGAAGTTGGCAATGCTTGGAAGAGAAAAACACTGCCACTGAACTTCACAGTTTACACAGCTGAGGTGGGCTCGGTATTTTCCAGAAACACGCAGTTTCTTCTTTGGCACAAGCGAAGCAGATTGAACAAAGAGTTGTTGAGACGGGCGGGAACGGCCACGTTTTGTACCATCTCCACGCCAAAGACTGAACGGCCCTAAACATCACGGCGAGATGACCAAACTAACTTATTAAAGTTTCGGAATACTGTCTTACGATGTCTTTAATAATTTGTGCTTTTAGATGCGTCCAGTACGTTTCAATGTCTGTCAAGACCAGCTGCGCAACCGCTGTTTCTGACTTCTATCTTCCTTCTGCTTTTTGCTTTGATTTAATGTGACGATTCTGCGCAGCTGGTTCAGGTGGCCAGTGGAAATGTCTGTCCATTTATGGCTCAAGAAGATGCATTTCAAACGCCACTGTAACCGTGTATAAAATGTTAATTCGTACGCTTAAGCAAAGCCTACTTGTTATGTCGAGTCCATCTTAATGAGGTGAAGATGTGTTTATCTAAATCAGCCCCCTTTCACATTCCAAAATTTGTTCTTTTCCCGTTGTCAGTGGTACAATAAAAATAACATAAAGACCCGGAAGCAATATAAGTAATATAATACTAACTGATAACAAAAACGAAAATTACTGTTACAGAAACAGGAAATTGCTAGAAATGGATCGAGTAACAGCGCAAAAATGCTCCCAAAGTTTTTTCCTTGTAGTTTTAGTTTCAAAATGCTCTTATTTTTGATCGAAAACTTCTTAAGTATAAAATAATTGAAATTGTGTAGCACTGAGGGCGTCAGTTGTGCGTTGACGTCAGAAGCAAGACTACAGTTTCTACTGTTTGTTACTACGCGCCTTTTGTGGCTTTTTAACTGTCCTTTACTTCATTTTCTATGTGGTTTCAAAGATTTTCCATCAAAATAAACGGTCTTCGTCGCACTAAGTGAACTTCTGAAGCGCGACCTTTTTAATTCAGTCACCATGCCATTTATTTCGTGCCTTTAGTAACCATTATTTTCATAATTCCTCAGCGGAAATCAGTGCGTTGTCATCTCTCCCGCACGTGGGCTGCAATCGGTCGCTGCTAATAATGCTAGTTTGTCAGACAGAAACGTGAGCAATTCATGTTATATATAATATTATCGTTGAATATAAGAATACGTAAAACAGTTTAACCGCTTGTGTTTAAATGTGAATGAATCTGAAAACAAAAATGAGAAAGTGTATGTAAACACAGCATATTAACCACGACAATGTTGCTATCTTGGTTTTCGTTCACCTGTTAAAAACGGCTTCATATTTAGAGTTTTAATTCGTCAAAATCTCACAAATTCTAAAATATGTCACGTTTTACCGGTCTCCACAGTAAAACATGGGAAAGGACAGTAAATTCAGGGTTTTTTCGGTTTTGAAATTAAAACATTCAATTGGATGTTCTTTTGTTTCGGACACGACATAAATTTCGCCTCAGTTGCCACAATAGACTATCCAGTAAAAAGACTGAGCAAAAAAGCGTTTTAATTTGTTTCCCCCCCATTGATGTTATTGACAAAAGAAGCCACAGTATTTCCCCCTAGCGTTCTGAAATAAACAGGCTACCTCTGCGGTTAAATACCACTAAACATATCCGTTTAAAATTTGGAGATTATTAAACGAAATACATTATTATTATCCAACGAATGCTATGTAATAATTTACACAAGTTATGAAGCAATACACTGACAGTGTTTACATAAAGTTTTAAATTGCATGTTGTGGTACATTCCAATTCTGTAACATCTAATGAGCTAAATTATATACTTAGTCATAAAAGTTGAAAAAAAAATATTTGTATGTGTGTGTGTGGGTGCCAAGAAGCGCACAAATGGCTCAGCACCTAAAATCTACCGCTCATAATTCATTTGTGAGCATTTTAGGTACATTAACATATATTTGATGTTCGTTCATACGGTACCTAAGCAGGTTTAGCACAATTTAGCTTTGGCTAAACACTTCTCAGAAGTTACAGTTGTTGCAAAAATTGCTGCAATCATCAAGTTAGTGCAAGAAAATTAATGACATTAATTTGATATAAAGCTTCCTCTTCGTTATAATTCATAATTGGGATTACGACTGCGCTCTGAATAACTGTTACGGTGTCATCATTAAACGTATTTTAGGTTTATATGGAATAGGTATTCTTTTTAAAATGTTTGCCAGGGAAAATTTAAGACACCTGGGTTCAGTAAATTGTTTTGCAGGATATTCACAAAGGACCAATATCCGACGTTCCCATTCGGTCGTCGTCAAACGGGGCCCCTTCCCCGCCTATCCGTTCAAGCTGAGGCGGAAGTTCGCGGAAATATCAGTTCTTGCCCGTTCGGCAGACGAAATATAAACACAAAGTTATTTCCTATGTCGTCAAAAAGCCTACTGCTCCCCACGCGACTTAAAAAATACGTTTGTAATATTGTGTAGTCATTCTGAAACCCGGGTTTGAGTCTTGCTTTCTTCAAATGAAACTGATAAAGAACATTTAAAATTTTCCACGTCGACTCAACAAAACCTACTTATCTGCAGCAGAATTCTCATTTGCAAGCATGTGGGCTACTCACAGAATTTCATTACCAAAATACATCCAACACGATATTATTAAAGTGGGAAATTCGGCGCCCGTTCCACCTGTGAACGAAACTTTTTTTTTTTTTAATTTCTGCTCTTGCTCGAGGCCGGGAACAAGGGGCACGTGCAGCCCTGACGGGCGGGCGGGCGCGCGCGCACTCACTCACTCACTCAAGGCCTTAATTTTCCACTGGCCACGCCGGGCAGTGCGGGGCAGTGCGGGGTCATCGCCCGAATTTAGTGCGCTCTCCCCGTATCACAAGGAACGATGACAATGGACGTTTGCTGAACTCAGCAACTGTGAAAACCAAGGCCTGTGGTAGTGGCATCCTACCTGCAGATAACAGGAACTCTAGTGCCTTGTATTCTCTGATTGGGATTTTCTACTTGGGCCACTAGTTCCTCCTGAGTGTCACCAGTATGTCTAATTTACAGCCTGTTTGCACACAGATTTGCACTTTTTAGTTCTGGTATTTTTGGAATCAAGTACATGCTTAAACTCTTTACATACAGTTAAACACATAAAAAAAAATCACATTGCATATTTTATGAAAAAAGCCAAGCAAAAATGCGACTATCTGCTGTCTGTGACATTTGTGTAGGCAGGTGAACAGGAGCAGAGTGCCTTTTTTAACTATTTTAAACTGAAACAATCGTGTTGTCCTGAAAATGAAAAGCAACAGGCGCTGTGTCTCTAGGGAATGATGCTAACCTGAAATTATGATTCAAACTGTTTGGACCAGATGGTAGATACAGGCCAGAACCAACCGGAAAAATAAAAAAAAAAATCTTAAGCACTTGATAAGACTAATTGAATGAAGAGTGTGAAATTTGTGCGGTTTGTGCTTGTAAAGTGTGTAAATAAAGTGCTCTAATAAGTGTACTAGAACGGCCTATATGATAATTGTTTCAGGCATACTTATCTTTGAGAATGTGCAATTCATTTAAATATACTTCATGATTGTGAAAACTATTCCTTGATAAACAAAGCAAAGTTAATTTGAAAGTTCACTCACTGCACTAGTGTCAGTCAGTTAAGGACACTATTGATCACTGTACAACATTTTTCACTACAAGACTAACTTAAGACAACATGCATTCTGAAACAGTATACTTCAGCTGTGGTAAAGTGGATCATATATTGTTTTCATGTACACAGTACCCCTAGTTATAATAACCAATTAGCTAATTTCACCTGCACTTCAGAAGTAAGTTTTTTTGTAGATGTACTCATTTTTAATCAAAATTAATCTTTCTAGTTTTTGTCTTCTGAGATGCATTCTTAACTTTGCTCTGAAGCTTTCTGATATGCTGCTTGAATTAAACAAGTTATTTGCTTTTCAGCATCTGTGGTTATTGTCTTGACTGTATCTCCTTATTTGCATATGTGTAGGCAGCATGCTAAAGGCAAAAGATTCTAAATAATCTTTTTAATCTCATAAAATTTTTTTCTTATAAAGGTCATTCTCATGAAGGCTCTGTGCTACACCATGGTGTTCTGTTAGCAGTCCATAAAGTCACTTTCTTTGGCCCAATAGACAAGCATGTTATCTCACTTAACCTTTTGGGTGCTTGTCTTACATATGTGCCACTTCATGCTCCAGTATCTTCCACCCATCTGCATGTGGTTGGATAAGCAATGTTGAGGCGGCTTCAGATTTTACAGTCACTTCTTCAAAGACAACTGGACATCTGTTTAAGGCCCCATCTTCCATAGACATACAATAGACTCACCTGACATGCTAGAACCATGTCAGGACTGTGCAGTATCTGGAGTTCCTAACTATAACAGTTTTAAAATGCAATTTTACATATTTCAAGAAACTGTAGTGACAGAATACATTCCTATCACTATGTAAAAAGCCATCTATCAAAAGTTCTGCAAATATATTAAAAAGACAGAGTAGAGAAGGAGTCACCTACTGTGTGCAGTTTTTTAAATGAACTTTAACAGCTGATTGGAAATACAATTGGGAAAAAAACAATAGTTTTCTACAGGCATTGAATTAGGTATTATTTATTATAATTGAAATTTAAAACTGGTATATATAAATCTATGTTGTGTATGAATATATTGCATTTAATTTGTTTCCAAAGTACATCAGCACTAAAAATGGACATAACGGTGATGAAAATTAAAAAGTAACTTAAAAATGCATATGTAAAATTAACTGTCAGATTTTGTTCTACTAAGAGGATATGCTGTGTGGGTGGAATCTGTATATGAGTCACTCGATCTCTGTGACATTGTTGGTTAACCTTTAAAATACCAGAGGTTATTTATAAGCCCTGTAAACAACACTTCTGTTTGGTCTGTAACCAAACGATTTATGTTACATATTTAAGACGAAGCAGATGAGCAACTGCATTAACATATCAAACATCATCTTGTTTTGTAAAAAAAAAATAGAATGCAAAAAGAAGTAGATTTATCACCGCTTCCCTGACTGAGCTGTGAGCTGTTTAAAATAGTACTTTTCAGTTAATATTTGTAAAGTCTAGAACTGTACTTTTACTGATTTAGTTAAAAATAGTGAAATCATTAAAATTGCTGGTATCACATTCTTACACCAACACTGTCATTTCTGCTCAAAATAAAACATCACTGGTAGTCACAATAATAGCTGTTTTCCATAATAATAACTCAAAATAGCAACTACAGAAATTTTCTATAAAAACTGTAGCCTCATTTTCATCAAACAAAGAAACATTACATGCTCATATACAGATACTTCCTCAAGGATCTTTTAGGTGTTCCGAGCATTATTGTGAGATACAGTCATCACTGGGATATTGAAGAATAGTCCAAGTAATAAACAGAGGACTAGGTAGTGTTGTGTCCCTCTTGTCTATCACCTAGAGTCTATGTATATCCATGTTCAAGTCCTATCAAGTGGAAGAGCTGTCTGCATTTCTGAGGCATCAGCCTGAGTGCGCTTCCTGCCTATTTATAAAGAGTTGCTACCATCTTCGATTACACAGCCCCCTTCTGCTCCTGGGAGCACGGTCTCCGTACGCCTCTAAAGGCCAGCATCAGCTTGAACTTGCAGCCCCACCCAGAGGTTCTTGTGCCCCACCAGAGGTTACTGAATATCCACACAAGGCACGAATGGAACGTGGACATTAAACCAGAACTGCGAATATGACAAAGACATGGACAAATGCAGCAAAGAAATTCTGCTCTTCTCCCACCCAGACTGCTTAAATGTTGAAAAACACCCAGTCTGATATCCATGTTCAAATTCATTATGCTTGACTTTCTTTTAAAAGAGGAGGCCAGCAGTTGCTGTCCAGTGGCCACCTGTTTCCTGAAAAAGAAGTAGGTCAGCAGGAGATTGTGATTGGCCAGTTGGAACATTGCTCAAGTTTGAAATGGCTGCCACTGATTCCTGGAGAAATGATCATTAGTCACGCTGGATGGCCTACTTATCCTTGAGCCTTTTTTCTTTTAATTTGAAGAAAATGTACCAGCAAGAAGATATGGGGTTTGTCTCTGAACTGGAGGGTGAAAAAAGCCAAAGCAGGGGAACAACAGCTATGGATGCATCCATTTGTCCAATCGTCAAGCAGCTTATATGGTTAAGGGTCAGCACAGTTAGCACACCTTAACTAAAACTCATTTGCGTCTCTTCTCTCCATCTTACCATCTGTCTTCTATTGTGCAGAGTTTCGAGTGTCCAAAAAATGAGAGCTCCACAGTAGCTTCTACAGCAGCTCCATGCCTGAAACACAGTTGCTTTGTTTTGACAGCCCAGTTTATATGGATTATATATATTTAACTGCCTGTCCTCCACCCGCTGAAGGGAGAGCGAAGGAACTGTGTGAGCCATGTGCCTGGGGAGAGGAGACATTTGGGGCCAGTGCATAGCTCCTTTGAGCTTCTCAGCATGTCTCTCTTTCAGACCAGACACAAAACCAGGCACTGCCAGTCCTGAAGGGGATGCCTGCTTGCCGTGCTTCGACCCTGGTCCCTCCAGTATGCAGCCTTGTGCCCATCTTTTTATTGTCCCCTGGTGCGTGTGCACCTTTGAAATGGATGGATGGTATCAGCCCTCAGCCTGTATTACATGTTTTGTGAAAACTGTGTGCCTCTGAGGAGATCAGGGGACAGCAGTGGCCACAACAACCAGACAGAGCTATCAGCAGAGCGGGAACCTGACGATGCGCCAACCACGAGCATAAGGAAGAGCAGCGAGGGGCGGTGGTCATGTCTCTGAAATCTGGTCCTGGGGGTCTGGACGGGGGGTGGGGAGTGATGCTTCATGCAGAATAGATTGAAACTGCAAGCACTGTGCAACAAGGAGCCCCTGAGAAGAAACTCTGAAGGCTGCTCATGGAATGCTGGTCTGTGAGAAGCAAAGTATTTTTGTGACTGCTGGCAAAAATGTAGCCAGAAGGAACCAGACACAAGCAAAGGTCATGGTTCACCAAATTCTATTATGGTTGTGGGGGTTGGGTGAATAACAGATACTAAAGTATCGTAATGACTGCTGCAATTGGGTGCAATTGGGTGATCCAAAAAAACAACTTTGCACCACTGCTACCGAAAACTAAATATGAGCCAGAGAGAAAAGGAGAACATGAACTCCAACACCCACCAAAACCAACATCTGACTTATTTGAGTGAGTTCCTGTGGAGATCAGCAGAGTTGTTTCTCTAGTGGTTCAATATTATTAATACGTTTTGGTTGTATACGCAGCTACCCGAAACTATCACACTGTGCTTTGAAAGGCCATGTGGGCAGCTCTGTGTAGGAGACTCGGGTAAAAAATTAAATAAATGTTTCACTGAGTCAGCAAAACAGGCCTGTCTAACATTCTCTTGTGAACAAGGGAATTAGAGAATTACGGGAAAAAGCATATTCAGAACTCAGTCTTAACTGTGAAATTTACAGGCAGTGTGTGAAGGAAATGAGATTAAGCTGAATGTCTGCTTACATGCTCAAAGAGGGACAAACGAGGAGAATTTGTGTGTTCAAGGCGCCACACCTCGGCAGTAGCGCAGGGGGGACGGGCGGCGCATTGCAACATAAGGTCGATTTTCTTTCCAGTCCGCCTTTCAGTTTTGTGGCGACATTATCTGTGAGGCTGGAGTCCAACACGACGGCCGCAGGGGGCAGTGACACACACACACACACACACACACACACACACACACACACACACACACACACACACACACACACACACACACAGAATGCCTGGACCGTTACCGCTTCTGTGACACCCTGCCACTCGCGCTGTCCGTCGCTTGACAGCATGTGTGGACGCGAAGCTGTACGCACGCCCTGTCCTGACCCGAGCGTGCGCCTGTGAAGCTGGACAAGAAGCAGCTTCTTTGTTCAGAGGCGCTGTGTTCCATAATATAGAGGAATAACTGAGGCGCAATTGGACCGCATTTTAATCGGGCTTAAGTCACTTTGTATCGTTACTCCCAGGATGCAGATGCAACTGCTGTACTTTTGAGTTTTAGAGACTCTTTAAATAAACAATTTTTTTTACTCTACAGCTTAGAAAAAAGGAGCAACAGGTGGCATTGCGGTTTGTGCCCCTCCTTGATCAAGGTACTGATACTGTAAAAATGACGGAGATGTATAAATGGGTAAGACAGTTCAGGTAGCTGAAGTCTGTATGCTACTTTAGGGAAAAGTATAAGCTAAATAAATAAACATAAGATTCAGTGCAATTATTTCAAAACAAAATGGTGGACAGTATTGGGGGAAAAAAGGTCTAAACTACTAAATGCAAAACACTGCAATACTTTTTATTTTGAGCCGTTAGTCCAAGACTAGTACTTCACCAGCATGAGACCAGTAAGACTGCACCAGGTCTGGATAAAATGACCCCGTCTGACCCCAAAGTTGAGAGCCCCTTTCTGCCCGCAGCCAGGCTGTCACACACACCAAAGCAAGTACAATTCTGTCCCTGACTGCTTCCTGTTAGTGGAACAATTAAACAAACTACTGGTTTTGGTCATACCAACAAGATGGCCCATAAAACACAAATATCTGAAGTCTGAATGAGTTTGAAAACACAGAAACCCACCCAGTGATCCACAAACGTCATGGACAGAAACCCGATTAACACCCCTTCTACTCACACAGACGCATCTTGCTGTGTAAAAGTAGAATGTCAGATACACTCACCAGTGGTTGAGGCCTTTGCAGGGCAGTGGAGGTTCATCTTCTCTGAGCTGGTATCTGTTGCTGGTGCTCCAGGAGGCTGAGTGAGTGGAAGAAGCACACAGTCAGGAGAGAGAGCTGCAGTTGGCCAAATGAGGGAGGCCAGTGACTAAGACCTGACTCACGTGGGAGGTCACTCTGCAATATCAAAACGGCACATGGTAACGGAGAGGAGAGGGTCGTGCGCAGCCCAAAATAGCCTTTGTGGAAGGATGGAAGACCCACACACTGACATCGGTAGAGTATTGCTCAGGCTGTGGGGGAACGGACACCTTTGTTTCCATTCATGACACCGACCACACACTGGTATTTCACCTCAGGTGATGCAGAAGAAATGCTTGCACTTAAAGAGCATATTCTCTGTGTAGCCAGTGTCTGGTGCTGATAAAGCACAACCAAATGAATAGCTAAATACTTTGTGTCTTCACTCATGTTAAAGGGAAAAGAGTCCAATGGTGAAGGTGGAGGGGGCCGTTTTTGAACTGTAGACCACACAGCAATCGTGTCTGGATAAGTGTATTATTGCAAAAGATAAAGTATAAGTTGCCCTGAATAAAAAACATTTTTACAAGAGATTATTCTGCAAGAGTCCCATTGACAACAGTGGCACATTGCTGTGGTTTGCTTGAATTGCTTGGCAACTAAAGCAAAGTTTACCACGTACATTTTCAGAGTCTTAAAATCTTTGCTATTTATTACATCTCAGAATGGTGTTTATGGCATTGTATACCTGAAATCATTCCCCTTTTAGCTGTCCTTGTCTTGTCATGCCACAGTCGTGTCTGGAACAGGTTGTGTGGAAATATCTTTCCACCCAGTGTGAGATAGCAGTACTTTTGATGTAATACGCAAGTAAGTACAAAACTGACATCTTTATGATATCTGAAATGACAAAAACATCAAGACATTAAACAACAGCAGTCACTATTATTCAGATACACACATTGTGACTGTTAAGTTTGTAGCAGAATTGTGTATTCAAAGTGCAGAGACAAAAACAGCAGAAAGAACTACAATAAAACAACAATTCAACATAGCTGAACACTAATCACAGTTTTTTAAACTATTTATCATAGTTAGACAAATTTATTTACTTAAATAAAAAGATAATGCATTTCTATTAACTAACTTAGTGCTATGTCACAATTTTTACCTGCATATAAAGCTTAATGGACTAGTTCAGCACAAGTGCCTTGTTCAAGAATACTATAGGAGGTGGGATTCACACCTGAGTTCTTCAAGTGCAGCCTTTAACCACCTGCTGAATCAGGTAAATACATAACCTCCAACCTCTTCACTTTGTCCCTCTGTCTAACCCTTTTCACAGAGAGCAATGGAGAAAAGCTCAGAAGGGTATCGCTCCCTACCTCTGGTCACAGACAGCAGTATAGGGAAGCTGACAAGCTGTTTTTCCACACACATAACAGTGTGGAGAAACTTGTGGATGTGCCTCACTCTCTACTTTTTTTGTAGAGACCACAATGCAGAGAGGCTCATAGAGGCACCCCATCAATTCCCAGTCTTTACAGTTCACAGCAAAACCACAGAAGTACAGGGAAACCCGACCTGTCGAGGAATTCCTCACACAAGGTAATGTGGCACAGGGCAGGGAAAAACAACAATAACATTTAAGTGGAGCTTTACTTTACACTGTATGTTATTGCTGGGGATGGGAAAAGTCTCCAAAACAGTGAGAGGCAATATAGAGTTCCAATATCCTGGAGGGTCATGACCCAGTGAGATGACAGAGCAAGACCCTTGTCAATGCAGGTGCCTTGATATGCAAGAATCATGTATTGAAAGAGGAATTTTTACAACATTCAAACATCAAAAAGGTGCTTTGACAACATAATTCACACTCAGATGGAGGTAAAAACTGAAGATATATTTAAAAAGGAAGTAATGTTTACAAGCTCATGAGTGGCTGAGGAGGCACTGTACTTGGGGACATCTCCATGGATCCAGGCACAGGCCTCCCCGCTGGACATTTTCTGGATCAGAACCAGGGGTGAGGATTAAAGTCAGGGCTCCAGAGGCTGCCAAGACAGAGCTCTGAATGGAAAAGAGAGAGCAACAGAGAGTAAGAGAGAGAGAAATGGTAGTGATATTGTGCAGCGTGTGAATATGAAAGAAACCCCTTGAACCATGTCCAGGCATTATGGGTGAATGGGTACCCTTTGTCTCAGTCAAGACGGCCTGGACTGAAATCAGATTTATGCATCTGTATTCAACCAGACTTCATGGAAAGCCATAACCCTTTGGTCTCTTAGTCATTTATACAAGGGAATCAAAGATTTGCACCGAGAGCAATATGCTGACAAATGTACTGAGTGTGGTGTAACTTGCTACTATAGGACTTAAAAACCATCAAAACATTAAACAACAGCAGTGACAATTACTCAAATACACACAGCACGGCTATTAAATTTGTAGCAGGTCAATCCAGAATATTGCCAACAATAGACCCTATAGAGATGGATGTTCTGGTCTTGGTGACAACAAGGAAAAGCACCGGACATGAGCAAAACGTCACTCACTGCTACAGATTGTTGGAACAGTTTCAAATAGTTTGAATTAAAAACCAATACACAATACTATTTGCACAATTTAAATATTTACACAGTGGGGGAACTAGTTGACAATATTTCAATGACATTCATTTAGATTAAACACTTCAATTGCTATAAAAAATAAAGTCAAGACCTGAATATGACTAACCGCTTATATATATTATTATAATTATATAATATAATAATTGTATTATAATTATTATTTACCCTACACCGATTCAGTGGAAAGCACTGTCACCTTCCAGTGCCTCAGCTATTTGGATGTGGGTTCAAATCTAGCTCATTCTGTGTGGAGTTTGCATATTCTACTTAGGTCTGCATGGGCTTCCTCTGGGTGCTTTGCTTTCCTCCCACAGTCTGAAAACATGCTTCAGGTTAACTGGTCACTTTCAACTGACCATAGTGTTTGTGTGCTCATCCAGCAATGAACTGGTATGCCTTCCAGGGGCTGTTTCACAGCCTAACACCCAGTGATTCTGGGATAGGCTCTGGACTGCTGCAAACATGGTCACAATTAAATGGTTAACAATAACAGCAAATTTTGGTCAGTGTCATTCAGCAATAGGGAGTAAAACTGCAGCTTTCCACTGTTTGTCAAAACAATAAATTCACAAAATCAACAGAAACCAGTTAGCTGAACAAGTCATATTTGAGCAGATGCTCCTGTTGAGAGACAGTTTAGGCACAATGTGGGAGAGGTTTTTAAACACAGTGAGTAGAAGTCTTTCAATAGGTTTGGGAAGTGAGCATTGAGCACTGTGCTTCCTGCTGAGGTGGTCAGCAGCCCTCACTTCCTGTTCCAAACATAGTTTTGGACTGTGTGTGTGTGCCCTTTGACAGAATCACAAAAATAGTTTGTCAACAGTCTTACAACATTCAGAATAGAGGGTTTCATTTAAATATTTTCTACAGGGTTCAGCCAAGATTAGCAGCTGAAAGAAGTGTAAAACTGAGTCATTTTGAGAGCCGGGTCTAGCAGTCATTTCCACCAAGACCACTGTCGCAGTGGATTCAACACAGAAGCAAATAAGAGCTGGAGTAGCTGTCTATATAGCATCACTGCAGCTTTAGAAGTCAGAGGACAAGTTATGAATCAAGATCCAAATCATTGATATGCTCCACTCATCATATAAAGAACATATTTTATTTGTGAACATGATTCACATTTTATTCCTCGGTCCTGCTACTGTGAGTGCCTGTGAGTCACTGGACTTGTTTTGGTTTCATATTGACTGCTTAGAATTATGTCCACATAAGGAACCTATAAGAAAGAGTATTTTATTTACAGCACTACTGCAAAGAATTTTTTCTCTTCAGATGCTTTGTGTGCTTGGGCCTAGAATTGAATTTCTGAAGCATCACAGGTGGCAGGTTTCAGTTTTGATCCTGAAAACAAGCAAACAAAGCAGTCAAGAATGAAGAGAGCTTTGCCAGAAACATTTGTGGGGACAGGTCATGTAGTTATTTTCCCATTATATTAGGCTCACAAATCAGAGTTTTAATGACAAAAGTGTCAATGAAACATGCAATCCATGCAGAAAGTGTTCCCCTATGAGAACTCTCTCATAGTGACATTTCCTTCCTAGTGCAACATCCCTCCCCCACAGAGGCCCTCTGTCGCCGAGTGCTCTGGATCTCTGGGGACAGACAGGAGGGGAGGACGCAGGGCACAGGGATCAAGCCAGCTCAAGCCAGCCGAAAGCCTTACAGTTCACTGAAAACCACTTTCAAACAAGACATTTGCACCCCTTCCATGGAGGGCCACCCTGGGTGGATTTACACTCACCTTTTATGAGATGTACTGCAGTTCTGGAAGCAGAGACCCCACACCTGGCACCGCAAGAACCTTGTGTGCAGGAGTGCAGGCTGCTCAATGCTGTTTGAAGAAACCGTGTCTCTGGTGTTTGTTGCACGTGAGAAGGAAAATACAAAGCATGAGAAGAGGAGTGAACATATTTCTCTACATGTTACAGACTGAAGGAAGGGAATGCATTGCCAGCATTATATTGTGATCCAAAAAAGCACATCCATGAAAATACACACCCCTGATATGAATGGCAGCGCAAATATTTCTCCCCTGTTCTCCAAAAGGGGCTGTGGGTGCACCGAATCTTCTGGCTCTCACCCAGAAGGTGATGTCATAGAGTATGACTTCATCGGATAATGTCATCACTAACCCCCCTTTGCCTGTCCCCCGCTCCTCTTCCTCCACACCCTGAGGGGGAAGGTGCTGCCTCACAAACACGCGCCAGAACACAAGCTCTGTCCACTGTCCGTCTCCCCAGCTGGTCCACTCCTCTTTCTATTTTAAGGAGGGGAGGGAAGGAAGGAGCTGTGTGTGTGTGTGTGTGTGTGTGTGTGTGTGTATGGGGGGGGGGAGTGTAATTGCAGTTCTCTACTGCCACCATTACACCATGAAGGCCAAACAATAAACAATCCTTTTGCTCTGTAGCTTTAACTGTGATGTTATGACCTGTTGGAGACNACCATTACACCATGAAGGCCAAACAATAAACAATCCTTTTGCTCTGTAGCTTTAACTGTGATGTTATGACCTGTTGGAGACTCATCTCAGTCTCCAACTTCTCAGACAGTTACTAGGACTATGTTCTAAGACTAAACTTATTTGAGTGTTTGAGTAAAGTGGAAATCTTTTGGTTGGACAAGTTGCAAAACAATAAACCATCATACAAGTGTGTTGTTTTGTGGTTGGCTGTCACTTTGCTCTTTGGACTGGGCACACAGTGGCAGGGAGCTTTTCAGGACACTGAGCGACAGCAGTGGAACTGGATCTGTTGTGTGTTCGGACTGCTATCGGAGTTAGGTGTGACAGTGTATGTATGTGTGTATGAACTATAAATAGTGCAGAGGGGTAGGGCCTCTGGTTGTGCCGAACCACGCGTCTGTTCTGTGGCCCACGCCAGGGCCCCGTTGGGCCTTTCCCCAGCCACCAGTGCCTCCTGAGGGATGAGTTCTAAATTTAGCCTCAGGATCAGGTCTTGGTCACTGGGCCGGCAGTAATGTGCTCCAGGTTGCAACAGGCCCACGCCAAGCGGGTGGGATGAAGGAAGGTGGAGTCGTAGCTTACTCTGCCAGACCCCACAACATTATTCCTTCATCTACTGTACTCATCGTGTGTAGGGCTGTCCCCAAGAGAGGAGGTGGAGTTGTCACACTGGAGTCTCATACCTCTGCAGTCACCTCATAATGGTCTCACCTTCTGGTTATTAACTGCTGTTATGCATGTATTCACTGCACTTTCATAATGCATTAACAGACACTTGGCGAAAAATGCAGTGGGAAAAACAAATCACATTCTCAACTAACTATAAGTACCAAAATAAAAAAATCCCAGTTATCAGTAATCTGCAACAACAAAAAACCAGCCAGCAGCTGAATGCCAGAGAGGAGAGAGGTGTCGTGGTCCAGGGGTTGTTAAAAAGTAAAAAGGGTTTTGGGCACCTATCAGTCCAGAGTGATTTGGCATAGGTATGAGTGAATGGCCTCAGTGTACAGTGTCATTTCCCAGCAGCACCTTGGCTGGACAGTCAGTGTGGGGCCTCACACTCACACTGAGCATCAGTGACTATGCATAGGCCACAGGGGGCAGGACTCAGCATCAGCTGTTTACGCTGCATTTGGTAAACACGACGGGTGTGTCACCCGCTTTGGCTCTCCCAGAGGCAGCAATAACATGGCCCATTAACAAACCACTAATTACCTCGTTTTCTTAATGAGGAGAAGGATGGGCTTTGAAGTTGTGCTACCACGAAATCCCAGGGGAGTCACGCTTGCCTTTTAGGGTGCTGGGGCTTGGAAACGCTGACATAGGGACTGGGAAGTCCATCTCACTTACTGAGAACTGCCGTGGAATCAGATGCCTGCAAGTTCTGTCTCTGCAACAGGGCCTCATTTGCAGCTGATCCAGAAATAATGAGCCTTCAAAAAAAGTGAATCAGAGAAAAATGTTGTTAAATATTGTTTCTGCTGTCTTGGATCATGGTACTAACAAAGCAACAATTAAACAAACCATAGATACATAAATGATAGACAGACACTAATGACCAGAATATTTTTAATGTGATTAAAAGCTTCTTTTGTGTCTTTTTGGTTATTTTGAGTGAATGCAATGTTCTAACATAAAAAATCCTGCAATTTTCGTGCAAACAGATGTTAATTTTGGAATGTAGGCAGACCTAGAAGTGATCCAACATCAGCATTCTGGTAACATGTTTATTTGTTATGAGTGCTCAGCGTCACCCATCTTTCTTGTTACCTTGGTTCCCAGAACTGGAGTAAATCTGAAGGTTACTTCAGGACTGTGCCTCATGAAATCAATAAAAAACAAATGTGCAACATGCCAGCGATGGATCTCCTTAGAAAAACCGCTTGTTTGTGATACTCATGTTCAAGGTGTGACCTTAGATACACTGTTCTGTCTGAAAGGTCTTTGTGCAAAAATGAGGACAATACTGCTCGCGGCATCAGAGCACACTTTACAACATTCTAGAAGAAGAATCATCCACTTACACCAGAGCCAAAAATAAGAACACTTTTTCTGTATGCTGGTCCACACACAAACAATGCCAATAAGGATGGGTCTCCTGCAGCAGAGACACTCTGACACAAGACACAGTACAGTGTTTACAGTTATGTTTTTCCTCAGCAACTTCTGGCCTTTCCAGTTTAATGAAGTCTGCACGTGATTCAGCATGAAAAAAAGGCATGACAAACGAATATATAGGCAGACAGCAAGGCACTAGAACCAACATTCAATAGAACCTTTTTTATCTTTAAAAAGAGAACTTGTGTTGAGGCTCATTTTTTCCTCTTCTCCTGTTAGTTGAAGGAGGAACAAAGGGCGCCTGTCTGTGGCACGATGCGCGCGGCTGGAACGACAGAGACTTCGGGGGGACAAATATGGGTTGGCTCTAAATTTGGGCCAGTTTCTGACCCGCATTCAGTCAGTCTAGCCTGGTTCCCCCCTCTGCTCTCTCTACCACTGGTGACCCAGGGATCTTTTTGCTTTACTCCAATTTTTCTCAGAAAAAGTCAATCTGCAGTTTTTATTTCTTTAAACACAAATTACGTCACTTGAAACAATTAACAGTCCAATTACCCATGCCACCAACTGAAAGATAAACATGATTTAGAGATTCACTGTTGTAATTTATTCCTTTAAATGTACAGTAACTTGTATGTCCAGTATTGTTTTTCAAAGACCTCTGCTTTGTTTGTTTTTTAGACAGACTGTTCAAAATGCTCCCATAATGTAAAACCTTGGAAGTCTCTGACGGAGCAACCCCCCTCTACTATCTTCCCATGTTGTCTCTGTCCACTACCACAGTCATAGCTATGCGCAGGTCAGACTACAGTCAATTTGCCGGCCTTCCTGCCTTCACATCATCTTGACTGTTTTCTGCTTGTTTTCATTCCACCAAACAGGCACTTTCAGGGAACACTATGGTGCACAAAAAAGCGCTTTATGGAGACCTTCTTACCGACAGCCATCTGCCTCCACAATGCCATTCAAAGGCCTGTTAGCACCTCAACACAGGGAACCAGGGAAGTGCCTCGTGATCTTAAGTCATTGCACTTACAGTTTGTTATATGTCATGTGTTAAGGTGTTGCTGTGACTGAATTTCTCTGCAGGAATTAATAAAATACCTATCCTGTCCTAACAAGTGTGGAAAATGGGTATTGAGACACAAAACGAAATCCTCAAATTGATACTGTTTCCAAAAGAAAAGGTGATCACTCTTCTACATCCAGTAAATGCACTTTTGTATTTGTATCCCAGCTGTTTTTTTCTGACTTCACTCCCTGAGGGAGCTATAAATTTGATCCAGTGGGATTCCCATTTTCTCTGTAAACCATATGGTCAAACAAATGTGTTTAGACACTGCTACAGTATGCAGGGTCAGGAGAGGGCTGATTGTGAACAGTTTTCCTTCTGGATCTGCATGGCACAATGTCCAATAAGGAGTGCAACCCTCCCCCACACCCAACTCAAATACTCACCCCCTCCTTTAAGAAGCATGTGGCTTCAATAAACCACTGCTAGTACACCACACTGTGGCCCCAGGCCAGTTATTCAACAGACTCTGTCAGCTTCCTATAATGACTCCTTGCCAAGAAAAGAGAAGCAAGCACATGTAGAGTTAACATTACAGTTGAAATACCAGTCCACTAAGTTCATCCCACATGTGATTGGACAGTCTCTGAATAGGTTGGTCAAACCTGTGGGGGTAAAGATGAAGAAAGAGAACTCAAAAGCAACATTTTAAAAAGTGCTTGTGTTTTGATCAATGAAATCAAGTAAAACTAGCAGTGCAACCAACAGAACTTCACAGCTAAATAATCAACAACGTAAGAAAGTTCTTATCAGGCAAAAAAGTCCAACTATCTTCCATATTTCCAATAACACAAGTAGTCCATAGCTGGCCACTTGATGTGATTTATAACATTTCTTTTCTTACTGTAACATGCTTTTGCAAAAAACTTTTTCACACGCAGGAATTTGGCTTCCTATGTCACACCAGACAATATGCAAACTTTACACACATGGGATCCTGACATTTCAATCTGTGGTGAACCAAATCCCAATGGCTTCATGTTAAACTTCACATCCAGGGGGAAGTGGAGTTGGTCTGAAATAGAGAAAGCTGAAAATGATATGTTGAACAGCATTAGTCAAAGAACTTAAAAAATAAACTTTGGCAGATAATGAATCCAGCTTATGGATTACACCAGATACCTTAGGATTTATACCAGACATAGAACAAGAGGGACAGAAAATGACCAGAAAACAAGGGTAGCTTGTTTCTGTCATCTGTCTTTACCTTATGCTTGTATCTATGTGAGCAGGAGTCCCCCTCTTGCTGAATTTCAAGGAAGGATTTGTGTTTATGCAAGTGATGTGTTGGCTATGCTGCATTGGGAATTGGCCAGAACACTCAGTCAAACTCTGTGGCATGTTCAGGAAACAGTTGCAAATCTTAGGCCAAATCTGGGGGCTGCTTGTCATGGATTGTATCTCTACAGTGTTTATGGCAGTAGGTGACATTGACCCTTAGTAAAGAGGAGCATAAAACTGATGACAGATCAGTCAAAATATAAATAATAACACACAACCTTGTAACATAAAGCTAAATTAAAAAAAACATAAAACACATAAAATTACATTGATACTGTTCTGCTTTATATTTCTTACAAGCCTTGGGAACAATTCCCTGGTTGAACAGTAGGGTTCCTCGCAGTCAACTATCTCACAATCCTGGCACACCTGTCCTCAATTGGACCATAAGGACTGGTTTTAAATAGAAGCTGTTTGGCAATGACCTTTGTGGAATCTCACTTCTTTCCTTAGTCCTCCAAGCCTCTCCCCAGAGCAAAAGATGTTTCTCATCATACTCAAGTTCATTGGTCTTCATTGTACCTCTCCATCCAGCACCAACACGCTTGTCAAAAAATTCCTGCATTGAAACCACCTGTAAATAAACTTCTGCGCTTGATCCCACTCAACCAGCAGTCTCTGTGTCACCATAACAATATTCTACATTCCAGCTAACCACATAAGCACAATGGTAAGGTGTATGTGAATTTCTCCAGTTTGAATGTAAGTGCATAAGCGCATATTAACAAGCCAAATGTAAAAATATACAAAAGTAAAGTGAAGAACCATACTCTCCAACTTGGCTGTTTGGCTAGGGAGTGGCTTTGCGAATGACATTGTCGCTTGTTCCATTAAAGAAGAATGCTTCCCACTCAAGCTACCCCAGTTGTCTGGGATTCCCTTCCTTTGTATTCCAAATATGGGCAATGAAAATGGTTGCATATTAAGAAAGAATTCTGAGCAGAGAACCCCAATTGAGATGCAAGCATTAAAATTTTACTCAGAAATTGATGGAAAAGCCTGCAGGAATGACTGGAATTTACAGATCATTGAAAAGGCATTTCTCCCCAATGTCTTTAGATGGTGTATGTTCCTTGTGCTCTCCCACCCTCCTCGGAATTTTTCAGTTTCCTGTAAATGTTTGAATCAACCTTCTGATAAAACATACTTTGTCTGGAATTAGACTTACCACACGAGCTGGAGGTGTCACTTGTGACAAAGCACCGTAATACAGAAGCCTTGGCTCTCAGAGAAACAGGACAGTGTTAACTACAACCTGTGGTAGCATTACTTACTGAGCTCCATCTGCAATGCTTAGCTTTGTGTACAAAATTTAAAAATAAGGGTAAAGAAATCAAGGCTATAATCAGGGCTTTTGTCACAGCTTTGGAAGTGATGACGCAAACAGAAGCTTCCCTCATCCCTTATGTCTCTTTCACACTCCTATCTTAATCCCACAAACCAGTTTCCAAACCAAAATAAATATTTGTTTGGAGCACTTTTCAGGGGAAAACAGGGTAATATTACAATAAAGGAAGCAGGAGTAAACCAGTGCCGCAAAGTCTACTGTAACTTCAATGCAATTATAATCCTTGAGTGGCATCTTAAAACAGCACACTCTCTGAAACACTGTGCTACTCTGCTCATGATGGTACCAGTGGTATCCTTGTGATGTTGTATCTTCAGGCCCTTTTGCTGGTGCAGGAAGTGCTACAGTCACATGTGTTTATTCATCTCATCACAAACTTCTGTTCTCCAGTCCTGCTCACCCACTCTGTCACTTCCTGAAAGAAAGGCACAAATGTACAGTGAAAATGCACATAAAACAGTAAAATAAAATTATTTTAAAACTATATTACATATCTTGAAAACAGAGGATAGGATTTAAACCTGGATTCTTTGACTTAAAGGACCCAGGTCTGAATCCCACTTCCTGCTGTTGTACTCATGAATTCCTCCAGTAAAACAGACCCTGATGAATAAATTGATAAATAATTTTATGTAGCTTGTTGCATAAAAGTTCTGCTGCTAGTTGCTCTGGAGAAAAGTGAAATCTAAATGAATAAAATATTTTTGGTACGTCAGCATTTATTTAAATGAATAATGTAAATCTTATTGGTAAATTAACATATATTGCAAAACAGGGCATATAGAAATAAATAAAAAATGTCAGGTCAGTTTGCTAAAAATGTTACATTTTAACTTAAAAGCTGCAGTTGCATTTTGCCTTTATTTCACTTTTATTATTGCCAGGTTTAGGATGTGAGCTTCCTGTGTCACACAAACTTTGGGGGCTGCACTTGAGTGTCCTGGGGGTGGACGTGGCAAAGGGTGTGTGAACTAGTAGGTGGTCCCCACTAACAAACCCTTCTGTCTGCAGGGCAGACATCAGTGCCCCTCCCCCTTCATCTGCCTCATGTCGTCTTCATTAGCAGGGAGGCAGGATGAGCAATTGTGGCGTTCAAATACATAATGACTGGCTGTGCGAGTCCTGGCACCCGTTCAGACGGCTCTGTCAGAAACACGGAGCTCATCTTATTTATGGGGCCCCTTAGTGGGGCAAATCTTCAAAGATGTTCCTTGCCATTGAAATGTCTTGCGTTCTGGAGCTAGTACACTAATTATTGTTTCTCAATAACATCGTCCCCGTCTTCTGTTACGCAGACGTTTCACTCTCCCCCTCCAACTGTCGCAACAGCGGCAATTACATCTGCCAAGCAGCTAATCCAAATGTCAGTCAGTGGATTGTGAAACTTGTGGCAGCGGGAAATTAGAGACCTGTGAACTCAACACTGTTATTAGGCAAACAAATATCAAAGCAAAGTGTTTTGCTGCATTCTGGAATGCCCTGCTGCAAGGACAATGGACTTGGTGCCCTAAGAGATGGACATTGTTCTAAACGTGAGACCAACAAGTGTCGTTATCAGCCGCCCATCATTAAGCCACACTGTACTCTTAGTTTGTGAGGCTAAAACAAAGATTTTGTAGACACATACCCTTTTGCAGATTGAAAACTAGCATGTAAACTGGCCAGTGTGCACATTTTTGTCAGTTAATCTCAACATGTGGTTTCCTTCCACTCCATTTCATTCCAACAACTTTCTTCAAAAAAAAAAAAAAGAACAAATTTTGAAGAGGAAAAGCTAGTCAGAAATCAGATCTTACTGTGGGAAAATTTATGGGCTAGTTTACAACCTTAAAGTCATTATAACATTAACACAAACATGGAGTGTCCTTTGAGACTATACTTTAAAAAAATTCA
Source organism: Arapaima gigas (assembly GCA_900497675.1). NCBI lineage: Eukaryota > Metazoa > Chordata > Actinopteri > Osteoglossiformes > Osteoglossidae > Arapaima > Arapaima gigas. The sequence continues at coordinate 1,783,235 of UFQX01000030.1, forward strand.
ATCAATAAAGCAACAGGAATGAGAAATGAAATAAAATCATAAGCCACCACACTTCTTTGTTTGGTGGAAACACAAGCTATTGTCTGCTATTTATTCAATTTAAAGACAACAGGGATTGTGACTATTAAAGAGAAAAGTAATTGCCACAGCATTGCATCATGTGCTGCCAATTAAAGATCTGCATATGATTCAGACCCGCATTCTGCAAAAACACACTAAAACAACACACACAAGGCCTACGACTAATTCAAGCATCCATTGTAGTCACTTGTTTTCTAAGTGATGTTTTGTCATAATTACCTGACTTTATCATAATTACCTTCTTCTTGCTGACCAGCATGAAGTTTGTGAAGCTCACTTCATGGTTGCGCATGAGATTGATCTCTTGGTGTTCTCTCTCAGTTCCCGTGATGGTCCCCTTCTGGAATGGTCTCCCCAACCCTACGCTGCATCACAGCCCTTACAAAGGGGCCAGCCACTGGCATCTCAGAGGAGGAGACCGACACCTGCAGTGAGTCACGCAAGGCTGTTTCACAGCAGTCTTCCTGAACCTGGTCTCAGAGGCCATGTAGATATGGGGTATTGTGAATATAACTGAGCAATGCTTTTGTAATGGGATCAAAACATTTGCAGTTCAAAAGTCAGCCAGTCATATAGGCTCTTTCATTAAATATGGAGAAGATTTTCAAGAAGGATCTCAAAACACATCTCTTTCAGACTTACATCTCTGCTGATCTCCAGACTGCTCCATAAATTTGCACACCCCCTGTCATGATCACCTTTGTATTTCCATCAATTCTGTACGCAGCTACTCGTGTAATGTGTGCCACTGTTGGACAAACACAACGTGCTTCAACAATCAGTTCTCTGAATTGAATTGTGAAATGTGCTTTGGTTCAGAGCTGTACACTGCTTTTGAGAAGTGTCTGCTAAATTAATAAATATGAAGGTAAATTTCAGGCCAAAAATGAATTCATCTTATGGTCTCTGTGAAGTGGGGACAGGTCTTGCTGTTTCATTTAAAAAGATCAAATATCAAAGCAAGGCATGTCAACTGTTCTGTATTGTAACAGTGTGAAATACGGTACCAGTTTAGTCAAGTGGGGTCAGACAGAGAGGATGCAGACAAGATGCTGTGTGGGTGTGAGATCTCCTCCCATATGCCCTTTACGCGACACTCAATGGACTTGACAGGCAGCAAGTTCTGCTTTCGGTGACGCTGAGCTGTGTGCTTGTCTAACACACACATGCAGAATTTCATGACCTTCAAGAAAACAATGAAATAAGAGCCCTTTTCTCCTTATCTGGGTAAATGAATCAGGGAGAACTTGCTGCTTCCCTTCTGGCAGAGAACAAGTTTCTATATTTTTGACTCAGAAGTAAGAAACAATTCTCACATCATGGGAATATTTCTTGATTTTCTGCCCACTGATAATTTTTCAAGTCTCTCTTTTCACATGATGGGCTCAAACTTGAACTATGCCAAGCATTCTACTGTGTAGTTACTAATCAATATTTATAAATATGTATTACATCATATCCTGTACATACAACACAACAGCACCAGAGAGCTTGTTCTCGCAGAAGCCTTTTGTCATATTTCATTCCAGGCACTCAAACCCAATAAACAAGCAGGCTTCTTAACCATCTTACTTTTTGGTAGTAAGTTTAGGAATTCTGTCAGCATATATTACAACAGAAACTGTATAACATCATCACACATGCTGAGAAAACAAAGAAACTGAGAGGAAAAAAACACGGCCGCATTTCAGTCTTTCCAGAAGCAAACCCAGTTAGACTCAATCATCTGGGCTAATGCAAGTTCTTCATTCACTTTTATACTTTTCAATCACCTGAAGACAGCAGGTGTTACTTCATTAGCCTGCTGTCATTTTGTAGTTAGTTAAGAAAATACAAGCTTAAGGAAGAGAAAGCAGGTGCAGCAGGTATAGCTGGGCAGGTCCTTGCGAAATGTCTTTAGGGGTAGACAAAATCCATGGCCAGAGAGAAAAATCCTACAAGGACCATTTTAATGTTTCAAATGCATACATGTTAATTGGTCTGCGTAAAATTAAATGTCAGATTGCAAAACTTGCCCAAATATCAGCCCCAGGTTGGTGGACTTGGACCAGAAGTGTTTTGCTTTGTCAAACCTGTGGAGTTCAATCCTAAAGTTTTGATTATACTACTATACTATACTGTACTATAATAGCTATACCCTGTATATTATAATAGAGTTATAATAAAGTTACCTGGTGCTGCTTGGTGGAAGCAGTGAAAAAGTAAACAGTAATAACATTCTATAATCACCAAACTGTGCTATCCTTAAAGTGCTTGTATTTAATAGCTAAGTATTGATAGTACTGTTAGACAGGCAAATGCCACAGAGAGTGACATGGGCACCAGTCATAGTCAAATAGATAGGAGAAAATAACAAAAATATTTTCAAACTTTATTACCCTTACATCACTAACGTGTCCAGCACTGTCTGAGTGTCATGTATAATTTCTTATTAATTTTTAGATTTTCAAATTGTACAAATTAATTTAACTTATTTTTAAGCATGTATTACAGCTACTGGCACCTGTTGTCATTCAAAATTGTGATCATGATGCTGCTCCTGCTGCTGATGATGGTGAATTTCCATCTCTGAAGCACCCTCCATCACACCTCCCTCTCACCAGTACAACACCCCCCTACCAGTTCTGCTCTTTACTACAAACACTTGCTGGTTTCTGTATTCAAACCAGAAATGTCCAGTGGTCCTAGCCCAATGTGCCAAACAACTAGCTATCCCTGCAGAAAACAGATGGACATCAGTAGAGGGAATGTAACTTAGAGGCAATGGTTTAACCAATAACGGAAGACCTGTGCTACAGTGCTATGCTTTGATGATGACTGGGAATGATAGAAACAAGAATGAGCCAATTGTTCCCCAGAATTCTGGGTTTGCAGTAAAGTTAAACATTTAAATATAAGTTACTGGACTTGCGAATTTAATTTTATAAGCTCTTTTTTTTAAAAAATTTGAATGTACAGATGAGAGAATTTCTATCCAGTGCATATGGCACAATGCCAACATACTGTCTCACATTTTTTTCATACAAGGATGCTGATATAAAAAGAAAATGCACATTGATGCTGATGTTACATTTGATAACATGTTACACACATAAAAACAAAAATACAGGAATTATAAAAGATTACAAAGGAAACAATTAAACACACTATACTGACCTTTTCTCAGATGCAAAAACCCACTAAGTAGAGACTCAAGCTGGTAAAATAACACTGTAGCAACAAGCAATGGTAATACACAAACAGTCCAGTTTGTGTCCCTATGTGGTCATTCAGAGTAGCACAGGGGACGGGTTCAACCAATTGGAGCAGGATGTCTGACATGAGCTGCAGGCAAGTTCAAGCAGGCCCTGGTGATATTTCTGTATGCTACACATGGACGCAAAGCTCACGATGACGACATAAGGCCTGGCAAGTGGGTTGACTATGAGAAGGGCATCTTTAACAGATGGAGTGAGTTGTGTTTCAAACACCTTTCTGTCAGCAACATTGGAGCTGTTGCCTTTTCAAAACAGTGTCCTGTCTTTTGATGGAGAAGCTGGAAGTTTTTTTCTGTGTGCCAAAAATTCTCGCCCAATTCCTCACAACACTCTTTTCTTCTAATTTTTTCCTTGATTCTCATAATCACAAGTTTTAGTAATCTCCAATTTAACGTACCTACTTGGCTGATCTTAACAACCTTAAATCTCACAGCAGGCAAAGCTTTGTGTCCCTCACAGTTGATTCCCCTGCAGTTGGCACTATTAAGGAAGGCTAGGCAATGACAAAATAAACAATGGAACTCCCACCTCTGACAACCGGTAAGACACAGGCACCTCAGACTAAAAGTCACACGTAAAAGCAAAGCTGCTTCATGTGACTGAACCACCAGCAGCCACATCTAGCTCAACTTTCTGCTTGGAACAGAACTATGCCAGAACATGCACGTCAACAATACCACTCTGTACCATGTTTCTTTTGTCACCCTTGAATTGTTTTAGCTTGTAATTTTGCATACAGCAAGCATTTCAGGAGTTGAAAGTACTAAACTGGTTTGTGCACTTGGATGGATGCTTGGTGTACTGTCCATTGGGACTTTGAGTCCTCTTGAGAACTTGCATCTGCTGTTCAGCACTGAGACCCCCCCATTGGACTATTTGAACAAGACAGAGGTGGAGGTGGGGTGGTGGTGGGATTATGAAAACAGCGCCTGCAGGGTGGAAGTAGGTGAGTGCTTATATGCGTATGTGTGTCCTTAACAGTGGGGTGTTGGTAGGGGTTTGGTCTAATACTTCCCTCCCGAAAAGTGGTTTTTTGCAAACTTCAATTGCTGTATACTTGTTGTATGTATGAAAAGGTCTATTATTGTGGAATTACAGATGCTTATATTTGTTTTCTGCAGTATTGTATACATGATGAACATAAAATTATATTGTATGTAAATAAATCCATCCATCTATTTGTCATAAATGGTTGTCGAATGCAGGAAAATGGTGCTTTGTATCTTCAAAGGGAATTGAAGCGCAGTACACACTGAACAGGATGCCAGTCCCTTGCATGGCAATCACACACTTATTCTGTCATACATATATATTCTAAGGGCAATTTATAGCCCCTGATCCAACTGAAGCACATGTCTTTGGACTGTGGTAGAAACCCAAGGTGAACAGACCTCTAAAGGAAGGATAAACACTGAAGAAATGCAAATACTGTAAGACACAATTTAAAGTGTAAATTTAGCAGCAAATACTAAGTGTTGTTTATAACCCAGGGTTTAAACATAATACAGTCCTTTTGCATACAATAAAGAACACATGACATCCATTCCTGACATAATAGGGTTAAAAAGTTCTGTGAAGTCCCATTGTGAGAGGGTCACATTACCATTATTTCTTAAGGCTAAAAAATGTACCGTACAAAAATGTCATCTAAAATTAACTAAAGTAAAAAAAATCTTTTATATGGATGACAGTGATAAAGCCAATATACTGCATTTATGTTTGTGGAGAAATTATTATTTCTAGATTTTATTTTAATAGTGTATTTGCTTTCATTCATTCATGCATTCATGCATTCTTTCATTCATTCATTCTCAATAACTAGTTGTTCAATACAGGGTCTAAGAGATCCAGAGCTTGTCCTGGATGCACTGGGCATGAGGTGGGGAATACTATGTATGAACACAGTTTGTTAATTTTGCTCATACATGTTTATGATATAAAGTTTGCAGAATGACTGTGTCTTTCACTCTGCAAAGCATGCAGACACTATGACATTACAAGTGCTATGTATCACTACCAATACATGTCGCTGAAGGTACCTAGATTCATGACAATGACTAACTCACAGCCAGGTAATGACAATGGATGAGTTTCCACCTTAAAATCCTGTACTGTGTACGTACTTGCTACCTTGTCTGCTTCTAGATTTCAATTTGAGGATGGGCCTTAGTCAATGATTGCTTCTTACTGTGAAACAAATGATAAAGTTATATCTGGCCAATCTAAACAGAAAAATCCTTGGATGGGGCTTCGGACAAGCCAAACAAAGAACAGTAGGGACACACACAAAATGATGCAAAAATTATCAGTATTAAATCTGCAACCTTGAGATCCGGTGTTAATTATTTGCAACGAGTGAAAAGTAAAAACTGAGCGTGACTTCACTCTTTTGGTCACATGTGCCAAAGTCACCCCCCAGGATGACATCATGGATAATGGTTGTCTGTTTCCAGACTCAGCAAAGTTTCCCGTCTCAGGAGTGCCTTAAAGTCACGTTCACGCTGTGGCCTGACAGAAATGATAGCACGCTGAGAGCAGCACTTGACAAACATGGAAATGGAGGCTCAATAAGGTCTTTCCAACTAGAATTTATATCTGGACATTGCTTTGGGAAAACAAAACTATCAATGTGCTTTTATTGAAAGATGCAAAATTTCTGATTGTTTAGATTTTTTTCTCAGCACAATCCACCAGCCATTGTCATAAATCACAAGACTACTTCAAATTACATGTAATTAGCTGCTGGTTTTCTCCAAAGCGACTTACAGTATTAAGGTAATTAAAAAAATTTACACATTTAAACAGATGAGTACTTTTTACTGGAGCAATTTTGGATATGTACCTTGCTCAAGGGTACTACAGCTGCATCTTTTGAGTGTAAGGCAGCAGCTCAAACCACTCTGACACCTGCTGCACCTAAATCTAAGACAATTTGTAAAAATCATCTCTCCTGTAAATGCGACTTGTATCTTGGCCTTGCACTGGATTTCTTGGAAAAGTAACATTTTAATTTTCTCTGAAAGTATTAATTAAGCAGTCTGTGGAATCTAAAAGCTTCTCCATTATTAATACAACTGCATGCTAAAGCTGATACTGATATTATGGAAACTGAGGTGTTGGTCCAGATAATAAACCTTCCTCTAAGGTCAGTTGATGTGGATGTCCATTGCATCTACAGTGTTCAGCATGCAGTTCAAGCACAGAGCTGTCAAGCTACAAACACGATGGATTACTCTAGCTTGCCTTGGAGAATCTGCTGCTGTTCTTGTCTCCAGCTTGGGTTCAGGGAACACATTTCAGTTGCCCTTATTGGTCCCAGCTGACCTTACTCATCTGAATTATTTCAACAAATAGTGTACAAATTGACGCTAACAGGCCAACCCCCCTGCTTTCCTTGTGCACCCTAGACGGCCCCCCTCAACCAACCCCCTTCCTGTCATACTGAAAAGTCCCAAAATTAGCCTGTATATGTCCAGATATCGTGGGAACATGGCCCCTCCACCCCCCCTTAACTTAAGAACTTGTCTCTTTGCGGTCACATTGTCTACATCATTTTACTGTAGAGTATTCTTCAAAGGCACAAATATGGCTTTGTTAAACAAACAAGGAGCAACAAATGGATAAACATAGACAAAACACACATTCATTCCATCAGAAGGATTCCTTACAATTTATAAATATCATTATAAATTCCCTATTTGTTGCATTGTATGTAAACTGAGAACTTCTATAAGCACTTGCTTGATATACTGTGTAAAAGATGTTTTCCATAATTACATAGATGTGCACTAACATATGAAAACTCTGCATTAGTTTATATTTTCAAATGGAATAACATACTTCAAACCTATAACAACCACACAGGGTTTTATAAAAGGAAGTAACTGACCAAGAGGAGCAAAAGGTCAGTAAAAAGAAAGAAGAATATCTAAGGCTGCCAGCATAGCCGAAGCAAAGTGCCAAATAGGAGAACATTTCATGTGGCTTGTAAAACTGTTGAGAACCCATTCTAAATGGCATCTCAATGTCATTTAAACTTAGGAACGAAACACACCATATGCAAATCCTTCACAAATAACAGTTTAGGCCAAAGTTGGTGCCCAGTTACATTTACTTGTATGTTTTCTGAAGCACGCAATCATAACGTGACACTAAACTTAGGACCCTTTCGAAGATGGGCATGCTGAATTTTGATTTAGATTTAAATTTAGATCATTATAGAAGTTTCTATAGAAAATATTGCTCTAGGAAACAAAAGGCTAATACTCTTGTTGCTCACAGGAATAAATTCACATGACTGACTGTCTAAAAGTATCTAGATACAATCTGGTGAACAGAAATCATTAATAAATTTAGAAAGAGTTGTACTTAACATGTAAATGTACCATCCTCTGGTTCTCAGTGGCATGGAACCAATGAACAACCTGTCTCAGAGACCCAGGGCCTCTCATTCTCCAAACAGCCCTCCACAAATCTGTCCACTTCTCCCCCCGGGTAATTTGCTCACTTACCGACCTCAATAAATACATAGCTAATTTGAACCATGTGGAAACAAATTGAAAACACAGAGCTTTAAAACTGTGTATTTTCTTTTTCATGTTGTAATTTCTCCCCAGAGATACTGTGAACTAACTGGCTTAAAATGGGAGGGGGTGGGAGAAAAGGGGGGCCAAGCAACCTTTGATTATAGCGTTAATAGCCCAGCACGAGTTATATGGGGTATGCTGGTCCTTCTGGGTTTCCTGATGTCCCCCCGTATTCTCTTTTCCAGCAAAAATGAACACAAACCAGTGGCTCTAACACACACTCCCGGGAGGAGAGGAGTAAATCCCCAGAAAGAACCTCTTTCAAAAGATATTGACGCTGGCTGCTCAAGAAAAGAGGAAAACAAAAAAAATATAAACTGCATTGTCTTCCTAGACAGGAATATTAACTGAATGGCTGAGTCCCACTTGCTTTCTTTATTATGCAATGGGAAATTAATTGTTAAAATAAAAAAACTGTAGTCATTTTGTTACAAATAGAAAAGATTTTTGGTTGCATATCTGGTGTAGTCAGAATCAGCAACTTCCACTTTGAGCAGCTGTTTCCAGTGAGCTGTGACCCAGCAGGGGAAATCCCTACTATCGGTTCCTATGTGTGTAACGAAATGCAACATCTGCTAAATAAAACAACAATATGTAAAAGATCCAAGGAGAGCCGTACTGAAGGTACAAGCTATACTGCACTGGAAGATGGTAAAAAAAAAACAAAAAAAAAACTAACACGTGACCAAAAAACTTTTTTGGTCACTTGTTAGGTTTTTTTTTATTTTTAAACCTTGGCAGAACCTTCTTCTGTTCTATCAGTCACCTATCACAAAAAAGGAAACACACATACCTCTTTAAGGTGGATTATTTAGAGTCTGGCCTCTAAGTGGCTGAGCAGAACGTGTTTTCCCACCTTGAACTCTGCTTAATTACAAAAAACTAGTGAATCCCACCAGCTAAAAAGTGGGATGACTTTTCCCGAACGCCTACCACCACTTGCTCTGTGCGTGTCCCTATAGTCACCAGAAGGTGACCGCAACATCTGAGGCATGATGTCATGCTCGCAGGGTACCCAAGCGGGGGAGCTGAACTCTGCTTTGCAAACATATGCAGGGAAACACTGAAAAGCCTGCTCACGTGTCATGGTGCTGTTGCTTTGGACACCCCCGTGGTTTTGCTGTGTGGTGTAAAAGCACAGCCTTTATGACTCTCAGCCCACATGGTAGAGTGACGGTTTTGGCATGACAGGGAGAAGCAGTAGGAAGCAGTTATTTCCCAGGGTGTCTCACCAACTCATACACTGAGCACTCTCCATGCTCCTGCCACCTCCTCCCTCTTGTTCCCACTCCTCCATGCCCGCAGTCGACACACCCTACTTCCAGAATGAGTGACGTACGTTCAGGTGCGGCCTCAGGTCCAGATCTGCCTGTTGTCCCATAGCCTACCAGTCAACGGAAAGCCCTGTTTGCTGCATGTGTGGTACTTGGATTCTGTACCCTTGCTGCCAAGAGCAACAAACCATACTGTGACTAGCTGCTGGACGGTGATCTGACGTTGCACTAATGCTATACAAACACAGCACTAGTTTTGCTAGCTGCCTCAATGGTGGTGGGAGGATTTTAAAAAAGAAGTCTTAATCAAAGTATGTCTGAGGTGTATGAAAGTTAATACATACCTGCACTTCATCAAACCCACTTACTGACAGCAGACATTTCACCCTTCTAATTCCCTTTGACCAACACACACAGACACATGATGTTAGCAGTTATTCGGTGTGTGTCATCGCTGTGAATAACAATGCTGGTGAGAAAGCAAAGAATAACAAACACGGAGGTGCAGAAACATTACATAAGGGAAATCTCTGTTTTGCTGGGCAGGTATTGTTTATCACACTCATAGTGATTCCAGTCTGCCCACACCAGCGTGTCATCACAGGACCTGCTTTTTGCTCATGGGGGACCAACATCTGGAATGGGCCCCTGAGTCATGGGGAGTCATGGACTCCTATGCTCAAGAACAGGAGTTGACTCATGAGGCACAGGAAGTAACACACAGTCAGACAACTGTCTGTGAGACGAGATGTCTAACACTGAGCTTGGTCAGTCAAGGACAAAGGGATAGGCTGGGGAGAGTGGTGTGGGGAGGGAGAAAGGTGACCAACAGCAGACTCACCAACATCCCATTACTCACCTAAAATGTAATCCTAGACAAAATTCTTTCAGCAGAATTTCCCACTACTCCCCTTCAACAGTGACATCATCTTCAGCCAGGACTGCTGTGAAACAAGGAAAAGGATTCTCTGTATCACAAATGCAGGCTTGGATGAGATTGGGTGAAAGTGTTTTTTAAGGAGATAGGGGCTGTTGGCTTTACAGCTTTACAGCAAATTCACATTTTGTGTCATCTAAATAGTGCAAATGTAGCATGTACAAAAGTTGTGCCTTCTGCTGAAATTATGCTTCTTAGCCCGGGAACAATTTCTCTAACGCTTCTGTCAAAGCCACACCACTAAGACCTGATCCAGCCAGAGATTATTCATAAACACTCAGGACAACATATCACACAAGGGGGTTAAATAAAAATTCAACTGAAATTAACATGAGTTTTATAAATAAATTTGGGCGACTCAGTTCAACTGATGGGGTCGATTTATTAGTCATTCTCACATGAGCATTGAAGTTTGAAAGCACAACCTGATACTGTGGATACCTCCTATGTAATGTCGAGAGATTCCAGCTACTTCTCACAACACACTATTTTCAGTTTCTGATCCAGGCGATAGTGATATCCCACCTGGACTGTAGTTCACTCCTGTGTGGTGTTCTGACCTCTGCCATCAAGCCTCTCCAGCTGATACAAAATGATGCTGCAACACTAGATATGTCTGACTTGAAAAGCATTCCCCTGCATCTTCCCTCTTCTCTCTCCACTGGCTTCCTCTAGCTGCCTGTTCAAATCTCTGGTTACAGCCTAAAAGAAAATCACAGTATGAACACTCTGATACTTACAGGACTTGATCAACCATTATAACCAAGCAAGAGTGTCATGGCCCTCCAGCTCTGCCTACTTTTTGGTCCCACTCACAAGGAGTTTAAAACTGAAATTCTGCAAGTTCTCAGCTGTTTTTCTGATGTGGTACAATGAAGTCCCTCTGTCCCTCAGAACTCCTGAATTCCTTCAAGCATTCAAGAAGGGTCTGAAAATGAATCTTTCAAACCCCATTCTCTCCATTTCCTAACAACTACATATATTTACTTTCACACAATTTGTCATGATCACCTTTGCCCCTCTTATAACTCTCTTATATAAGTTCTATATTCAACTACTGGAGTAGCGTGTGCAAACAAAAAACTGCAACATCAGACACACAAACCGTGCTTTGATAATCATGCCAGAATTTACACTTGCTAAAAGAGTAAATGTAAATTTACATGAAACATATGCCTTTTCTCTCTGAATAAGTAACTATATATTTTTCCTTTGACTGTAGAACACAAAGCATACACTGGACATTTCCTCCAAGACTACTGCCCATTTACAAGTTTCCAATGGATCATTAAGTCAGTTAACTGGCACTTACAGTAGAGTACAGTACAATAAAGCACAGTAAACAGTTACAGTTAGAATTACATCACCTCTTGCCCATATCATACCTAGACATACAAACAGTTTGACCAGGACTAACACAATCCACAGCTGGACTATGTTCTACCTTAGCATAAATGCTGTCAAATTTGCATTATTGTACATTTTAGTTGGATTACAGAGCCAAACTCCAACGTCAATTTCACATTAACACGCTCTTAACTGATGACCCAACTCTAAACATCGTTGGCTAATTTTCCCGCCAATTTTCTCCTCAATATATGCTAAAGAAAGTCATACACAACTCTTTGGCGCCCCACAGCGACCGCAGCACGCAACAGCATCAATTCAATTAATACCTACAGTATATTATTCAACCACACGACTTGAGTGTTTAAGAACAAAATGCAAAAAAAACTATTCAATAATATTATGCTGTCAAGGATTCACATAGCATATTTTTATATTTTATGAACAAATTATAAATGTAAACTAAGATAATATGTAACCCAAAATCGTAAGTGTTCAAGAAGCGTTTATTATTGCATTTAATGAAAATGTCACTTTTCACTCAGTCGGGGCGTGGTTGGCAAGGCTGTTGAAACTATACTAAAAGAAACTCCAAAAACAGCCGACAGGTTACTTGTTTTACACACGTCAGATTGTGAAACTTACCACCAGTTAACGGTCGCTTTTCAAAACCGCCGAAGCTCAAACGGCCAAAATTTAAAAAACAAAAAAAAAAAGAAAAAAAAATGACGACACGGACCGGACCACCTTCGGGGAGTCGCACAAAAGCAAACATAAAAGGTTGTCCGCAGTGCCGAGGCGAACCGAGCCAGGCGAAATCACACTTACTGTCGAATAAGTACAATTAGAAGAGAAACAACGCGCGCCGCGTCCCCGTTCGTAGTCAGGCAAAGAGGAGAGCGGGCGCGCGCCTGACGCCACGAGCACCGTTGGAGCCACAGTCCCCTCGCGCTAAAAGGCGCAGAACGGCGTCTGTCTGAGGGAGAGGGGAAAAAAACACAGAGCTGGACTTCACAGCAGTGGTGGTAAACTGTCGCACCTGCTCGTGCTCTGCTCTACTGTACTGTGCTCTACTGTGCTGTGCTGTACTGTGCTGTCCTCTGCTGTATGTAAGAACATAGTGAATTAGTCACAGGTGGCGGTAACTCCGCCGTTCTGCAGTCACTGCAGAAAGGATACGGATGGATTCCGAATTCCTCATAAAGGGGTAAGAATTTGTGTCTTTTTCTTGTACATTAATAGTGTTACACGTGTTTAAAGTGAACTTTTTAAGTACACAGAATTAAAACCACAAAAACAGACGGAGTACAAAATCAACGTAGTTAAACGCTACACCGTGTTGACTGTTAAAAGTTATCAGGCATTCTAAAATTATTCAGCGCATATCTTTTGTTTTTTAAGTGTTCTTATCAATGTACAAAGTATGTGTTCAGTGACACGGTACTTTAACTCCGTGAGACTGACAGAAATGAAATATTTTTACTTTTATGAATTGATGTACCATACTGCTGATGTACTTAAAGCGTTATTTTGCTAAACGTGAGCGGAAAGTCAAAAGAAATATTATGCATTATAGAGATGCTGATAACTATAGCTTAAGGTATTACATTTTGAAGATAACTGAGTAGAATTACCCGTTTAAAATTATTAATTCAGTTCAAACGGTCGGAGTCTTATCATTAATGTGCAAATCCAGCGATAACGAAATTATTTATTCGTTATAACCTTCGTTACAGAAGGTTTCAGGTGGCATCATGTCGGTCCGCTCGAGCTGCACCCACGGAACTGTTTCCTCGATTTTTTAAAATAATGTACCAGGATAAAATCTTTAATAATTCATAAAAATAAACAAACCAACAGACAGATCACGGAAAATACAGTAGATAATAAATGCATTATTTCCCAATTAAATTCTAAGTAGTGCTATACACAATTTTGAATTATTTATTCAAGATCTTCGGAAAGTCGAATAATTATTTTCCGTGGTCTGTTTAAGGCTATTTGAGGGTAAAGTCGTGCCGTGTTGCAGCTGGTTCATTTCCCCCTATTAACGTAACATTTAAATTTAAATAGCACAGGAAACCTGCTATGGGCCTTTTAACTGCCCACTAAAGTTGTTTAACCACCAAAACTGTACGTTTATTTATTGTTTCATTTGCTCTGGACTGTGATTAATCTGTGGCGCGAGCATCTCAGATGTAAAACATCCCCCGTCGACCAGTAGATGGCAGAAATGCGTCATTTCGTCCAAATGCGGATTCTCTGTGCTGAATCTATTGATTTTGTTGTGGTGGGTGAAAGAGAGATGAAATAGCCGGCTGTCAACAATATGTTTTATGCAGAAGTGTAAGTTCATTCTTGCTGCTTGTTCGGTCCTAAATTAAAAATTTGTCCACGTTATCTAATACTTAATGTGAATTTCAGGATTTTTTTTTGTTCACAAAACTACTGCTAACATAACATGACATAATCACTATAATAGCAAAAATGATGTAAATCACAATCATTAATTATTTTTAAATGAATAAGGACAAGTTATCAATTTTTTCCTGTAATTAAATCCTAGTAGCAAAATATTTTATTAATCTATATACAATCAGCTCACATGCAAGCTAGTTTAGCTAGTGAAGGTAACTCATTTACCTGTAACAGATTACAAATATACAATTAGCTAACAGTAAAATGTACCACTGTTGTAAATGTGTGCACTAAATATGCATTTCAGCATTAGGAACCACTTTAGACTACATTCATAGGGATTCTTCAGTTCTACAGAGAGAGGAAGAGTTTTAATTTTGCATGAAATGAATAAATGATGATTTTTTACTTAAACATGTTTACAGACTAAAGTTTGAGGGTAAGTATTCCTGAGTGCATCCATTTTGAATATGAGCAATAACAATCGTACTACATTTTTTTAACATTTGAGGGATTTTGAATGTGTGAGTGGTGGCAGAATAGGTTTGTTTTTTTTTTTAAATCTCCAAAATACAGCAAAGGGAAGAAGCTGACATAGAAAACACAAACAGCACATAGTCAGGGAATGATATCCCGTTTCCAGTATCCAACACTGGCCAGCCTCTCACTCTCCAAATTCACCTATCTTTGTTTTTCATATCCGGAAATAAGCAGATACTTAAAGAATGAAAGACATATTTTCATCGGCTACCAGAATGTTTTGTTGTTGGACCTGTGAATATAATGCAACACATGCCTGACAGAACATTTGACCATCTCTCATTGCCTGATTACCATATAAATGGTGCAGCATGTTACCCCCAAGTCGCCTGGGCACAGAGGATAATGTTCAGAGCAGTTGCACAGGGCCGAATGATCCACCCACAACAAGGGCTCTCTGCCAGCAGCTGCAAATGAAGCCTCTCTTTTCTGCAACACGATGGGAGTCCGCTGGCTGACGGCTGTACTGGGCTGAGGCCTTGGGCCACCAGCACTGAGGGTGACCTCACCGTGCTTTGACACTTCTCATCAGCATCTGTGTGACACCATCTTTTTTTTTTAACTGCATCTTTTCATGTACAGGAGAGACACTGAAAAATGCTTTACATTACTGTTAGTGAAAAAGATGACCCTTTTTGTATTTGTAAATCCAGACATCTATTACCTGGTTTTTTTAAGAGTAAACACAAACCTTTAATTTTCATATGTTTATCAACTATAAATAGAAACAATATACTGAAGCACAGCAGCCACTGATGCCTAGTGATTGTTACCAGGAGAAATGGAACTTAAGTATCTATAGCAGCTGGCATAATCTGGAGTTTAGGACCTCACTGGTGAGCATGTCCTCTGCAGAAGGTATTGCTACTTGGCTCCTCTGCTTTGGTGAACCTTCGTCTGTTCTCTTGCAGTTGGATTCCAGTAAGCCTGTTTCCAGCAAACGGGAAGACAGAGAGAGAGAAAAGAACTTCACATGCATGTGTGGTATACCTAGCAAAACTGGGGCTTGAAGCCACAACTCCTTTTGTTTGTTTACGCCTGCTGACCTGGTATGGACTCTCGAGCCTCCTGCTTGCTGTCAGTGTACATAAATGGTTGCTCTCTCCCCTGGCCCATGATTTGTTCTTCTGAGAGGAGGAGATTACTCAGTAGGAAGTAAGTTGTCATCGTGCCTTTCCCCTTTACTTGGATCTCTCCTCTTTCTATGATTTCAAAGCCTTTGTCCTGCAGTGCACTAAATTCAGGAAGAGAGCTGATGAAAACATGAGCACATTTGTATACTGCTTCCTACAGTAAAGTTATGATTTTTTTAAGATACAAACTTTTTTCATACCTTTTCCTTCACTCTTTTGTTTCGTGAAATTTCTTTGTAGCAGAGGAAATACAACTAGTGCTTACCTACACAAAATGCCAGTAAAGCACATCTGAACTGAGTAAGAGTGAGGGAATACCTTAATTTACCTCCCACGGGGTGTTTACAGCTTGTGTTTGGTCTTTGTGAGTGTTTGTGTTGTGTATTGATTGTCTTTTTGAAGGACCTGTAAGAACAAATTTTCAGTTCAGGTTGGTGGTGTTCTTTGGACAGAAAGTCATTATTCCACCATCTTTCAGGGAAGTGGATTTGCAGCAGGTAAACACCATGGCACTGGAGAACTGCTTGTATGAAAGAAACCAATTGTTTCTGGTTACTTGGACTATATGTCCACTTTGAAGAGAAAGGAAAATCATGATGTTTATGTCAGAAGAAGTGTAATATTTCTCAGCTGACATTGCTTAACTCACAGGATAAGCAGGAGACTTTGCAACATCTACAAATTGATTTTGTTGGTGCTTTTGTGGAGTAACGTGTTATGGATAGGCATAACAAGTGGCATTAGTTTACAATAATAAGATTTACCACACCAAGATTACTCAGAGACCAAACCAAAGAAAGTCACAAAGGATGCTTTGGATATTTTTACCAAAGATAAAGAAATTGGGGCTCTACCTGGTGATTTTGCCACCAGCTGTGCCAGTTCACCTTAAAGGGTGGATTAGGGAGTGTGAACGAGAGATTTATCTTTTGGTCAAGAAAGACGTGACCATTATGAATAAGTCGTTGATTGAGTGAACAGTATAGAAGCTAAGTTAAACTAGCTATATACCATGAAAATTAAACTGGACACTGGACAAAGCTGAAGTAAGGAAACTTTCCTACATTGTTGGAGCTGTAGAAACAAAACTCACTGATTTAACTGATAATATGGATAAATTTGAAACTTGTTTCAGTGGAGCTGAGTGCAGGATCTCAAAAGTGGAAGAATCTCTAGAATCAAAGTCGATTCAACAGCTGGCCTGGAGCAGAAAGCTGAGGTGCTCCAAAGAAACTGGACAAAATGGACCATAAAAACCACTGCAATAATATGAAAACTGTGGGTCTGTCCGGGAATGCCGAAGGTAATATTAGTTTAGAGGTAATATGAGGTTGTCAGAGCTTTAAAAACAGCAGGGGTTTTACTTTTCCAGCATGACTGAGATGTCTACATGAAGGGGATGATGTGTGTGCTTGACAGTGTGGCATTCACAGTGGCTTTCCTGGGTGTTCTTAAGTACTCAGACTGACCATGCATGTACTGGAAAGGTTCTTTCTGCTTGGTTTCTGTATGGTTTCTTTATATACTTTATACTGTTCTATGCTGTCTCTGTTTTGCTCTGTTTCTTACTTGGGCCCTTTGTGACTTTTAGTTTCTTAATTATTTGGAGAGTATTTACTCTTTGTATTCCACCTATGATTTCTCCTGTGGGGAGAGGTGTAGCCAGGGATATCTAGTTAGGAGGTGCCATCCATGCCTGTCACCTATAAATATAGTTAGTTGCTGATCAGCTGTTTGTTTGGTGGGGTGTTGCTAGGGATTTTCTTTGCATTCTAGCTTTGCTTTTTAGGTTCTATTATCTTCTGCTCCTCACTCTCTCTACACCTTTCTTTCTTTCTTTCTTTCATCTGTATTCTACTGCACAGCGTCATGTTCTACTTAAAATTGTTTCCAATAAAACAAGACTATATGGCTGTGGTTACTAATGTACAGTAAAACTTTCAGCAGTTTTCCTGTGAAAATTATGACTTTTGATGGCAATATAATTAGGGCTAGGGAACCTCAAAATTTTTAAGAAAATTTTTGAGGAAAATGGGAAGTCTTTGTTTAATTTTATAATGATGTCTTATACAAACTTTTGGTAATCTTGTTTTTTAGTTTTAACAACTTAACATTTTACTTTGGCCTATTTCCAATCCTTTCCTTTATATGGATGATCTAAACAATTAATTTTCTTTTGTGCCTGTTATTTGTCTAGGTTGCAGCTTTTGTTTTTACCTTGTTGTGGTACAGTGTTACTGTTGTTGCAATAAAAAAGTTGTACCATATTAAAGAAAAAGTAATTGGGAAGCTTGGTGAAACCTTCAGCAGCTTTAGGTTTTGAGAGCAAATTAGAACTGGCAATGGTGCACAGTCTGAGTCATAAAAATGTAAAAAAATTCCTGAATACGATGCAACACATCTGCTTGACATCATATCACCTTGCTATTAAGTGGTTAACAGACAGGTTTGTACAGATCTTGGGACATCATTTCAAAGCTTTCTAAGGCCAGGCATCACTTTACTGTTTCTGTAGTTTTCTTCTGTCTCACAATAACCTTCCATATGTCACAGGAAAGCTAAATCCTTTCTCATGCTTCATAATGAGAGAGCGGCATACAAGTTTGGATTTGTTAAAGTCTTCTCAAACTAAGTAAGCTGTATTACAACCTCAGACTCACACTGACAGATCAGACAAAGAAGAAAGAACAGTTGTTTATCCTGAAGAATATATTTTGATAAGCAACCCAACTGAGGACCAAAATTCACAGTTCACAGCAGCAGTCACTAGTCAGATGGGTCCTGTATCTTACAGAGCCCAGCCTACCTAGGATGTTTTCTGGGGGGCAGGGGGATTTGCTGACCAAACACTAAAGGGAAGGTGGAAGAATATTAGCCACTTCCTCAGATGCCTTCCCGGAGGATCTCTTCAATAACTGTCCATCTGTACCCTGTCTGCCGACACTTGCACCATTGTCAGTATATACCATGGTGGTGATTATAATGGGTTCAGGAAGAAAGGGCAAAGTGGAAATAATAAAGAAAACTAAAAGCAGTGAGAAGATTTTGAACATTGTACATTGAGATGAATTAGTCAACATTATTACATTCAATAGAAATTTGATGATAATGTATTATTTTCAGTAACCTAAAATGACTTTTCATGTTAATGTAGCTAAAAGTTATAAAAAAACAGCAAATAAGAGATAATAAGTTAGTTACTGTAGATATACCCGAACCTAACCTGCAAATAAACAGAGGAATTTCTGTATTATTAACCTAGTGTTGACTGTGATTTAGACGTAAAAGTGAATTTGGAACCACAAACTAACTGGTTATGAACAGCCTAGCTTTGTACATCACGTGAGATGACAACATGTTATTTTAATTTCCAGAAAGGATCAGTTTAGTCTTTATTTGTGTGGGGCTGTGGGTTTGGCATGGACTGAGGCTACCTCTGTGTTGTGGGGCTGAGGTGTATGTGGTCAGGGACTCCATGGCTTTCCATTCGGGATGCTGTATTGACTGTGTCCCCAAACAGGCAGTACCGTGGCATCTTCTGCCCCACCACCCCAGCCAACACAGGGCCAGTGTGGAGACCCACCCGGATCTGGCGCACGACAAGCATAAACATAAAACACAACAGCGTGATAGCCATTTTAGACTTCTGCCCTCAGGCTATTTAGCATTATTAAACTGGGAAGAAAATGACTTCAAGTTTCTGAAGTTCCATTGTTTACCACCATTGTAGAGACAAACTTGTGTTTATAGCAGTCTTCCTTACTGGCAAATAAAGAACATTTCTATTGCCACTGGGAAGACTGAGTGTGTTAAACAGTGGTTACCTGGATTGGCTTCCCAGTGATGGGGCTAGTCACCTCTCTGGCAGCAATGCGCATGCCCAGGGCAAAGTTTGCCACACGCTCTGCGTGGGTGTCAGTCAGAACAGGAACCCCACCCACCACCATATAGGCATCTCCAATGGTTTCCACCTGGAACAGATACATGACTAAGATGCTATAGCATAGAGAGCAGAAGAACACTTAATCCATCTTTCAGCATTCGGTTAAATTAGGTCATGAAGTTAGTCCAGTCCTTGAAAATCTGAAGCTGTTTGTTGTCATAATTATAAAAAGCTAGGAAAACAGTATTGTAATTTAGATCATAATAATGTCATTGTGAAAATCTGACATCAACCAGTGAAGGGAATGGAAAAAACGTTCTTCACTAAAACCATGCATGTATCTATTGCTGTTACCTTCCTTCAGGCCATTTACTAGGTGGAAATACTCACAAAACCCAGTATACATTGCTGTTTATCCTTCTCACCTTGTATACATCATGTACGTTGGTCAGCTGGTCGAACTTGGAATACATGGAGTTAAGCATGTTGACGATCTGGATAGGCTCACATGCAGCACAGATGTTGGTGAAGGTCACCACGTCGCTGAACAGAATCGTGCACACCTCAAACTCTCCTGAGGGGTGCCATATGAGAGTTTTTTCAACAAACGGTTGACTGCAGACCACAAATGTTTTGTCACAACATATTAAGGAAATAGGTTGTCTATAGGAAAAGGGACCAAATATGTAAATAAAACTTGTAGCTACAATTTCCAACAGGCCCTTCTGATGATCCCCTGCAAATGCTGATTTGTGAATGGATGCAGTGTGAAACTGTAATCTATGTGCAGGCAGCTTATGTTCTATAAGAAGCCAGCAGCCCCGTGGGCACCATACCAGCTTCCACTTTCTTGCCCTCCTTGAGCTGGTTGGCCACATGTTGAGGCAGCATTGCATACAGTAGAGTTTCCGTCTTCTTCTTCTCCACCTCCAGGTGGTGAGAGAGGATGCGCAACTCCTCCTTTTTCCGTTCCAGCTGGTTGGAGAGCTCGATCTCAGCTAACCGCTGCTGGTTGAGAAGGATGAGGTCACGTGTTGTGTCGTGCTGTGCAATGTCGGAGATGTGCAAGCCCCGCTCCTCAAGCTCCTGCAAGCTGCGCAGCTTTGGCGAGCACAGGTACATCATGCAGCCCAGCGATGCCATCCACACCATCTGACCTGCAACCAAAACCTTGATTGTTTCAGCCCGAATCTTATGACTGACTGGCAGAGGATGGTTTAGTGTCTGACAAGCTGGGCACAGTCGCTTGTTTTATAGAGGATGTGCCTGATTTGCCAAAGATGGTCACATAGATATCTGCTGCAAATGATTATGTGCTTCTCTCATTACATGTTGGAACAAACACAAAAGCAAATAAGCGTAATGCAATACTAGACATCAAATGATGGGGCCCACAGTGTAACAGTTACACGGGTCTACAACACAACACCAAGAATATCCAGTATTAAGTGTAGATGCAGAGACACACCTCGCAGCTTGAGCACGGAATGCTGCTGGGCTGACTCTGGTACCATCTCACACCGTGTCTTCAACACAAACTGGCTGTTAATGAACTTTTTAATGCTCTCAATATTGAAGGAAACCTGTGGGTGGATGATGCTGAAGTACTCATCCAGTCTGCTGTTCTTGGTATTGAGTCCAGGGACAAACTTCTGGATGTTGACCCCACTCTGCTTTACCTTAAGCTGAGTACCACAGTACAAGAAGGGTTATGTTTGTCAACATGTCTGCTATTTTCTTCTGGGTACAGCCCATGACTGAAGTGTAGACAAGTGTCTGATTACCGCTAACACCAACAATACCTATTGAAGCGCTTACTTGTAACATAACTACTTCTAACTAGCAATTGGCAGGAATGGAATTTTAGCTTTTATTGCAAAGACGTAACTTATGTGGGACAACCAGTTCTTGATTAATTGCTAAGGATCTGTTAGTTCATTTTCATGGAATGATCAACAATAGAACATGTGTCTTACATTCTCATCAAAAATGATATGGAAGGGGAAGGCATTGCAGAATGTCTGCTCCTCTATCCACAGTTTCTGAGGGTAGCTCGGAGTGAAAGAGTTTGTCAGACTTCCTGCAGAACATATTGACAGCAGGTTCTTCCTTAGTGGACAATCATATTTGCAGAGGAAAAGGTGGAAAACCATTGTACTCAAAGGAGTTATTGTCAGGAAGATGAAATTGATGACAATTCGTCCCTTTTGTCGGCTTATAAGCATTCTATACAGTGCTATCTAAGTTGCCTTCCCACCCTGTTAGCCACTCACAAATGATATTCACACTGCCACAGTATCAGAAAACATTTGGGTTGTCATAATGGTAGTCTACATTTGCAAAGCCAGAGGCCTGAGAAGTGCTCAGATGTTCCTACTTCGTTTTGTACGACTCTGGATGTAATGAAACAATAAGGAGACACCAGTTTGAATGCTACGTTGAAGAATAAATAGCACATAAAAAGGTTCAATTTATCATCATAATTTGTCACTATGATGTCTGCTGCTGATATTTTGACAAGTCTTTCTCACATACATTAGTTGTATTAATTTTGTCACCTGTATATGGAACAGACAGGTCTTGTCCAAATTTGATGATGCTCCTCACAATTTCCCATGGGGCCCTTTTACCAGGACATTGGGGCAGGTTGGTGTACCTGGACTTCATCTTCAGAAAAATCTCATCTCGTTCCTGACAGTCAAAATCAACAAACATATGGGAAAGCTGGGTTGGTAAAAATTCAGAGTGGCTGATTGAAAACCATTTCACTTGGGAAAAAAATGAGTCTTGTGAAAACTTCTGAAGCCTTCAGAGAAGAACTTCCAAAGCTCTATACATTTAGTCAGGGGAAACCATTCTGGGCAGTGATGTGAGAGCATAAGCAGACTGCACTGTGATGTGATGTATGACATGGGGAAGAACAGGCCACTCCCCACCTTTCTGTTCTGCTGCTGACCACCACGGTTACTGACCCTTGTCTGTTCAGGTTTCCTCTTGAAGGTGCTGTTCTTCTGTAGAACCAGGAAAACCACATGCTCTCTTTTCCCTGTTTGCTCATCCTCTTCAAATTGGTTGAGAATGGTCATGTGTACCTGACTGTTGAAGAAGTCCTTGGCTACTGCTTCTATAATGCCTGCAGATTGGAGATTATATCACCATGGAAACTACTAAATCTGACACACTTCAGCATTTCCCTTCAAAAGAGAAATGAAATACTTTCAGTATGGGAACCCCAGATCAGTGTACAGTCTGCGCCATAGTTAAACAGTGGTGTTACTGGCACTACTAGTTTGGTATGAGAAGCCAAACACCCTAAGGAGCATCTGAGATGACTTGATGTAGGACCATGATTGTTCTAATATTGGTTCTTGTTCTGTTAGAGCAGAACTGTATGGCTTGATGTCCGGTTTCTCACCTGGTACAATATGACAAAGTCCCTTTCGGTCAGAGTAATAATGTAGTAGCATTTTCCCGTCCTCTGTTTTCTCCACGCGAAAAGAAGGTGCATTCATTTCCTAGAAAAAGATTAAAGTTATAGCTAAACTCAAAAGGTTTTATTTGTGTACAATATATTCATACTGATTTTCATTATTCTTTAGTTTATGCCGGAAAATATCCTGAAGAATATTCTTCATATTATTTTGATTTTCTTGGTCTTTTTAAAGAACATCTGTATCTACTGAAGTATCAAGAATGTGTAATACACAAAATGATATATAGAATGCAAAGTTCAGCAGTTATTCACAAGGCTCCTTCTATCTATCTATCTATCTATGTAGCTATCTATACAATACACAAATCTTTTTTGTCCTGAAATAGTCGGATGGGAGCAGACAGTGGTTCATTTATCTACTTATCTCTAGAACATTCCAGGTTACTGTAAACTAATGAATTTACTTACCTCGTAAGACAGGGCAAGGTAGCTATGCAGGGCATCGAGGTTCTCAATGAACTCCACCAAATTACCCCCCAGAGTCCGTAGCATGGTGTCGTACCCAGATGTTTTACAGAAACTGAAGAAGTATTCACCAAACAGCTTGAGGACCACCTCAGAGGACACGTCTGAATGAAGACAGATGCAGAGTCATGATAAATAGATATTACAATTTCCACAACGTGCTCCCACTAAGTTTACTGCAGAAGTGCTTCCCATGAATGTTTTATGTTGTGCTATGTGTCTCACAATTGTGAATCAGGCACAGACACCTTTCAATGTTACAATTATTTATTTAGCTTACACGTTTCTTCAAACTGACTTACAAAGTTAGTATTTGGCTACTTATACAGTTAGGTAAGTGCCATGTTTAAGGGTACTACAGCCCGGGGGGGGGGGGGCTTTGAATCTGGATCTTTCAAATGCAAGGTGGCAACTCTAGCTACTATGCCACCTGCTGCCCAAATCTTATTTCTAAAAATAATTCTGCACTTATGGCAAACGTGTGTGTGTTCTCTGTCACAAAATTAATTAAAGAAGGGTTAGCTACGGAACAACGAGCCAATTGAGAGTGGATAGTCTCTGATGTTTATGTCCTGCTGGTGGTACAGGGGATCTGGAGGGGTCTGAAGTTCACACCTGCTGATAGCCCAGGGGTTAGCGGGATGCATCCCATGAGGGGAAACAGGGCAGTTCGAGTACATCATTGGGGACATTGTTAGCACTTGCTGTCTCAGAAGTCCTCCTGTGTCTTGATCAGGTGTTTTCACTAAAGTTTCCAAACCATAAACAACCTTATGACCTTATGACTGTATAAGCTGAAAGTATGCATATATACTGTTCTGACATGATTTCTTCTTTACTAGTAAATGTGGTTTATTTTGGTTTTGTGTTGGTGAAATGTTTCTCATTCTAGATGTAAAGTAATGACCTGTTTGGGTCAGACATTCCAAATCGTTCATATTCAATACTAATATAGCCACGTCATTATTATTTTGATTATTATACTGTATTGTCAAAATTAAATAAATCAAATTAATTAAATAATCATCATCATCATCATCTAATCTGTACTACAGCTGGGCTCTGCCTGCAATTTGACCCTCCAAATTTCTGTTTCTTAACCATCAGGCTTTCTGTGCCACCTGTGCTTTGAAAATTTACAGTTCTTGGAAGAGCTTCAGCTGGACTCTTCAGGTTCCACTCACCAAGCATTTTGCAGGCCTCCTGCACCAGCCGTAGAGTCAGGATGTCATCATAGATCTCATAGGTCATAAATGTTTCCTGTACCTCCGCCAATATCCTAATGAGAGGAGAAATCACAAGAAGAATTATGCAATGAACATCTATCCCGTTTGAAAGGCATTTGAAACACCACTGAGACTTTATTTTAAAAATGTTCTATCGGTATTTTGCTGATACTTTTCTCCAAAGAAATTGCCAATTTTAACTCAGCGATTTTCTCATTTATGCAGAAGACAATTTTTACCTGCATCAATTCAAGATGAGCTCTTCGTTCGCAGGTACAACAGCAGGAGTTGCAACCCAAACCTGGGTCCTTCAAGTGTGGGGCAGCAGCTCTAACCACCACACTGCCACACTACATTAACAGACTCTGTGACAGTTATTAGAACATCTCTTACCTCAGGTTTTCCCATGTCTCCTCACCAAACTTCTCAATCACAAGAGACTTCAGGCACGTATTTATAAATCCATACTGCAAAGGCAAAACATAACATAATATAAAACTGTAACAAGCAAAGAACCAGCCAAGGTATAATTACCTTATGAAATTTATGAGAACAATATAATCACTAATCATATTACTTTTAATAGATTCAGTATAAAATAATGGGCAATGCTTCATAAACTGTATACATGGCAAATATCCTTATTAATTCTCACATTATGCTGTGTTTCATTCACACCTTTTGTAGTTATTTCTGAAACAAAATACAGGGCCGTCATAAAGTCCATGCACAGTTTAAAAAATCACTAACTCCTGTTCTGTAGGAGATAGTTTCATAAGGCAAAGAGCAAGGTTTTGATGAATAAGTGTCTTTTAATATCTAAAAAGTGAAGTGTTGAAGGCATTCTGTTTCACAAAGGATGGAATAAATCTGAAAAACTGAATCTCTTAAAAAAAAAACAAAAGAACAAATAGGCAAAAATTACCTTAGCAAAGCATTTTTCAGATTGTTTTTATTGCACACAGGACAGAAGTTTGTAGTATTTTAAACTACTGAAGGACATTATAACAACCTTGTATTACTCAGTATGAATCACAGAAGCAGCTGAAAAGACAATGCAGGAATGATTCTTATTACCCGAAAAAGCAAGACTGAGACATCATAAATTTTGCTCAACAAAAGAATATTGTTAC
This sequence comes from Arapaima gigas, assembly GCA_900497675.1. Lineage (NCBI taxonomy): Eukaryota > Metazoa > Chordata > Actinopteri > Osteoglossiformes > Osteoglossidae > Arapaima > Arapaima gigas. The sequence continues at coordinate 1,809,008 of UFQX01000030.1, forward strand.
TAGGCTGCTCCAAACATGCGTGAAGAGAGAAGGGTGGAAAAGCTTACCATGTCTGCAGATGTGTGTCTCACCTTATCCTCCCCCTGGCTCTGTGTTTGTTCTCCAGCATCTGGGCTGGAGCAGAGGCAGGATACTGGCCCCAGGTGAACGGTATCCTACCCCACCCCCAGCTCGAACTCATGCCCACTGACTCTGCCCAACCTCCCACCACCTCAGCCACCCACCCATGCATGTGAAGAGAATGGCTCGTTTCTCCTCTTGCGGGTCATGACCCAAGGTACTTCCGCACAGCCAGCTGGTTCAACACTCATTCAAAAGAAACAAAATGATCATTGTAATTTTTTAAACTTGAGATGTATATTGTAATATGTACCGTCCTTGGGGATCATGGCCTCATCCAGACTGGATGCCCTCATTCAATGTACTTAATCACACCGTCTGGGAGAAAAAGTTTGAAACAAACTACATCTGGCTTTTAAGAATAAAAGTGCACCGCCAACACAAAGATCTGCAGTTAATACACAATATATAAAGTCTATGACCTCTAAGTAGAGGTAGAACTGACTGAAATCCACCACCAGGACATATACAATGATTATTTTGCCATCTTGTGGTGAACATTGGAAAATACTGTAAATTTAAAGGATTTGCTTCTTCAGTATTTATTGAGCTCATCTCTATACAAAGCAACTTACAGTCATTGAGCCCTTAATATAGCAGGCTAGTTTTTACTGCAGAATTTCAGAGTGTGTGTCTTGTTTATCGGTACTACAGAAAGAGGTGGGATTTAAACCTGGCTCCTTCAAATGCAAGGCAGTGGCATGAACCACTATGCCACCTACTGCCTTGTTTGTGCCCTTGCCCAATTTATCAAGGGCAAAACCAACAGAATGACTAGGTCTGGATGGGTCTTCACTCTGAAAGGGTCGCACCTTTTCCCACAATGAGATTTTTGTTAAAAATTAGAGTTCTCCCAGTATACAGTACTGTGCAAAATTCTTAGGCACTTGTGGGAAAAATGCTATAAAGCGGTTCCAAAAATAATGCCATAATCCAAACATTTTGAGGAATTGGCCACAGTTCTTCTGCAGACTTTGACTGTCTCTGCATGTCCTCCCAGACTGACTTAATCATGTTGAGATCAGGGCTCTGTGGGGACTATCTGTTGCAGGATTCCTTCTTTTTGCTGAAGATTGTTCTGTATGACTGAGATTGGGTGTTTGAGGTCATTCTCAGGCTGCAGAATGAATTTGGGACCAATCAGAAACCTCCCTGATGGTAGATAAGAATCTACCTGTACTTCTCAACAGACACTGAAGTTGCATGGCTAAGACTTTTGCACAGTACTGTATGTCATATTGTGACATAAAAAGGAAGTACTTTCTGTAAAAATCCACTGTTTTGTGGTCTTTTCGAGCAAACACCACAAAATAAAGTCAAGGTCTTGAAAATTGGCAAAAATGACTTATAATTTATTGTTTGGATTGTACTGCTGTTAATACACTTGGAATCAGCATGTTTTCACTATTCAAATCTGAACCCAAACACAACCAAGGCATTGCCGTCAGCAATTATATGATTCAAACTTTGACATCAGAGCAAAAAAGCAAATCACTGGACTCTTACAACACAGACTTCACAGTTTCACATGAATCCATCTGCAAAATAACACTGGCATCATGTCAGCTGTTATTATAAATAAACAATGATGTTTGGTATGGCGACATTCCAACCCCGACTCTCTTTGCGGAGCATATGAGGAGCATATGAATGTGAGTCTTCCTTGAAAAATGCTCTATATCAAACTTCAATAAATCATAATTTACAGTATTCTAAGCTTAAACTCTTTTAACATCAGTTATTTCACGCAAGGAACCCTGGTTAAGTACTGCATCTAAAGATACAGCTTGAACTAACAACCCCCCGGTCACAAGTCGAGTACATTATCCGCCACCTGCAGTGTCTGCCACTCTGAATGGGTCTCGCCTTTTCCCTGTGAACCAGTTACAGCACAGTCGCTGTCTTGTTCACAGGAGCTGAGAACAGAGGGATGGACCCAGGAGCAGGGGATTCAGCAGCGCTGCTGTAACCGATAGCCGGTTAAACTGATACACCTGAGATCCAGAGCCAACTGACTTATTCATGGCGGTATCAGGACCTCTGTGTGCTGCCTGGTAAGCAGGTCCAGGATGGCAGGAAAAACCCACGCTGTGTCTCAGGTGCCTCCTTTGTCTGGACATGGTCAGCTGCATTTAATACACCTTTGGTTGTTCATTCACTGTCAGTAGCTGCTGGTTTGCAGGAACATGGCAGTACAGGCGCCATCTGGGAAGCACACAGTCATTAAATAAAAGGCAATTTAGCACCATTTCACCTAAACACATCTTCAGACTGTGGGAAGAAACCCACAAAAACACAGCAACTTGAAACTCCACACAGGTTGAGCCAGATTCAAAACCATGCTCAAACACATACTCAAGGTGCTGCGAAGAGCTAGTGCTCCCTGCTGGGCCACTCTGCCCTGGTTGTTCTGAAATGCTAACTACAATGTGAAAAACCAAGAAATTAAATGTTCAGATTTAGTCACTTAAACAGTTATTTTTTAAGCAAAGCCATGGGTGTCAGACTGCCACCTCAGAGAGTCCACCATACCCCTGTGTGTGGTGTCGACTTTCTGGCCAACACAGCGAGTGTCAGTGGTGTGTCAGTGGAGTAGTGTGCTTGCCTTAGTACTTCTTCTTCAGCTTGGGCCTAAAGCGGAGTGTGTGATGAAAGGCACTTCCCACCACCTTGGGCAGGTGAATGGGGTTCCTCTGTAGCTGCTTGTGGTCCCCCAGTGTCCTGCCCTTGCCCCCTGCTTGGGCCGCCTGATCACAAGCACCATCTAGCCTCTTCAGCCGGCTATCGTCCATGGAGAACCGGCGCGGGTCGCGCAGCGTCCAGTTTGAATGGAGGTCATGCTCACTCGAGCTTGTGGCCACTGTACCGTAGGAAACAAATACAAAGTGAAGTTTGCCACATGACAAATGCTCGTTCAACTGGAGAACATATCTAACACCTACATTTGCCATTCAGACTTTGAGCTGTAGTATCCGAATTTAATTTAGCATAAAGCTTAACATTCTTCTTTACTATCCTAGACTAGTTATGATCTTAGTGTGGTCGAGACCTCACAAACGACTGTCAGGCATACCAACAAAGTCAATGTCAGCATTTCCATCATCAAAGTGAGGTTTTGGCTTTGGGTCTGGATCACAGCTTGCAATGACCGAATCGAAAAATTGCAGGGCATCTGCCTCAGTGGGGACCGGAGGGGCCTTGGCTTTTGTCTCAAACACCTGAGGAAGACCAAGAGAGCCTTAACCAGAAAGTACAAGAAAATATTGATCACATACTGCTATTTTTTCCTCTTTATTATTGCAATTAACGTGTACATGTTTGAACATGATGTCCAGTGAGCTACCTCCCATAAGGCTCTTTCAAAATAGCGCCCTTTGATATTAGTCTCTTGAACAAATTATCATAATAATTTCCCATATTTAAAAAAAGTAAAAATATTTTAAAACAATGTTTTGGAAGTTTGTTATCCATAAAATACAGTTTTTCTATAATTATCTGCTATTATTAAAGGTATAACTAATATACTTTGTATTATGTTGTGCACTTTTTCCATTTTTACTCCATTTCCATTTATGCAATATACTGTATTAATGACCACTCATGACTACTGCTCCATTAAGCTCTACAGATTTACACACACACACACACACACACACACACACACACACACACACACACACACGAATAATATACAATTTGTGACAATATTGGCTGATGGCAAACATGGTCTCCATGCATAACAGCTGTTATATAAACCTCACTTGTACACAACTGAAGTGGTCAGTGTACCTGGTGCTCCTTGGCATGGGGAGGTGGAGGAGGCGGCTTCTTCTTCTGCAGGATGGTGGCTTTCTGCTCATTGCTCCTCAGATTGTTGACACACTTTGTGTACTGCCTTCTTAAAGCAACCAGGTCCTCCAGGTACTGAAGGCAGCCTTGGTGCTGGCAGTGCAGCCAGATGCGGTCCTCCTGCCTCCGGTAGTAGTAGAGCGCTGTGGTGGACTCTATCGACAGAGAGCTCTTACTCCTCTTCAAGGCTGAGTCTGAAGGCGTGGGCCGACTTTCTCCCACTATGAGCATCGATGTGCTGCGAACCAGCTTCACTGTACAAGCGTTGTGGTAGTCGGAGTCGAGACCCTCCTGACTTTTCTGTCCATGATGTGGGCGGAAAACGGCATTGATCTTCCTAAACATTCCTGTTAGTGCTGTAACAACATTCCAACAAACAGGCAACGTGCTCCCTGGTCATAAGGAGATACGTTACACACAGTTTTGGTTGCCTTATTATGCTTTACCTTGTATCCCCCCAGGATTTCAGGTGTACTTTTGCTCCTTTTCTTTCTCCATTGTGTCGATTGTATTCATAGACTGGTGTATTGACTCCACTGAAAGTCCCTGCTGTAAAATCCACTTCTGTGAGCTACAGCCAACTGTTAATAACTTCCAGTGGCAAGTTGTCAGGAGTTTCTGGGGACTGTACTATGGCAACAGGCTCCCGAAACCCTAGATGTCCCTGCATCATTACTATTGAAGAGAAGTGAGTCTCGGGTGTCCTGAACCAGCCTGCTGGCAGGGCAAAACATCCTGAGAGCTGGACATTAGCCTACTCGGGGGTGACAAAATATCAGCAACAGCTGTAATAACAGTAATAATAAAAACATAGATGCATTTTTTGCCATAAATGTCCCATAGTGATGTGCATACAGTGATACATTATTATCAGACTTTATTATCCTTCAGTTTGTTGAATTCTGTACATTTGTATGTGTGTGTGTATGGGGAGAGTGTGTACAGTGTGTGGACTGACGTGCAGACAGTAATAACAAATTGTATATCACCAAACTCATCTGTGTGTGCTTACAGGTTGTGTGAGAAAGTGTGTTAATCTGTGTGTGTACAGCGAGAAAAACCATCAGCCCACGTACATATGCTCTGTGTGTGATATCACTATGTGTTGTGTGTGATATCATTACTCTTGCTTCTCCAAGCCTTTTTAGAGACTGAATTTGGTAATTTCAAAATAATAAGTAGCTTTTCTGGAGTTCAATTACTCAAAAACCTCACTTAAGGTGAGAAGCACCTGTGTGCCATATTTCAAGGCTTGAAAAATGTGCATAAAGAACAAACAGAACAGCAAACAGAGACTGAGCTTCATAGATATATGGATGTGATGTGGTTTTTGTCTATTTTTATACTAGAAAATATACCTTGATGATTACCATGACATCAAAATTTCATAAATGAGATAAACACTTCACATTAAGGCAGTTGACATTATTATCATATACAGAAGCAACGAAGGGTAATTCAGCCTTTAGTAAGGAAAACCAATGTGTTTCAAACAGCAGTAATAACCTAAAATAAACCATAGGCAATGAAATTCCACAATAATTGCACCAGAACTAACAGTTAAATTCACTAAAACAACCTGTAAAACTGCTCATGAAGCTTACAGATTCCACCTCTGAATCACTGTTGATCTAATGACTTCAGCATTATAAAAATTACCTTTTCATTTTGGGTTTCAGCTCTCAGTTTTAAATGGCATCTGTGTGTGTTTACTGCAAAATTGTGATGAGACAAAAGATAAAACAAATTCTACTGTCCAGTTATTCAGTTGTCTGCAGTGACTAAAGACATGTTTTGAACACTGAAAGTGAAATAGTACCATCACATAGTTTCCTCTTCTCTGTTATGCTTCTCTGCCTCTCTTCTTCCTCTTTTCAGTAAAACAGAAACAAGTTTTTACAACCGTAATTTTTTGGGGACTCCAAGGTGCAAATTTGTGCTGGAACATGATGCCCAGACGAAGGTGTTTTGCTGAAACGCATAGACACTTTAATTAAAATACACCTCTCATCTCTCCAAGCCTAGGTGTGCTCTCCCATCTTCTGTGTTATCACTAATATTTTTGGGGACATTCGCATCCCAGCTTGTTTAACTCAGAGCTGAGCATGACAACAGCTTTAAAAATTTCAACATATTTTTCCACCCTTAAAATATGAAAGTAATTACTACTCTTGTAGGTATTAAACATGCCTCACAACATCAATCACATTCATAATTAAAAAATTACCTAGTGTTTATGTTCTACTTTTATTCTTATTAAATTGCATTTGCAGCAGAGTAGTTGAATCAAAGGTGCCTACAGATTATCTTATAGCTGTTGTGTCTCCCTTGTACTGTATTCTCACAAGTAACTGGACTAAAAACCATTAAATGATGAAAACAGATCAAAGGGCCATGGACACATTAATGCTTAATGTTTAGCCATTATAGTGAAGAAACCATATCAAATGAAATTTTCATAAACTTTAATTAAAATATCTTCAGAAAGAAAAGTTACCCTGGCATATTCGAGCAAACTTACAGGACGTGTCATCTCTAATAGAGAATATATAATCAATGTTATTTGCTGTCTTCTGGCCTTCAGGGGAAGTTTTTGAATAAAGACCTCTATTGGGAAAATCTATACCAATTCATTTAGTCTGTAGACATTTCAAGGTCTTTTATCATACTTTAGTCTCCATTTTTCATTCCCTTTGTTTCTGTGCTCTATGGAATTCTTACAGTCAGACACATGTGTGCTGGGTACCAATGGAACAAAACCCACACAGAGTACAGTGGTACAGTGATGTCAGACTGTCTGCTTTGTGCCACTTCAGTACACTACATAATATGTCCTCCTAACAAGTATACACTTTAAGCAGTTGTGAAATTCCACATAACTTTGAGTTGTTCTTTAATAAAGAACACAGAAAAGCAAACAAAAATCAAACAAGCACACAGGATTTCAGACAAGGGACCAGCCTGAATTTACAGTGCTGTCTCAGGCTGTGTTTGAAGGCATGTGGGAGGGAGGCATGTGAAGGTGCATCCCCCCTTGCATGAGGAAGTGTGAGACTGTGCGGTTGGCTGTTTGTTGGATGTCAAACAGGCACTTACAGCTTTCTCCCATCTCCTCACTACGTTTGAACGGATTGCACCTGTGCTGAAATCCTTCACTCTGAAGATACTCTTAAAGACCCCTGCTGCAGCACTTGGAAGTCCAGGTAGGTCACTTTAGTTCTGGTGGATAACATATGGTAAACTAAGGCAGTGCTATATAACAGAAGATAATATAACTCAAAATTCAAGATAACATTGCACTTGAAAGGCCAAGTAAGTTTGGTCATATAAGTGACTTGATGTGGTGGATACTCATTCACACATATTTAGCATAACAATGCACAAAAGTAAAACCAAGGATAATGTAATAAAGTCTGAAGAAGGAACAATAAATGCTATGAAAAAGTAAAATTGCTTGCAAGGAAGTGTTTGACCACATATATGTAATATGAGCAGAGAAGTGGAAACAGCAATGGGATCAAAAACAAAAAGTTTTAAAAAAGTCTTAACTGTAAATGCTTGACTTGAGGAGCTCTGTTGACAGCAGAACTGTAATGTCCATTCAAATGTGGTCTGGATTACAGTGTGGACTTTAGAGGTTAATTAAGGACACTGTTTGATGGAGAAAGTTCTTTCAGAACCTTGTTTGTAAAGCCTTTATTTCCCTGTATCACTTCCCACTTCCCTGAGCAGAAAACCTGTAAGATGTGACAGCCGAGGCAGGACATATAAAAAAAATAAGCAGCTACTAAAGAAATTCTCAGTAAAACATATCTAATAACCTAGAAACATGTCAGAAAAGATGCAGCTGAAGCCGTTGTTTAGAATCTACCACACTGGCTTCTCCAAGGCTGTACAGGTAGTCTCCCCTACTGCTTTACCACATTTTTACATGATTTACATGAACTAGACAGATGCTTTGCAGGGCAGCTGCTGGTCACAGGACATGACCTGTTCTTTCCATATCAGTCACTCAGGGGGATGACTGAGCATAACCCGTGGAGGTTCAGTGAAACCACCCCCCAGGTGTCCTCAAGAGCAAAGACTTCTGTGGCAAAGCACAAGAACTTGGCAGTTTTAAATAACCAAAACAGGAAATTAAAATTTTGCTGCATTGTCTTGTCTCTGAAGCCCAAGGCACCATGCTCTCCTTTCTCCCGCAGGCATGCTGTGTGAAAGCTTGCTTTGGAGAATGGCATACTGCCAGGACCTCTCGAGCGAGGAGGCTTCGGCCTCTGTGCCAGGTCGATGGCCAAGGGAGGGTGCCCTGTCAGAGTTAGCTACTGCTGTCAGCTTCACCTCATGTGCTCCAGACACTCGAGTGGCTGCTGAGGCAACATCGGAGACACTTAGGCACCCAGAAATGGTCTGGATGTGGGGCCAGTCTGGGGCAGGTCCCCGGGAGGGGGCCAGAGGCCAGGCGATCTCACCGTGTAGGCAAATTTCACCCGGGGTGAACATCCCGGGCTCAGCTCGGGCTGGCGGAGAGGCCTTCCTGGTGCCCTCAACCTGCCAGAGCATCTGCCAGAACTACAGTGATCTGCTCATTGCAGGGGACCAAGTGCTGCCGCTGAGTGCTAGTGTGGACGACCTGACGATGGGCAGCAGTGCTGACCCTGCTGATGGCCCCTTCCTGCAGTCATGTGAGATCCCTCCAGCTCAAGACTCACCACCCTCATCCCTGGAGTACCCCCACCAGCCCATTCGAAGGGGTGACTCTTCCTGCTGGAGGGCTGGCAGTGCCAAGGAGCGCAGCCTTTTGTTGGGTGGGCAGCAGCCGCTCTCCAACTCGCTGCTGAATCGCTACCTGGAGCACAAGCTGCTGGACCTCTACAAGCAGCACATGATGGAGAGTATGGCTCATGGTGGCTCCCCCTCTACCGTGCTGGCCTCTGAGCTCATGCTCACCAGCGTGGACCAGATCACTCAGCAACTCTCACGTGAGCAGAACTTGGAGGCCACTAGGGCCAAGGACATGGTCATCAGCTGCCTGCGAAGGGTAGCGAGTGGCCTGCAGTCCAGTGAGATCAGCACTCCTCAGCTGCAGATCTCTACAGATGTCATATAGTTTGAGGAGGACTCATGGAGGGGGGGCAGCCAACAGTCTGGGTTTTTGGAGATGGATAACTCTGCTTGTGAGGTCTGAAGTGTGCCTGGAGGAAATGCAGTAAAACATCTGACTCCTCGATTTAGGGACACAGCTGGGACAGGACGTTGGTTCACACGTTTTACCACTCAGTCACAAATAATGAGAAATCGACAGTTCAGATGCATTTTGCTTTACATTCTGGTCAGGCCAGCAGGTACTCACAGGCTCTGTTGGGTCTGCTACCAATTTCTGAAAATAATGGTGAAAAAAATATGATACATAAAACTGAAAAAATGTTTGCATCTTCAAAAATCCATAGCTCAGCCATTCATAACTCGAGGAGGCAGTGTGCTCTGTATTAAGTGGTACTGCTTTTTCCAAAGTTATTTCAAACAAAACTTTCCTGTTTAGAGAACATGCCACACAGCAGTTTTGTTCCTAACAATGACCCTTATGCATTTTATACTCGTACTGTCCATGTGAATATAATAAAAAAAAGGAAAGGAAAGAACAGCATTACCTGTTTGCCTTTTCCCTTTTTATGTCATGGTTCTCTTTTGGGTGGCCTCCTGTTACTTGAATTAAATAAGAAAAGCAAAGAGAGCATCTTGGTTCTCTGCTTTGTAAGAGGTCATGATAGGGTTAAATAAATGATAAATTAATGTTCTAATTGCTTCTCATAGTTTGTGGATTTGCCAAGAATGACATTTTCCCAAATATGCTTTTTGCACATGACTATATTAATGGACAAAAAATGAAAAAAAAATTAAAAATAAGATGTGACCAGAGTGAATTTCCTTTGTTAAATGAATATAAAAGTCTGCACCTTGAATACAGTATTCAGAAGGAACTTGACTGTAAGAATAGACCTTGGTTACTAAAAAAGGGTATCTAACTCAAGGGAAAGAAACACAGAAACTAGTTTTTGTGTCATACAATGTCAAAGGTGAAGTGGATGTTTGGAAATAAGACCTCATTTTCCCCATTATTAACCATGCAAATCTTATTATAAGTGCAGCTGACTGAAAAATTTTGTAACTGTGTTATTTATATTTAAGGATTTCACACTACATGGGGTCCCATGTCTGGTGTAAATATTTTCCAGCTTCATAAAGAGGAGAGCAAATTGTTGCTGTGCTGGACTCCAAACAGAGACATGCCATGTGATTCATTTTCACTTCCTTAAGCTACAGAAGTATGAAAGAACTGCACTGCAAAGGGGAACAAGCAGCATGACAGGGGTCACTTGTCACATCTGCATGTTAACTTCCCTCCTTTGTGAAACAGCCTGTCCGCACCCATATTGTTTACTGCTTACTACCCTATAGATTCTTATTAGCTTTAAATTTATGAAAATTAATGGTCTTGAATGATTCGGTCTTTGCAGAAAACTCACTGCCCCAGTTAACAGCACCACACTTCTTTCCCAGGCAGTTGCACATAAGTACCTGCAATTCTAAGCTGTCAAAAAAAGTAACAAGCAATGCTTCCAGGTGTTGTGCCATCTCAACACTTTGCACTGTTTGTTCAGCTACAGGGAACTGGATTTAACTGATATCATAATCTATCCAGTTTACTGAAGATCATTGTCCAAAGTTGGTCTAGTCACAAAATATCACATTAAAATGAATGAAGGAGGCACAATAACACACACACACTCAGTTCTTCACTGCCATACATGTCACCGTCAGATGAAGCAAACATCACAGCTGCGATAGCCCCTTTTTTGAAGATTTTGCACACTGCATTCACCGCGTTAAATAACTGCCAAAATTCTCAATCCTCAAAATTAAACCAATTAAATACAAACAAAGCGAAACTATGGTTTTACACAAGTGCCCTCTGACTGCACCTTTATTGTCATCAATAAATGCATCTGTTGACAGAATGAAACAGAACCACAGTCAAACACCATTTCTGAGATTCCTGCCAGCAAGCTTTTTTCCAAGGTATTGATTTAAACTCTTGTTTCAAGGAGAAAATAAAAATGCAACTGATCATCATTAGAAAGGAACTGAGAGCAGAAAGTGGTCTGCTGGGGGTGGGAGACAGTGGCTGATGCTGCGAACTAATGAAACAAAGCCTTACTGCCATTCATCTGCACGAGGGCCTTGGGAGGCTTACTGTCCTTGTGCTCCATCCTTCGACGCTGCAGTACAAACTCATTACACAGGATTATTACTGAATGTCACTATTAACAATTCAACTGCTTTCAGAAATGCATATATTTGCTTGCTTGCTTATGTCTTCATGGTGAAATCACCTCAAACTGACGCTCAAGGCCTCGGCTTCTCATCTTTCCACCTCTTCAAAAGGCACTACCTGGATTTATTTTTGAACTTCTGAACTACCCTGTGGTCCTCAGAAATGTGTTTGTAACACAATTTATTTGTAATTCCAACCACTACATCAAAATCAACAAAAGCTTAATGATACACATAGCTCTCATTAATTCATGGATCACAGTATATAAAAATCTCAGATAAAGCTGTAATGAGTTAAAAACATACTGTACGACCTTTATTTATTGACTTGCTGAGTTACACATCAAATCAAAAAGTTTACAGGTGGACAGGTAAACAGTAATAACACATTATATATGACCAAACTGTATAGTATTACCCTTAAAGTAACTACATTCCTCAACTATCAGCTCTTCCTCCTGCCAGTTTGGTCCATGTTACTTTCTGGCGTAGTTAATGTGCTAGTGCTCGTGTATGTAGAGCAACAAAACTCCCCGTCACCTCTCTGTGCTCACATGTGTGTGAGAAAATGCATCATGACGTATGTGTGTAGAATGTTATTCACCGCCAAACGTCATAACCTATAAAACTTGTTGAATCTGTTAGATGTGTGTGTTTGAAAAAGTGCATCAACATGAGTGTAGAGTGTATACTTCGCAATTGCTTGTGTGTGGCCGCCATGTTTGCATGCACAGGGGTGTGTGTGTGTGGTCAGCATTGATGGAATTACAAATGCTCTGTATGTGACTTTACTACATGTTGCGTGTGACGTCAGTACTTGCGCCTTTCCAAGCCATGTCAGAGATGGTGACACCAAATGCACGTAGTCTTTCTTGACTTGACTACACATAAATCTCACATAGGGTGAGAAGTATCTGTGTGCCAAATTTCAAATCTGTGGCTTGGAAAACAAAGGTCTGCAAAAAGAACAAACAAAAAGATGAAAAAAACACATGAACAAATAGAAAATTAGCTTTTCAGGAAAAAGCAGAGAAATGAAACTGAATAATAAATACACACAAAACAGAATGAATAGGAAGGCTGGGCAGCCATGGGTAATTGGACCCCCCAGGCTTATTTTTCTCCCTCAGCTTCTGGTTGGGAGATTTTTTTGTTTTCCTCTCCTCAGCTGCCAGCTGGTTTACTTCAAAACTTTTCTAGCTAATACAGTTTTTATAGCCATTAAATGCTCACTTTATATCTGTTATATCAGCTTTTGCCGTGTCTATTTGATTCTTTGTCCAGCCTGCTGTGTCATTATGTGAAAAGAACACCTTATAAAAATAAACTGTACTGAACTGAAAATTCACAACTTAATATTCATCAGTGGACAACTGGCATTTTTACTGGATGGAACTTCAAGACAATTTTTTGTTCTGGGAAATTCTTGATAAGAGATTATGAAGAGATGTAATCAACAGGAATAATATCTGCTTAATATATATATATATATATAGATAGATAGATAGATAGATAGACTTGGCAGTTGTTGTTCCTCTCTCATATTCCAGAGGAACATAGCACAAACTTTTGGTTTTTTCAGGTGGTAGGTCTCCTTCTTCAACCTTACCACTATTCATAGAAGGTCAGATTCTGAAAAACTCCATCAATCCTCAAACAACTTTTAGTCTTCTTGGTGAAAAGTGACCACCATGAAGCAGGTCATACAAAGGTGGAAAAATCTGATTAAAACAGTAATCTGAAAAAATACTGGAGTAAATGAGTACCACTGTACAAACTTTGAACAAGTGTAAGCAAGCACACACACACACACACACACACACACACATTAACCATGTGTTACTTGCAGTGCTGTTGTCTTTTCCTGGTTATGTTCAAGCAGTGATGTTTTTCGGTCATGTCTGGCATGACTGTGCATGGCCTCGGTCGCTTACTTTGATGGCCTTTATTCTTTGCTTTGAATAGCCAGAGAGAGACGGTCTGAAGCCACAGAGAAGAAAGTTATAAAAGAGCTTGCAGAAAAATGAAGGACAAACAGAAAACAATTGAATGAAAAACAACTTCAGCTCCTCAATGCCCCGCGACAGAAGCCAGGCCTCAATAGAACATATAAGTGTCTTTTATGGGTTCATAAAGTAATTTCCCAGGCACCAAATGCTATTAACACAGAGGTTGAAAAAGACAAGGACAAAACACCTCAAATCAAACTGAAGGCCAGTCTAATAGCCATCGGATTTGTCCCCCCCCCCACCTCACTGCCATCACCATCAAATCAATGTCAAGTCCCTCCTGATTCTACGTGTTTCAGACAAGGCCTAATCCTTCCTCTTTTGAAACATTTTTCAGCTCATTTCTGTGTGTTTTGTGACCCTCAAGGCTGCTCTGCTTTTGTTGGCGCTGCTGCTTGTGCACCGGCTCCGATCGGCCGGGGCACTTTAATGTGTTTACAGCACAGACAAGACTCAGGGACGGTCGAATGGTCAGACGGAACAAATGTCAGGATGTGGTCACTCCAGGCAGGCTGGACCGGTTCACAGTGCAAAATTCTACAAACTCCACAGGAGCACAGTCAGGGCTCCAGTTGTCAGCGGGAGCTCTATCTTTGTATTGCCAGGGACAGGGCTACAACTGGCCACTCTGCCTGGCTGTTCTTCATCCTAAAAATCAGAAATAAGGACAGAGAATGTGGATTGCTGGAACATGCTCAGATCCTTGCTTATTCATGGGCCTGGTGAGGCTGGAGATTTGGGAACCCCGCACCTCCAGTTTATAAAAAAAACTGTACAATCCCCCCTTTCAGCATATACACACAACACAGTCTGAATCATGAGGAAACCAGTCAGCGAAAGTCTCCTTACTGTCTGCATTCTGCATTTCGAAGGCCTGATTTTAAAATACACTGCTCCTCTTTCTCCTTGAACATGAAAAGATGTGTCTGGATGCGTACAGGTGAACACACAGGCTGCAAGGACGCGATGTTTAATTACACGTTCATTTGCATCTGAGATCCACGGCTTTGTGGCAGGCCTTGAGCGAGACGCCTGTTTACGGTGCCGTTGGCAGAAGTCGCGGCAGAGGGGCCGAGGGAACTGGGTGCTGTGCTCTAACTGACGGCTGACATTGAGGGAGAACAAAACGCCTACGCTTGTGGTCGGCGAAAGCTTCAAGGCCCTCCCAGAGCACCCCCACCTCCCCAGGTACCTAGCAAGTGACCTTCACTCACAGAGCCCACAGATGGAGACCTTGGGACTCTCACCGTTGTGATTTCAGCATCAAATAAAGCAGGTCCCCGTCAACAAAAGCACATAATGTACATTTCACCTTCTGATGCAGCTAAAGACTGAGTGCCTGGAGAGTACAAACCAATCGTCTCTTTCATCTCAGTCTCATCATCTGATAATTTACCAGCCCTTGTTTTTTTTTTACTCTGAAAATGTATTTTGTGGTCACACAAAGGAGACTGCAAGTTCACTGGGGTTACAGGCAATGTTTATGTGCAGTACTTAGAAAACAGAGCTATACAGATGCTGATAACTTTCTTAACCTTACAGGACCTGAGACTGATGCTTTAGAAATTATACTTCCCAGCGTGTGCTTAAATCATAACACTGAGCCTTGGGACTTATGGCATGAACATTAATATTTTCTTTAGATTCCATTTCGGCATACTGAGTACTGGAATATATAACTATTGGTTTAAAACAGGATATTTTAAAACAATCTGCTGAGTGGTTGGGATCATGGCTGATGCTGGGAGCAGTGAAGACTAAGCTTGTCCTGAATTTAGTCTAAGGAAAGAGGATAAACAGCCACTGCATGACACCGTCACTCTGGCTTTCCCATAGCAACACCATCAGGCCCATAATTTACCTTCTTAGGCAAACATGAACCTATACTCTTGACTGGTGAAGGCAACATAGGCTATTCACAGTGTATTGAGAGGAGCTCAATAAAAAGGCAATAAAAAGGACATAAATTACACTGATATTCCATCTAATTTTCCACTGACTGCGCAGGTCCTCCCTTTCTCTGTGGGACATAAATTAATATGTAAAAGCTGACAGGGCACGGTGACACAGTCACTGCAACAAGTGGGGCTTCCATTATCTCCTTGATGCACAGAACCCAACACTCTAGGGCTGAGGAGATGCAACGTTATCATGGCTGTCGCAAAACCCACCTCTCTTTGCGTGTGGTCAAAATGAACTTGCTGATGTGAGTCACCTATGTTGTCACAGACACTTGCAACCCTGGTTTATGGTTAATATTAGGAAGCAAAAAATGTGTAAATTGATGCCCAAGGACATAGCTCTGCTGGCGTTATTAACTGCTGCATACTGGCTGGTGATGCCTAACTCAGACTCTCAACCAGACTACAAAATGCTTTAAAATATCTTCAAATTAATTTTTTTTGCCTATTCAGTCAGAAACTGACTGAAACTGTTCAAAAATTGGGAAAAAGGATTTTTATTTGCACTTGTTACCTTGTTACAAAAAGCTTTATCATTCATTCATTTAGGAGATGGTTTTCTCCAAAGCAAAGCAAAAAGATTTTTTTTATTTCGTTTTACTGTTTAGCTGACAGCTTTATCCATGACAGCTTACAAATTCTAAATACACTACAGTAAACTGGCTACAGAAAATCACCCATATATAAACTAGAGCAATGTAACACACACACAGACACATACCTCTGGCTGGACGGTCATTATTAGCAAACACTAACAATTGAACACAGGCAGGACCAGTAATTACAGTCTTTGAACACAAAATACTTGCTGAATCATCGTTCATTAAAAAATGTGGGCCTACAAAATAAACTTTGTTCATAAAAAAAGAAAATCTTAAACCTTACTAACACGTTTATTAGGGTCTTTACAGTTATCTCAAAGCAAATTATAAACTTTTATAGCCAGTTACCCACCTGTAAAGACACAAAATGATGGCTGGCAGCTCCAGGTTTCCTCTCACACTGAGGGAAAACGTCTTCTTCTAAGGCTTTATACGCCGCTCCAGGTTTCCTCTCACACTGAGGGAAAACGTCTTCTTCTAAGGCTTTATACGCCGACAAACAACTACCTTCGCATGCCACCTACTGGCACCAGCACCCTCATGTATGCAGTAAATGGCGGTCCTTGGAGGACCAAATCTCAAACAAGAGAACATGACAAAATGCATAAGGGCAAAACAAAATATTAACCCAGATTTGATCACACTTTGTGTGCATCACACTACCACGTATCGGATAGAATCCCAATGTTTTATCCATGCCATTTTCACTTGTTTTATTTTTTAAAGCAGTATGTTAAGTCGTGAATCAAGAGCGAAGTTTCTGTTCTATTAAATGTGAAATAAAGAATGGTGGATGCCAAATATTTTTGTCAGTTTCAGCTTATTTCAGAGAAAAAAAGAGCTTTGTGGAAAAAGTGAAAGGACACCAATATTTTGGCCCACATCTGTAACCCAGCCATGCACCAGTGTGCCATAATTTAAATTATCCGCACCTCCCTGGCACATTTTCCAGAAGCACACCGAACACTGTGATTATTGTCCATTGCACAAAGGTTCAATAAAGAGTGGAAATGGAAAGATTTTTCCCCTTTGCAGTTTGTTTAAACTGCATTTGATACCAGGACTTTAATAAAAGGCTAACAGTGGGAAGCAGCCAACGACAAATATTCAAGCTGACACCTGAGTCACAATTGAACAAAAAGCCCCATTCTGCAGAGCTGATTTCCTAATGTGTGCAGTGCTGCTGTTTGGATTCTGCTCATGTCTTGATGCTTTGGTGACTTCACCAGACCTTGCGTAGTCCTGCAGAATCAGAGAATTTCAATTGAATTGGCAGAAAGTGAGAGTGGCTGAAACTGAAGCTGAGGAGCATGTGAGCTTAGGGAATTACACAGCAGAGAGACTGTGTGGCACTCGCCATGTACCTCATCTGCTCTTTTGTGTACTTCAGGCTGAATGACCTTGTGCCAATGTGCCTGTGTGCTGACCTTGGGAGAGGATGGCTGTCCGTGTTGCTGGGTCAGAGTGGGTGAGGGCAGGACTACACGACACGGCCCAGACACGTACTGTTTCAGCAGCAGAGCTCAAGGACAGAGAAGCAGCCCTTTTAGCTCCCACAAGCTCTCTCCAGTTTGCTTCTATCACCAACATTGCTGTTTTCCTTTGAAACAAAAACACTACTGTTATTCCATGCTTTTGTTTAACACCTTCTTATTATGTTCCTTGGATACCACTGTCACTGGACAACCCAGTGCTTTTGTTTATCTCTCTTAAGAGGGGGTCGCCAGGTTCTGAAGCCTGACAGCTGCCATTTAGCTGTTAGGGCTCATGGCCAGTGTCTCAAAGGCTTCTTATCTACACATTGGTAAACTGAGACCCTCTTATTCCTCTATACAGCGGAAAGAGCGAGGTAACTGTGCACCGCCATATGGCATCTGTATGGGGGGATGAAGCTCAGAGGCAACATAAACACACAGGGGATTGTTTTATCTCTACAGCAATACAATGGAGATAAAAACAAGTGTTAGATCATCTGGTATCCAGAGGAGTTTTACAATGTAAACAGCACTGTAAAGGAAAGCTCATTCCCATAATCTCCGATGAGAACACCCTGAAGCGGAAGGCAGGCAAAACTCGCTATGATGGATAGACTGATGCCTTGATTGGTCTGAACCAAGTGCATCTATGTGGGAAAATAAGGAAAAAACCTTTAAAACTTTTGATTAAAGAGGTAGGTTCAACTGCCAACTCATAAACTGCATCTTTTGCTACGAATGGCACATCCTCTCATAGGGAAGCAGAAGAACCTTGTGTGATGGATGAGGAGAAGGGACAGCGTTCCTGGAATGGTGCCGTGCTGCATCGTACCGTACCCTGCTGCGTTCTACGCAGCCCTGTCTGCATAATGTAGGAATTTATGACCCTGGTCGGGGTGGCCAGGGTCTGAAGGAGCAGAGAGAGACAATACTGCAGAAGCAGATGACCTTCTGCTCAGGGTCAGAGCTGAAAGAACCAGTCTGTCATTCAAAATCATTGCACGTCAACACCAGTGAAAGCGGTGACCTCATTGAGGTAATAAAATGAAAAACGTTTAGTTCCATGTGATGCTGGGGGGCTGGAAGGAGCTGTTGCCAAGCAACAAGGGGGAGGGGGGGGGCTGGGAATATGATGTTCCTAAAGAAGTTTGTGAAACTGTAGAAAAATTCAACACACAGAACCAGGTATATGAACTCCTAATCCATGTGGTCCTGTTAGCCGCCCACAGTGACCTCTGAGACATACCGATCTGACCTTCCAGCTCTGCATCTCTGAGAAATTATAAACCATGTGCTGAACACTAAGTTTAATGTTTTATTTATTTTTAACTTACGAAGAGTGGCACAGTGTGTTGCGCTGTTGCTTCGCAGTACCTGATCTGTTCAGGCATGGGTTCAAATTGGGCTCAGTCTGAGTGAAGTTTGCATGTTCTCCATGTGTCTGTGCTTCTTTCAGGTGCTCTGGCTTTCTCCCAGAATCAAAAGACAGTTGTGTTAGGTTCACTGGTCACTCTAAATTCCCGATAGTATTTACATTTGACTGAATGTGTGTGCCCATTCTTGCCCAGTGCCCGGCTCCACGCTACCACGACCTTAACCAGAACAATTGGTTAGTGAGTCAGACAGAGTATTTTATTACTAAATGAAGGCTATGCTTGGCATTTTTGTTTACTAGTGATTCCTCACAAAACATGTTTGCAATTTACTTGACTTTTTATGCTAACTGCAGTTATAGGGTAACAAAAATTTTTCACCGTACCTTGTTATGACACAAAAAAAGATCTGAGAAGTTGTAGACTGACTCCCCAACCTCAGGAAAAAACCTGGTGGTCACAAACTATTTAAACAGCAATGGTTCTTCACAGTCCTGCAGACACTGCTAATGCAGCCCTACCACTCCATTACTTCCTACTTTCTGTCAGTGATTTCCAAGTGGGTCTGAACATCCTTCCTTGACAGCAAGCGCAAGCTTGTCAGCAGATTCCAGGCTACAACCGAACGACGCAACTACTATTGCCATGTAATATTTGTAAGATATGAAACAGATTCTAAACAGAACAGCAGTCTGTGGTACCTAATCAGCTCAGTCACTACAGTAATGTACCACATAATGCTCTTTTGTTATTTTAGGTTTAAAACCCATTGACTTTTTAAGTAATACATTAAAAGAAAAATAAACTGGGTGGAATTAAAAATAAAGTCTTGTTTAAGTCTTGCATACATGCAACTGTGTAAAAGAAGTTTCAGCTCTGTGAAACAAGAATACATGTTAGAGCCTCACTGCTCTGGACCTTGGGGTAAAAACTGAAAATATAATGCACTGTGGTTAAAATGGTAAAGGTGGTATTGCACAAGGTACAACTGCATTGTGCTCATGCTACTCTGAGCGTGGAACTCAGGTGCTCAGCAGGGCTCCAAACACATTTACACAATCTGCGTTTTAGCATGGAAGTAAACTGGAACTACAAGCACTTTGGTGCTATATTGAGCTATATGGTCACACACACACAGGTACGCAAATAGTACAGCACAGACACATGCACGAAACCATCTCCACATGTGTTTATGCAGTCAGACTCATGTAAATGTGTACTTATGGAAACATGCATGTACATATATGGATTTGGATTTGAAACGAAAAGATTTACCTGCACACGCTCAGATGCACACACAAAGGGCCAGGCCCAAGCACACCCGTGAGTGTCGATTGATTTCCTCCTCCATAACCCCGTAAGTTGCAGACAGATTGACAGAAGCCCTTGAAAAGAGCAATATTCAATTTGTAACTCCCCAGAGGAACAAGGCCGAGTCCCTTTATGGGAAAGTCACAGGAGGACGACAGAGAGAGATTGAGGCAGTAACCACAGTAACCATCTGAACTGCTGAGGGAAGTAGCTCACCTGAACATTTCCCTGGCTGTCGAACACAAAATAATGACAAATACAAAAACATGAATTGGTTTTCAGAACCCTCATCCAAACTTTTTGCAATTATTTCTGGATTCATATTTAACAGATAAATAATATTAGTCAAGATTTGTCATCAGTTTTCTGTGAGCCCTGGTGAACATAATTTCTCTTAAAAATGACCACTATGACATAATGAAAAAATGGTTTTAATATTCGTATTTGGTACTAGATTTCTGTATGATGAATGGATGTAAAATATGACTTTCATGTAGGATAAATAAGTTTTCTTTGTTTCAGCACATTCCATACTGCAGACAACTGTGTTTTTCTAGGACCGACTCACTGAAACGTTCACACCCCGGGGTTGTGCTTTCAAAACGGGTGAAAATAGCAACAACAACAGACGCAATTTGCTCATGGCACACGCTGAAGTTAATCTTCAGGCTTATCCTTTTCAAGGACCATAAATCCTTATGATCCACAAAAAGCACTCTGAACAAATCATTGCCTGCTTCCTGCAGTCAGTGTGCATACCCCTTTCAAGTGGCAACATGACCTTGTTGGGAGTTGATGTTGGAGATGGAGTAAGTGGTGGCTTTAATCTTATTGAGTGGTTGTGCCCTGAATTCTGGTTAAAGGTGAGGATAATTGCACAGCGGTTAAGGGAAGAAATAGTAGCACTTGGATTTTGATGTATATGTATAACCTTAGAGGCCCAATTATCTATTACTTTATTGTTTTTGTTAAGCAGGCATATATACTCACTGGTCATTTTATTAGGCATATTTGACTGGTGGGACATCCTGCTACTCCCCTACAGTTTGTCTCTCAGTTGTGACTCGGTGTATAAAATATGCATTCAGGGTCAAGTGGTCCAGTTACTGCTTGAATTAATGTTAGAAAGGGTCTACATGACTTTGGACATAGTATGATTGATTTTGCCACCCACACTGGTTGCACAATCTCAGAAACAGTCACCATCTGGGGATTTTTGCACATTGCAGTGTCAGAGTCTGCTGAAAATGGTGCGAATACACTTTGTCAATATGAGAAGGCACAGGAGAATGGCCAGACTTAGAAAATGCTAAAAAGAAGGCCACAGGTGCAAAAAATAATGGCTGAGTACAACAGCAATGCACAGAAAAGCATTTCTGAATGCCAAAAATGTCACACTTTGATGTGGGTAAGTTACACCAGCAAAAGACCATGACAGATTCATCTTTGTCAAACTCAGAACAAAAAGATGAAATTTCAGTGGACAAGCAATCAGTAGAATGAAATGATTGAAGAGTGGGCAAACCCTTCTGGTCTGCCAAAACCAAGTTTCTATTGTGCCATATTGATGGCAAAGTCAGAAATTTATATAAAAAGAATAAATTCATGGATTGAGCATTAGTGGGATAATGATGTAGAGTTCCCAGCTGAGATTTAAGTTTCAAGTTCCATCTTGAAAAATACCAAAGCTTTGTAGTTGTACTTACCAGCAGGGTAATGTTCCAAGTTACAGAGCGCACATCATCTCAGGATGGCTGTACTTTGCTGTGTAATTCCCACCTCTCAAACAGAGTTTCTCTGGGATGTGATGGAACATATATGCAGCATGATATGAGCAGAAAGAATTTGCCACCAAAAGTGTGCAGAAACTTGCAAAGTTGTTAAGTCAACATGGACCAAGAGCCCTGTGAAATGTGTCCAACACCTTATTGCTGAATTCATGTTGTTCTGAAGGCCAAGAGGGTTCCACCCATTCAGCTCGCAATTCTGGGCCTTCTGACAAAATGTTTGTGTGGCCCTCTTCCTTCTTAAAAAAAAAAAAAAAAGATTTTTTGTGGGTCCTTTCCTGGTGTTGACCACAGAACTGTCACCACCATTCTGCCCACTACTGACAACCCTGCACCCATATTAGTTAGGTGGCCAAAGAGGGTACTTTGATTTTTGCATTTACATGTTGTATTATGTCTCCAACACGATCACCCTGTAACAGCACCACAGTGCTCTGTGGCAATCCCACGCAAACTGTGTTATACTCACACATAAATCCATGTGGATAAAATTGAACTGTACAGTTTATAGTAGAAACGGGCCTGGCCTGAACCCTTGTGGAGCGTGGGAATGTAGCAACAGTTGGGCTGGGCTTTGGGCTGGCATGGAAAGCCGAGTGTCAATGGCATGAGGGGGACAAGGCCCTGCCTGCCTAATTACCCAGCTGCCATTGTTTCAGTGCAGTCAAACAAGGATTAGCCTCTAATTGTTGTCATGCAAAGCTGCAAAGAGCTGCATTTCTCACCATTTGTGCAAATTACACATCGACAGCAAAGAAACATAATTAGCATCCAATTAGCTCCCCTTGGTACTGCGTGCACTAATAGGTACATTTTGCTAATGATAATTATGCAATAACTTGGGTTCTGCTGTCTTAGTTCTTATTTTAGGGCTTTCACTGAACACCATACATTTTCTTCTCACTGTGGTTTCTTTATTGCAATCACTGCACATTATTTAACTTGACCAAACTATTTAAACACTGAGAAAAGTCTATTGAGTCTCCGTAATGTGTTGTTTTTTCCGGACAGCAGTTCTTAAGAAGTAACAGAAAACAAAGATAGAACCCAAATGAATGAACTGCGTGCTACAAGCAGGAGAAAACTGTTACTGTGCTTTTAAGTAAAACCATCTGAAGAGTAACATTGAACAGACCTCCTCAGACTACATGGGATCCAACAAAGACTGGCATGGATCTTAAAACAGCCGATTAACTTAAAACTTATTGAATAACCATTCTGCCAGGGACAATGCAGGAAACTCTTACACCTTTTTGTAACTGTTCAACTTCTCCTGTTTATAATCTTCACATTCAGCTCCTTCACATTTCTGTTTTCCTGCTTCCTATTCTTGCCTCTGTTATGCACAAACAAATAACTCAATTTACCTTAATCTGAGGTAAAGGGGATAAATATTATTACTCTCACAAAGCCTATAAACCACTTACATATCTAGACTTGGTGGCTTACATCATGCCACAACAATCATTTGAAAATGTAAGGTCATTTTTTAAAAGACTGCAAAGCACATGTCAAATTATTTCATGTTATTTTGAAATGACTAAAATGTTGTCTGAAATAAACCTCAGCAGATACTGATGACCTACCAAAAGGGTGTAACTATAAACAACAAAAAGCAAAAAGAGCTAAAACACAGAGCATGAATGAAATACATCAGACACCAAGAGCCTGTGTGGGTTTTTTTAGCATGCGCTGTATTGTGTTCAAGATGACACAGAGTCAGGGCCAAGATAAGATGTGTTTCCACCTATCAGCCGTGTTACTTGGGAACCTGATACTAATTGAGGTCAAACAGGCGCAAGTCGGGCTCTGTAGAATGTGCAGCTGAATCGGGCCAGTGAAAAGGAACAATAACTGCCTGCTCCTTGGCTGCTATTAGCCAAAGTGGAGCACCATTCATACGGAGGCTGCAGTTCGCTTCAGGAGGGTTGCTATCCAGCAGGTGTCACGTGTCACACAGGAACAGAGGCAAGGAAAGTAAGTGACTTGCTGAATCAGACAGTTTCTCAAGGACTGAGACAGATTCATAGCTGCACATCTTACTAATGTTCCTGCAGAGGGACCATGTTCTGCTGCACATTAGTTTTCCTGCTATTAAATGCCTGGTGTTCAGTTATCCACAGGAAACGTGTATCTGTGCAGGGGAAACTTCAAAACTATTACGCTTGCATGTAAAATCTTAAATGTCATAACAATGAACTAAATGCAGCATTCATTCCATTAAAACATCTGAATAAAGAAAATGCCATCTTTTGAATCATTCAAAGTCTTTTCAGAAGAAGCTGTGCAAAAAAAATGTTTTCTCTCTTCAGTAAATCAAAAATGTTTTGTCTCCTCTGCTGGATCACTCTTAGAAGGGGTCCAAAGTATTGCAAAACACTGAAGGTAAATTCTGGAGTAAATTCTCCACCCCCACCCCCCCACCCCGGTGCAAACTAAGGGTGCAAACCAGCATATGACAAATGCAAAAAATGAGTCAAGGCTAATGGCTAGCCCTGAAGTGGCCCTTTTCTTCAGCTTTTTGCAGATGAAATAATATCAGTTGTACGTGGATAATTAGGCCTGCACACCCTTTTTTCCTGATGAACTGCCCAGCGATGGCTTCAAGGTAAATGCCAAGAATAGACCAGGAATGGGATTAAACAGCATGAAGAGCAAGAGTGGTTCTCTGTTAAAAATGGAGTGCCAGCAGGGATTTCTCGTTTGTAGGCAGAAACCGCGACAAACCCTGTTTAGAGACATGCTGATATCTGAGGTCCTTGTTATCATCATTGGTAAAGTGTAGCAGATATCCAACTTCCTCCCTCATCAAAGATCACTTGTTTAAAGTTATTCAGTGACTGCACCTAAAGGAAAGGGAGGGAAACAACCGAAGGAGAAGGGGGAGGAATTGATCCATGGTTTCCACCTCAGTATTTAAAGGTGAACTTAAAGTGCTATTATTTAAAGTGCTAAGATTGGGGACCAGGAGAAACATGTATGTGATGGACTTCACCCACAAATATGAATAATAGGTAGATAAAGATCAAGTTCTCTCCATCCATCTCAGTTCAACAGCAACAGTTATGAGTTATCTGAGACATCAGTTGTTGACCACCACATTTGCAAGACATTAGTACATATACACATGACACCTTTTAAACAAACCCACTTTTAAACGTGGGACAGAATTCAGGGCAGTTGTGTTTCATAACTCTTGCAACAAAACCAAATCAACAGTTATCCTTTCATGGTCTATGCAAAGGTCTACCTTCGTCTTCTCAAGAAAGGAAAGTGTTAGAAGCATTGCATTCAAAGTGCAATATCAAATATTCCAAAACATATCCTAAAGTAATAATGTAGAGTTCTACACTGAGAGCCTTTATGGTGATTTGCTGTTGGATGACAGCAGTAAAAGATGGTGGATAATGGAACCTACTGGCATCCAGTCCTGTGTTTCCAGGATAGGGTCCAGACTGCTTCAACCATGACTTGGATAAGTGATTTATCACAGAGAGTGAATGAATGACTGCTGGAAGCTGATACTCTCACTTCAGGATCATCTTTTACCTAGATGGAGGATGCTGTCATCTGTTAGTTGTTCTCAAAACTGGTTTCAACATTTTATAAAATTGCATCAGATGGATGGAAACAAGTGAATGGAGGATGGGTTTACCACAGTAGGAACTGCTCCTGATACAGACATCAGCACCCAGCTGGATCACCGGCTGGAGCCAGAGTCGCTGCTGTCTGAAGCGTCCATCTCTCATGCTCCCATTTACTGCAGCCCTCAGTGACTCTGTGAGTACCAGGTGGACATAGTTCTTTTCTAAGGACAGGTGCACATTACAGATTTATGTTTGAAAGGGACCAGTACTCATTACTGTCAGTTATTTCTATTGATCTTTGCAGTACTGGACTTTTCCTTGTGCCCACACACTTTCCCTGAGCTCCTGGTGCTCTTTCTGCTCTTTCTACCATTCTTTCTAATTTTATGAAGAAATATATATTTTGAACATCAACAAAAGCTACTAATACTTTTATTCAGGGCAGACATTAAAAATAAAACAATTAATTGTCCGGCGACTGCTAGACACGCCTTCCTGCCAATAAGGGGACTACAGGTGCATAGTTTTGTCCCTGAAGGAAAAAAGAACGCGTGACCAGCATCGCGCCCATCTTTCGGACAGGAGGGTGGTGGTGTAGGAGGGGGGTGTAGCGCGCGAGCCCCTCCGGCAACCACTGATGGGTTTATTAATATCCTGGCAGATGGCTCCCTCTAGGCGGCCAGCAAACACGGTGGGAGGCGTCCTGGACTGTTAAAAGTCCAAACAAGTTGTGTGAAAGGAGGACGGACTCATAAATCGCGCCGCTTATGTGCGCAGCGCGGCGGAGCGGAGCACCAGCGGCCGAGGCATGGCTTGTTGCGACGGTTGCCACTGTTCGAGCCACAGGCGGCGCGGCAGCATCCTCTACAGCATCCTGAAGAACGAAAGCCACGCGGAGCGGGCGTCGCACCGGCGCCCGGAACCCGCGGTCCCGCGACACGCCTGTTCGTGTGCCTCCAGCAGACGGGTGGCGCTCCGGTGCCCGCAGGCGACGTGCAAAGCTGCGTCCGCCGTGCTCCTGAAGACGCTGCGATTCGTCAAGAACGTGCCGTGTTTCCGCGAGCTGCCCGCTGACGACCAGCTGTTGCTCGTGCGCAGCAGCTGGGCGCCGCTGCTCGTGCTCGGCTTGGCGCAGGATCGGGTGGATTTCGAGACCACGGAGAGCGCGGAGCCCAGCATGTTGCAGAGGATCCTGACGAGTGGCCGAGAGCAGCAGCCGCGCCACGGTGGTCACAGGGACGTGTCCCCAGCCGACATACAGGCCATCAAGGCGTTCCTCAGCCGCTGCTGGGGGCTCGACGTCAGCACCAAGGAGTACGCGTACCTGAAGGGAGCCGTGCTCTTCAACCCGGGTCAGTGCGCCGCTGCTGGAGCAACAATATCAACAACAATAATAGGATTTGTTGCTTTGTCGTCGTTAATTCTTTTTTACCGTCTTACTGCTCTTAAATTAGTAAACAACCTTGTTTACTATTTACCATTGTTTTTGTCGATGTCGGTATTTTAATTAACCCTTGTTCCATTTTAATCATGAAATAATTAATGAACTTATTTTCACTTATTTGAATAGTTATAAAAGTTGTGTGCTGTTATTTGTCTTGTTAATAATTACTTGTTACTGTATTATTAGACGTGGGATTATTAGTTTTATTGGTTATTAGTTTTTGGTGCTGTTTCCGCATATTTGATAATAATTCCAGTTGGTTTATTGTTTTATCACCACCTTATTAGTAATATTACTACTTTAAATACGTGGGGAAAAAAATACCTGCCTGCCACCTGAAACTTTATCCAGACCACTGGCTGCAGAGGCATCGTCGTAATGGGAGGCGGTTCGGTGCGCGCTCCCGCCAAGCCACGGCTGTATTCCCTGCGGTGACGCGTTTCTTTCCCTTCTCTGCCCCCCGCAGACCTCGCGGGGCTCCGGTGTCTCCAGCACATCTGCGACCTGCAGCGCGAGGCGCACCGGGCGCTCGACGAGCACGTGCGCATGATGCACCGCGCGGACGGAGCGCGTTCGTCCCGGCTCTTCGTGGTGCTCGCGGCGCTGCGATCCATCAGCGCGCGCGTTGTGGTCGAACTTTTCTTCAGACCCGTCATCGGAGCCGTGGACATGGAGGACCTTTTGCTCGACTTGTTCTACGGGACATAACGCCGACCGCCGCCGGGACGGAGGAATCGCCATTCACTATATTTAGTCTGACTTCATTCTTTACACACTGCTGTGTGTAAAAAGCAGGGCGTGTTGTATTTACCACGAGACGAGGGTAAGGCACCGGAGGCCAACCGCGGATTTCGTTAAGGAAATAAAACTACACAACACAAATGTCCGTATTAAAAACGTGCTGAATTAATTAATTACCCCATTTTCTCAGTCTGTTAGGACCGTTAGTCGTGCGTGGAACAGGCAAGAATGTCTAACATTAAATTTGCAACGGATGCATTTTTAGCTCTGAAAGAAAATGGAATCGCAAATTAAAGTCTGTCATCTGGAGAAATATAAATTACATGCTTGCCTATACAAAAAGTTTTAAAAGGGATTTTTAAAACTAAGAAGAAATACTAAACAGACCGTACTGGTGTTAAAAAAATCTTAGAGCAAAATCATATACATTTCCTGAGAGGTTGCTCAAGAGGGATATCCGTTATTTGTTTCGATCATTTCCATTGAAGTTTACCAAAGTTATACGGTGGTTCCCTGGCTTACAAATTTATTTGTGACTGAAAGTTAATTCCTTACTTGAAGCATGTATTTGGACAATGTGAGATTGACCAGGTCAGGGTTTCCTAACAATTTCCATAGGCAGCTACTAGCGTAATGTGCCCTGGCAAGAATTTTGTGTTTTTGGATTAAGAGACCGTGTTTTGAGAATCACATGTTGGCATCTGTATCTCTCTGTTGGTAAAACGCACCTTATTAGCTCTGAGTGGAATCTCGCTTTGGAAAAAAGGATCTACTAAATGATTAAATGTAAAGA
This sequence comes from Arapaima gigas, assembly GCA_900497675.1. Taxonomy (NCBI): domain Eukaryota; kingdom Metazoa; phylum Chordata; class Actinopteri; order Osteoglossiformes; family Osteoglossidae; genus Arapaima; species Arapaima gigas. Next base: position 1,837,392 of record UFQX01000030.1, read on the forward strand.
TAATGAGGTTGGAAGCAGCAGTGGGACTTTTCAGACAGGAACAAAGAGGTTGTCTGTCCATCACTCCCACGCCCTCCACCTGGTGAGCGAGGACATCTCCTACAGTGTCTGGGTGTTCTAAGTCTGCTGGAGGGAGCATTTACCAAATACTCTAAATAAGAAAGCACAATAAAGAATCAAATCAGGGTGTTGGTGCTCACCAGCAGCTTTGCAATCCCTGAATTTACCCTACATAGCATATGTAATACGCAATAAAAACATAATAAGAAATCAAAGCATAATTGTAAAAAACAGCAAAAAATATATATCATTTGCCTTGCAGCAACAATAACAACAATAAGACATGAATTCAAAGTCAGAGGTTGTACATGTAGGTGGATGCGCTTTGCTGATGTGTCAGAACTGGTAGATGTAGAAGCCACAGCATCATCTGCAGTTTATCCACCTTCTAAACTCCTTTGACAAACTTAAGGCACTGCTTACTGTTCACCATCGCTGTTTCTTGCATTAAGTGGTCCTTCAATGCATGATTGTAGCTAGTATGCCAGCTATCTTTTAATGAAAAGTAAAAAATAATACTTATGAAAAAGGTTTGAATAGGAAAAAGTTTGTCATTTGAAGTTTCTATGTCGAGGGCCAAATAACTATTTTTTTTGAAAGGTGGAATTTGTTCATTTGGGCTGATTAAGAATGATTTGCATTAAGCTGCTGGACTTGAACTCAAGTCTGGAGTCTGTAGTCATTTTATATCACATGCTGGCTAGATTAAGCATGTAGAGATAAATGTATGAAAGTATTACAAGTTATAAGAGTATAAAAGGGAAATGTCCAACTATAACACAACATTGCATATTTTACTATAACTGTGTTTGTATTGAGGACTCGGCAATCTGCTGATTTTTTTATAATGTTTCAGTGAAACTGTTGGATCTGATCTTGTGTTATGGACTCAGAGAGCTGACAAGTCAACTGTATTATAAGAAAAACAAATAAACTACTGTAACAACACTGACCTAAAGAAGGTAGTGTTCACCCACACAGCTGTCAACCAGCACTTACAAACCCTCATGCATTCGGGGGGAACTTCACTTTTCGAAATCCATCATCATTTACAGGCTTTTCCCCAAAACAGAACACAGAAATGTGGTTCCTACTAACTGTGAAAATGGCAGATTTCAAAAGGCCAGTATTTCATTATTGGTTAAAGGGATTAAAGGAGGGGGTCAGCTCCAGTAATATCGGCAGTACTAAATTAAACTCTGGCAGTGCTTGTATGGTGTCTGCATGTTTTATGGGATCTAATGGTGGCAAGTCACATAGCAGTCAGGTCAACAGCTCTGCATTTTCATGAATTAATGAATTGATCAATCTTTCAATCAGTTGATTAATTAATTATTTCCCTCAACTGGTTTAGGTCATCTATAGTTGAATGTTCATGGCTATACACAGACCAGGGGGAAAAAATATAAATTCCATTGTAAACAGTCTAGAAGACATTTATTTAGCTGACACTATCTTACAAAGATATGTATAATCATGTACCAATTTATATAGCTAGGGACTTTTTTCCTACAGTAATTCCAGGCAACTTTAAAGGTTGTGCAGCAAGAGGCAGGATTCAGCCTGGGACTACCTGTAACCACTGTACTGCTTACTGTCTTTCTGGGAGTGATGCAGTTGGTTACAGCAAGCAACAGTAAATTCTACCACATAGCTACAGTAGCTCTTCAGTGCACCACATTATGAGCAGAAATGTTACAAGCTATAATGTGCACTCCCTGCTGGAGATTCCGTGCACCTGCACAGCGCCATGCTCAGTGTCCTTTGTTTTTACCCCTCACCAGAGAAAGATCAGCTTCATACTTGGTCTAGTGCTGAAAAACATACCTCAAGAGTTTGTTCACTTAACCAGTCCTGACTTATCACATATCATCTTGGGCAAAGGCATTGCCCATATAAGCAGTGTCATCCATTTAATAAGCCTACAAAGTGCCCCTTTGATTCACAATGTCACTAGTACAGTCCTATACACCTATCCTGGCATTTGAGGTCCTTGTTTTGGTATACAGTTCAAGAAGCCCAGGCAAAAGTTCTATCCAAGTACAACCAAATCACATGAGAGAAATATTCGAAATTTGCACAAGCATGAGTACAAAGCTGCGTGGCGGCACCGCTCCCGGCATCTGCATTCTCGGACTTTGCCTCGTGTGGCCTGGGTTCAAACACAGTGTGCGCTTTCATTTCGTTTCTATCCATCGAGGCAGAAAGTACTCCAGCAAAAGTTCATTACAGTAACAGCTGATTATAGTAGGTACATTTTGTTTTTTGTATGTTATATTATTTTAATGTCTTTTTTAACATAAATTTGACTATTACTATTTGACTATTTATTGCTATTATTAATAAGGAAAGAACATATGATATAAAATAAAAACAACTGCATATAAACACAAATGCGCATTAATTACCTTATAAACTGTATGGTAATTAGAAATTTGGTGTTTAAAGTGTTCATTATCATGGTGAGTTAGGTATTTTAGAGTGATTTAAGGATTTTGAGATATTTGAGGGAAATTAATTGGAGTGTCTCAGATAAATGCAGAAAATCATATCTGATTTAAATAATGTAAATTATTTTCCAATATTCAGATTTGTGGTGTATGAGCCATTTTCAACAACCAATTATACTCGGATACTGTGGTACAGGTATATAACATTCCTTCTGTCTCATCTGGATATCTCATTGGAAACATAATGGGTGAGAAATGCCCATCGGCCCACTTCATGCTGAACAACAGTCCTTTTTAGAGGCAAATATTTGTTGTACATTTATGCTTGAAAACACCTTTTTGGTCACCAGTCTGGGTGACAGGCCACCTGCCGACCTGCTGCTCTCAGGAATCCTCTAGAGCTCTCAGAGCCCACCTATGGTATCTATCTATCTATCTATCTATCTATCTATCTATCTATCTATCTATCTATCTATCTATCTAACTCCAACCAGGGCAAAGAAACACTTTGTTCTGCACTTCTTATTGCACTTTTCCTTTTTGCTGGTTTCACCAGGGAACTGACATCACTTTCCTTCTGCTCCCACTCCCTGTGCTGCTGTCAGCAGCCGGCCAGTTATGGGCATTTCTCAGCGTGAATAAAAATGAAAAAATCAAGCTGCATCTGTGAGCTGATGTTTGAAAGCTCAGTGATCGGTCTGCTTGAGATGTACACATTTATATTTCTGTAGCTTTAGCTTCTGTAGAACCTTCCATCATTAAAACTTCGGCCAAAATGTGCTGAGGTGCTGAGAGGATTCAAATGGTGCTGAGCTGCTGTCAACTAGTGACTGTTCCACAGTGTGCTCTGGGGTCCTTCTTCCTCCTGGAAATGAGCTGGCAGTGAAATGCAGATGCTGAAGCTTTCTGTGGGGTACTGGGTATCAGCTTTATTTGGGTTTGGACTTTTTAGCAAACAAATAACAGAAACTCACATCATACTGTATATTCCTTCACTGTAACCTGGTGTAACTCAATAAAAATTAAAACAACCCTAAAAAGGGGCTCCATACAACAATGTGAGCATGGTGCTCATTGTCTGTTTTGGTTGTTTATATGTCGTATGTATATATGAGTATACACACACACACACACACACACACACACACACACACAAAAAGTATGTATACTGCATAAAACTATTTACAGGGCGATTAAAAAACAGTTTGAAAATGTATCGCTCTAACTATCATATGTACATGTAGTGAAAACCAAATATTACAAATGCACAACTATAATAACTCACCACAGTTACTAAACCATTATTAACAGACACTTAACACAATAAATCAAAACATATAAATTAAACTGACGGTACTGTGCAAAAATCTTAGGCATGCAACTTCAGTGTCTATTGAGAAGTACAGGTAGATTCTTATCTACCATCAGGGAGGTTTCTGATTGGTCCCAAATTCATTCTGCAGCCTGAGAATGACCTCAAACACCCAATCTCGGTCATACAGAACTATCTTCAGCAAAAAGAAGGAATCCTGCAACAGATGGTATGGTCCCCACAGAGCCCTGATCTCAACATGATCAAGTCAGTCTGGGAGGACATGCAGAGACAGTCAAAGTCTGCAGAAGAACTGTGGCCAGTTCCTCAAAATGTTTGGAAGAACCTACCAACCTCTACCTTAAACTGCATGCAAATTTGCATAAGAGAATTGATGCTGTTTTAAAGGCAAAGGGTGGTCCCACCAAATATTGATCTGANTTTCCCACAGGTGCCTAAAACTTTTGCACAGTACTGTAACTAAAATCAAGCATACAGTAAGCAAGAAATGATCATGGAAAGGGTCCACCATTCTGGGTATAAATTGTAATGTTCTGGCCCCATATAATGTTTGTGTTTTTCTGTGAAATAGAGGGACCTCCCTCACTCACTCTCTCTGTCTTACTCACACTGCTATGCAGTTTAGACCAATTATTTTCTAGTTATTTAGTCTTTTGTTCACAGAATATCAACAAAAAATATAATTTCGCCAGAAGTGCCCAAAACTTTTGCATAAAACTGTATATTTAATGTATTTATTAGTATTCTTTATACTGTATTCTCTAATATATTATAATTTTTTCTAGTTGATTTATGAGCTGCCAATTGCTGCATTGGCAATAGAAATCTGCAGATTTGTGGCGCTAATACGGCACAGTTAAACATATTTGGAGAATGGCTAAGACGTTCTTTTATACACAATCTTAATACCTCCTGCATCACCACCCTAGGGGTTGTGGGAAACGTAGTCAATCATAGGAAGTGCTACAGTGCTGTAGCTTTCCCATCATGCTTTGCTGTTGTAAATGTGTTTAAGTAGTGGTTATACTGGTTTTAAATAGACAGAGGGAATGAATGGAGAGATTACAAATTTGTTGGACAGCTGGTAATACTACTTTCATGTCTTGAATTGCTTATTCTTATCTGTGTTTAAAATTGTTTAGAAATAGCTGTTTAACCTTTGTGGGGAGTTGCAGGAGAGATATTGGTATATTGGTGTTCAGTACATTAGAGAGCTTCAGGGGCTCTGCTGTGTTGAATGTGCTGTATTGAGATGAGATTTGTGTCCTCGTGTAGTTTGTTGGAATTGTTAAACATAATTACCCTTAAAATTAATGAGATGCATCTATATAAGTATTCCATTATAACTTAGAAAATTTTGGCTTTAGCAATGGTTTCCCAGGAACGCATTATGGTTTGGATTGCTGGTTACTGTATTACTGAACTCTTACAATGCCATTTCATCCAGCTCTGTTTCTCAAGAACACAGCTAGAGTGCAAATCAAGGTATTACTGTATATGCGTTTTAGTGTGCATCACAAAAACATCCATCCCACTATTTGAGTGAACCATGACTTGTGTCCTACTGCTTTTGATTCCTATGACAGTAAGTTCAACTGAATGGTTTTCTTGGCAATTCAGCATTGATGACAACGATGAACAACAAACAGCTGCACATCTGGACTGCAGGTGTTGTAAGTAAATTCATGTGTTCTTCTTTGAATGGAAATGTTGCCTGTTGATCATTTGTTAATTTTTGCAGTCTAATTTTCCTGCTCATTGCTTTTTCAGGCATTTGAAGAAGTAATGGTTGCTGAAATGTTTGTGGGGGGGGGGGGGGGGAAAAG